>BSBK01001060.1:1350000-1370000 GCA_027943335.1 Chamaecyparis obtusa
GTTACTTCATGAATGAGGTATGTTGTTATGTCAATCATTCTGTCATCTAACCAAAACTTCCCATTGTGAATTCTACTCAAAATTATCTTGGTGCATTCATCATCATCAAATTCATATTGCAATGAATACTTCACGATTTCATTTTCTTTCAAATGTTCAAACCCTACTTTCAATGACATATCCTAATTATATAATTTTTCATACTCCCTAGTCAAATTACTTTCATTGAGGGTTTCAAGTTTGCATTTCAAATAACCTTTAACATCTTCTAAATGCAAAACTCCATCTGGTATAGATGATAAATCAAGACTAGGGTCTTCTTCCAAGGGTTCTACTGGTTCCCTTTTAACTCTAGGTCTAATAGTATCCCTTACATGATGAATAATTGATACATCCATGATTTATGTAAATGCTTTAACTAGCTGATAGATTTACTTAGTTAAATACCTCAAATTCATGATTTAGGGCTTTGCATAGATCTGACATGAAATTCTTTCACCAAATCTTGCAAACAACTCTCAATCACTGTTGTATTGATCTCCTTATCACTTGTAGTCACTTCAATGATCAAATAATACTGATCATAAGATTTTAACCTTTCAATCTTACAAGATTCTGATATCGCATTCAATTCCTTTGCCACTTCTTTCCAAAAAGTTGTTTCTACTTTCCTGCAAAACTTCAAACTTCTTGCGAACTCGCATACATTCATATTAGCTCATGCGCTCTTAACCATAGTATTATTACATCACATACTACCTTACATTAACTGTGCAAGACTCAATTCATACTACACTAACTTCTACACTATCCTAAGTTCCTACTCTAATACATTCTTTATGAATTTAAGTTCTTTGAGATGGGTTAGGAAGAGATCCCCTCTTACCATTAGATACTTCACCTTTCTCATTACCTTCTATACTAAAACTATCTCCTTGATCTGTGGCTTTAATGAATATCACTTCTTCTGAATTACTACAACATCCTTTCTGACTATTGCTTGCATTTTCATTTCTCCTTGTATAACTTCTAGGATTAGGGTTTCTCATATTATTCATTCTGCAAAACCTTGCTGTATGACCAAATTTGTTGCATATTTGACAAACTACTCCATTTTTTCCATATCTCGGTACTGTCTGGTTGATTTGTGATTTGCAATTCCTGGCAATATGTCCAATCTTGTTGCATCTATAACATACTACTCCATTTCTTATGTTCATATCTTCAGTAGGTCTCTTATCTACATGGTCAGAACTTCTAAACATTCTACTACTATTGTTATCATTAGATCTAAGCTTCTTAAATTCAACAGCTCTATGTCCAAAACCATGACAATTATAACAAAAACCATTAAGAGGTTTGAATTGCTTACCTGTACAATCTTTCTTCATATGACCAAAAATATTACATGTGAAACATCTACCTTTAAATTCTCTTTGCATACCTTTAGGTGGTTCTTCTTCTTTTGGTATATCCTCAGATTTGTTAGCCTCATCAGATTTCTTTTCATCTTTGTTCTCATAAACTTTTAGATCTGGTTCCTTGCATTGTTCACTTATCTTGAATGATTTAAATCCAAGACTAGTTGTATCATAATAAGGTTTTTGATAAGACATTTGTTCATCAATATTCTTACTAGTGGAATACAATCTCTCAAGATGTTTCTTAGACTGAGTCAGTTCACCTTTCACAATTGTATTGTACTTTTCAAGTTCAACATACTATAATTTTGTTTTCTCAAGTTCAGATGTCACTTTACAAATTTTTGACTTCAGATCTCCATTCCTAGATTTCAGATTTGCTTCATTCTTGTTGTTTCCATCTTTCAAACTCAACTTCAGATTTACTATCTTTAATTCATATTTAAGAATCTCATTTTCTTTTTCCATATTTTCATCACAATCTTCATTTTGAATTGTAGATTCCTTCTTTGGATTCAGTTCTTCCAGCTTTTCTTTTATCTTCTCAATGAGGTTCTTTGCATCATCATATTTCCCTTTCAAAGTATCTCTCTCTTCAGTAAGAATATCAATCTATTCAAGAGATTCTTCTGTAGCTGATCCATATCCATAGAGATCTTACTCAAGCTGCTAGGCTTTCTCTGAATGATTCTTTTTTGAGTAACTCAGATCTGATACCAATTGTTAGAAATAGGGAATACTGAGAGGGGGGGATCAGTATTCTAAAAACTTTTTCTTTTGCCCAATTATGGGTATAACAGATTAACTTGATACTTGAAAAACAAAGTAAACTAAATAGTATGCATAGCAATAAAGAAAATGAACTCAACCATGTGGGAGGATACCCACAAATGATCCACTAATCAAAAATATCCTGTTAAATATGTTGACCCTGTTAAGAGCCTATTACATGCATATAGTGTCTTTGTCCTAATTAAAGGACTTTAGGCCTTGTTAGAAGCCCCAACCCTACTAAGAGTTGGTAGTACAAATAGAATGATTACAAGATGAGCCCACTGCCCAAACATGTAATGTACAATGATTTTTAATTACAAAAAGGGCAAGGTATATAACCTTTTACTGCTGCTGAATAGCTTTCCTATTCTAATCTATCTCTTCACTTGCATATACAAAGTCTTCTTGCTTGACTTTTACAATTTATAACTTCACATCAATATCTTTTTCATACATATGTTTTTCTTCTTCGCATTACATATGACTTACATTTATACAATTTATTAAGAATAATAACTTTTACAGTCGGCTTTTCAAAACATAAAGCACTTTATAAAATATATATTAACTTGTGTTGCCCAAGGGTTAACATCTAGGATGTCGTCCCTTATATGATTAAGTTATTATTTTGATAAAAAAAAATAATCCCTTAATTATTATACTAATTATGTCTTCATTCTCTATCCAGTCAGCTTCAACTCTGTCTCTATTCATACTGCAATAACTTCTTCCGTACATGTTGTACAGACTTGTGCTCTCACGTGAGTCTTCAATATGCATCATAGTATCCATGTTCAAGTGCACAAGCACTAAACTTACTTCTATTGACATCACCAACCAAAACTGTCTCTAGTTGTATTGGGAAACTACTGCTTACACTCAGATAATTTTACTATGTGCTTTGTCATAACTACTTACTATCATATGCGGTCTTCATACAGATTATATGTTGCCATAATGACAACAACTAGATATCTAACTCAGCCAAATTGCCAACATTTATGTCTCGATGTTTTAATCTTATGTGTTAATGAATGCTAATTAATGAATCTTATGAATGCTAATGAATGTGTTAGCGAATGCCAATTAATAAGATGAATGCTCAATTATTGTAATGGAAATTGTTATAATATGTACCATATGTTTCCATACATGTTTAGAGAATATGGACATGGACAAGGGATGCTGATTGGTACTTGTGTGATTAGAGAATACTTTGCATGATTGCATTCCCCAAATCATTACTGGAAAAATTTTGAACATATCTAAATGGAATACTTTGTGCCTGACATACTTAAATGGAATACACCAAGAAGGACCAAATGACGAATGCTCAATTGTTGTAATGGAAATGCATCAGAACCGTCCATTTCTAGAACTTGTTTTTCTAGTCTTAATGATTTTTTTATAGTCGTAACGATTTTTCTTATTTATTTCCATTAGAGCCACTTCATATGCATAGGTGATGAATATGCAGATTTGCCTACTATGAGCCGACCCAACAACACATGTACTATTGTGAAAATCATCACAAGTCCATTTGTTGTTGGGTCATTCCCAATGGTTTTTGGTCAAATTTGCATGTTTTTCACCTATTCATATACCAAATGATGAATGCTCAATTGTTGTAATGGAAAAGAATTATAACCTTCTTAATGATTTTTCTTTCATCCTAATGTTTGTTGCTCTTCATAAATTAGGCCTTGAATTCAAATTTTTGTTCACTATTTTATTTCATCTTGATATTTTATTCATTTTTCATATACACAAAGACTACACATGCTGATAAAAAAATGAGCTATTTGATTGTTCACTATTCATGATTGTAAATGGTCAATATTTATGATGGTACTCCTTTGTGTATTCCATTTAAAAATAATCATGTTTCTATGACTATGATAAATTTCCTTCTCTGGGCCTATGAATTGCATACAACTACTCATCTTGCACGTATTTACACATGTTTGAGCTTGGTTACATGTTTTCTTTCATTCTTGCATTTGAAATGTTAATGGGCTAGATATAGAGGTATATCATAAGTCTTTAGGGTTTTCTCCCTCCAATTGTATTATTTCTATTATTGTTTCTTCTACTCTTCTAAAAAATTCTCTTTATCACTACTAGAAACACTGAGTTTCCTTTTATACACTATTGTAATGTTGGAGGGTTTTTCGATAAATTTTAGTGGATTTCATATTTTGGGAAAAATTAGTATTAGAATGTTCAAAGGGTTCTTTTTAGCTTTGGTTGTAAATTGAAATTTTGGGAATTCTGGGTTGGCTTGCTTTGATGCATATTGACCATGTAGATGTGATCTTTTCTTGTGTGCATATCAATGCACGATACATATTTGTTTGGAGCAATTTCTCTTAAATTAAATAGTTTTAAGTGAAATTCCTGAAGTTAGGCTAAAACTTGTGAAAGTGTACATGGCTTTCTTACCACTCTTTCCAGAAATAGTATATATTTGTTTCAAGGGACACTCGTGAAATTAGGCAAAACCTTGTGACTATAACATGTAGTAGCCCTCTTACTTTATAAATTTGCAGTGACCAAAAGAGATAAAAATAGTCATGCCTATAGTTACCCCTTGGATTAATTCTTTCTTGAATTCTTCATGTCTATATATGTCTAGCATCCCATTCAAACTAATATACAGGTTTTGATTTAAGCTTATCTACTTTGCGTTGATGGATGATTTAAGGACAATTCTTAAAGAACACTATTAGAGACTTCACCTACATCTGATTTCATGGTATACTAAGTGTGCTTTCTTGATCTGTGGCTTTAACAAATTTAACTTATTCTGAGTTACTAAAACATCCTTTCTGATTATTGTTTGTATTCTCATTTCTCCTTGTATAGTTTCTAGGATTAGGGTTTCTCATGTTGTTCATTCTACAAAATCTTGTTGTATGACCAAAGTTGTTGCATATCTGACAAACTACTCCATTATTTCCATAGCTTGGTCATGTTTGACTGATTTGTGTTGTACAATTTCTAGCAATATGTCCAATCTTGTTGCATCTATAACACACAACTCCATTCCTTTTGCTCATGTCTTCATTAGGTTTCTTATATGCATGGTTAGTATCTCTAAACATTCTACTATTACTATTGTTATCATTAGATCTAGGTTTCTTACAATTAATAGCTCTATGTCCAAAACCATGACAATTATAACAATAACCAGAGATGGGCTTGAATTGCTTACCTGTGCAATCTCTCTTCATATGTCCAAAAGTATTACATGAAAAACATCTACCTTTGAATTATCTTCACATATCTTTAGGTGGTTCATCTTCTTTAGGTGGATTAGGTATGTCTTCAAATTTTTTAGCTTCATCAAATTTCCTTTCATCTTTGTTCTCAAAGGGTTTCGGATTTGGTTCTTTGCATTCTTCACTTATCCTAGATGAATTATATTCAAGACCATTTGTATCATAATATGGCTTTGGATAAGACATTTATTCATCAATCTTCTCAATGTTGGAATATAGTTTTTCAAGATGTTGTTTAGATTGAGTTAATTCACCTTTCACAATTGTATTGTACTTCTCAAGTTCAGCATACTATAATTTAGTTTTCTCAAGTTCAGATGTCACTTTACAAAGTTTAGACTTTAGATCTTCATTTTCAGATTTCAGATTTCATTCATCTTTTCTATTTCCATCTTTCAAGCTTAACTTTAGATATACAATTTTCAACTCATGTTTAAGGATCTCATTTTATTTTTACAGTTTTGAAACATCATCATAGTCCTTGACTTGAATTGTAGGTTCTTTCTTTGCTTTTAGATCTTCTACTTTTTCTTTTAGCTTCTCAATGTAGATTTTCACATCTTCATATTTCCCTTTCAGAGTGTCTCTTTCTTCAGTAGGAATATCAATTTGCTCAAGAGCTTCTTAAAGATTTTTTTGTAACTGATCTATATCCATAGAGATCTTACTCAAGCTATTAGGATTTCTCTCAATAACTTTGTTCTAAGTAACTAAGCTCTGATACCAATTGTTAGAAATAGGGAATACTGAGGGAGGGTGAATCAATATTTCATAAACTTTTACTTTTGCCTAATTATGGATATAAAAAATTAACTTGAAGCTTGCATAAAAAAAGAAAACTAAATAACAAGCATAGAAATAAAGAAAATGAACTCATAACACCATTTTTGTTCTCAAGGAAACCCTAGACAAGGGAAAACCCTGGTGGTGATGATTCCCACAACTGATCCAATAATCAAAAGTATCCGATTAAGGATGTTGACCCTGCTAGGAGTCTATTACATACATATAGTGTCTCTATCCTGATTAAAGGACTCTAGGCCTTGTTAGAAGCCTCAACCCTGCTAGGAGTTGGTATTACAAAAATAGGATCTTTGCAAGATGAGAACATTGCCCAAACATGCAATATACATTGATGTCTAAATACAAAGGTAAAGTACATAACCTTTTACTACTACCGAATAGCTTTCCTATTCTGATTTATCTTTCTAGGCTCTTCACTTTCATACATAGAGTTTTCTTTCTTTTCTTCTTAAAATACACAACTTCGCATCATAACATTACAAAATTACAAGACTTGTTACCATATCTTTGCATTACATGCTTCTTACATATATACAAGTTATCAAGAATAATAATTTCCAATCGGCTTTACTAAACATAGACTCTTTCCAAAATACAAAATTAATTCATGCTGCCTAAGGGTTAACATCTAGGATGTTGTCCCTTATATGGTTAAGTCATTATTTTGATTTAAAAAAATCCCTTAACTTAATATTCTGATTCTGTCGTCTTGCTCTATTCAGGTCAACTTCAACACTATCTTTGTAATCTTTAATGTCTCCTTCTGTACATGTCATATAGACTTGCACTCTCACATGTAGCTTTGATATACATATAATTATCCATGTTCAAGTGCACATGCACTAAACCTTCTTCTGTGAGCATCGCTAACCAAAACTATCTCTGATTAGGCTGGTAAATATTGTTGTACTTAGACAATTTTCACTTTCGCTCATACAAAACTACTTTCTTCTATTATGCAATCAACATGGTGATTATATGTTGCCATAATGACAACAATCTAATATACTACTCAGCCAAATCACCAATAGTAAGATCTTTTCTTTGGAAAACACATGGAGAGAATATATGTGATGTAAAAGGAATTGGAAAATTTGTGAGCTTGTCTCTGTTGGATGTAGAGAAGAGAATTACTAGTGAACTGCATTAGAACTAATCAAGAAAAGAAAGTTGTTGTCAGACAGTTCAAAAGATTGTGTATTTCTTTGTATACACTTTTTGCGAATAGTGAGTTCTGAAGGTGGATTTAACCTTCTTTAGGCAGTGAGCCCAACCCTCTTTCTTGACTCCTAACAGGGTCTGTCCTCTAAAAAGGACTGTGTACTGTAATGTTTCAATAAGCTCCTAATGAGGATAAATCCTCTAACAAGGACACTATACTCTTAGTACATCATTTGTGGGTGCTAATTCTCACCTGGGTTTTTACCTTTAACAGGGTTTCCCCGAGACCAAAATATTGTGTTGTTGTGTTGGCATTCATTGTGTTCATTAGATCTGATATTGCTGCTACTCAAAGTTTAAAGTTTAAGAATCTTTCATACAATTGATTCACCTCCCCCTCTTAGTTGTATTGTAGACTATTATTCCTAACAATTTAATGACCAAATATTTAAAAATCCAATAAAGCAATAAATAAGGAATCTTGAAAATCTTACGACAAAATAAAATAATAATTTAAAAAACAAAATTTCAAAAAGTGATAGAGAAAAGTCAATTGCAACTAAATACTAATAACCAATAATTAAAAGTGATAAGCCAGAATTAAATGTAATTTCAAAATTAAAATTTAAAATATAATATTGGCTTCAAAAGCTAACCCTAACCCTAATTTCAAAATTAGGGTTTGGCCCAAAAATGAAACTTGGCCAAAACCCTAATTTCTATATGCTATGAGACTAACATGTGTGTGATGCAAGATGTGATTTCTATAGGAAATACATTATGAAATGTTTATATGAGATGTAGGTGCTGACAATTTGTGGATGCAGGATGTGATGTAAATGCTTTTGTTATGCGATGCATGCATATTATGATGAAATGCATATGTGTATGGATATGTAACATGTGTTAACATTGCAAGATAATTAAATGAACCTAGTGAATCTAAGATAACTTAATAAGAAATGGACCCTATGCAAGATTAATTTAAAATGAGATGAATGCTCCCAAGAATGAATCATAACAATGCAAGATGAAAATGAATCTAAATGAGATGAATGAATCTAAAATGAACCTTAACAATGCAATATTAGAATGAATCAAATGAGATGAATGCACCTAAGAATGAATCCTAACAATGCAAGATTAAAATGAATCTAACATGATATGAATGAAAAGATGATGTGAAACTAAAATGAATGCACTCTAACAATGCAAGATTAAAATGAACCTAACATGATATGAATGAAAAGATGATGTGAAACTAAAATGAATGCACCCTAACAATGCAAGATAAAAAATGAACCTAACTTGAGATGACTAAAAAGATGATCTGAAACTAAAATGAATGCACCCTAACAATGCAAGATAATGAATCTAACATGAATGAATGTAGGATGAGATGACATAGTGCAACCTAGGGTAGGAGTGGGAAATGAAATGCATGCATGAATGTAGATGAGAGTGTGAGGGTGAGGGTATATGGAATGGTCACAACATATCACTGCCTGATTGTACCCTCACTGAGAGAGGGAGGGGACAATGGTTGAAGGGGGATATATGCACAATCACAATCCAAAGGTCAAGAATGTGAGAGGGATGTGAGAGAGAAGCTCTTGGGGGGGGGAGTTTTCTTTTTGGGATGATGCTTTGATAGGGATGATTCTTTGATATTGGATAGGGATGATGGGATCTTTGGTTGGATGTTTGGATAGGAGGGAGGATGTTTCATGAAGCTTGAGCATGGGATGTTCCGAGGGAACACCACCATGTAGTTTTGAGCACTTATTTTGATATAGCAATAGAAGAGATGAACCATAGTTACTAGGACTGACGTGAAAAAGACATGCAAGGGTTGCCCTAGCATCATGCATGTACCCAGAATGAAGCATAGTGGAAATGATGCGAGTCGACCCACAAGCAAAAAAAATTTCCCAAGTGCACCAAGTAACCTAGAAGATCACAAGTGAAATGTGCAAGGGTCATGTCCGACTGATTCAAAGGCAGAAGCAAAAGATCACAAAAGACCATGCCCTAGAACAATGCCTCCTGTCACAGCACACCATGATATAAATGATCATGGCGGCCTTAATGGGAGTAGTCAACTGAGATCACAAAATCAATTGAAAAGATGAAGCAAGCAAGCTAAAATCAAAGTGATAAACCCAAAAGATGTCCTTTGCCAAAAGAGGTTGACAAATTGTGGATGTTGAGATTAGGTTAGAAATGGAGGAAGGATGCATCCTACAAGGACCTGATTGATGGGTATTGACTATATTGGGAATTATGGTTGGGAAAACAAACAACTTTCAGAGAATCATACTAATGCAGGATACTTGCTGATGGAATATTGCTGATAGTGAGATCATTCGGGTCATGTGCATTATGATCAAAAGATACTACTAGGAGAGACCAAATGATATGTACAAGACGAAGACACTATATACAGTGGATATGTACAACATTACAAGAAATGGGATAGCAAATCTTGTGTGCTGGTGCAATTGGAACAACACCTTGGGAACAAGGGATGGGTGAAATAGAAGGAACAAGTGGCGAATGGATTCTGATGGGTTGGGAGCAGTATGAAAAAGTGGTGAATAGTTTCGGGAGTTTGATAGATAATGATACGGCCCACTATGTATGGTGCCTGTTTACCAGGTTTTCACCAACATACTTACCCAAGGCACTTGAATTGCCAATTTTTCACCATTGGATGAGATTTTTCTCTTTACTCTTTTCCATTTTTTGATTTTTTTGATTAATCAAGGTGCTTGTTTACCAGGTTTTCACCAGGATGATGATTTTTTTCAAGACATTTTATAATTTTTAGGATTTTTTCAGGATCATATTTGATTTTTAGGATTTTTTCTAGGATCATATTTGATTTTTAGGATTTTTTTCTAGGATCATATTTGATTTCTAGGATTTTTATGGGATCATATTTGATTTTTAGGATTTTTTCCAGGATCATATTTGATTATTAGGATTTTTTTCAAGATCATATTTGATGGTTCAAGCATAGAACTGCTTTAGATGTATGATATTAATAGGATCATGAAGAGGTTCCCCTTCAAGCGTAGACAACTGATAAGCTCTAGAACCAAAGCAAGCTATCACCACGTAGGGACCTAACCAAGTGGGCTTGAAATTTCCTTTCTTTTCACAGTTTACTTGTACTTTCTGGTTCTCTTTCAGGACTAGGTCTCCCACCTGGAACTGTCAGGGGTGTATCTTTTTATTGAAGCTCCTCTTGAGATGATTTTGGTACATGATCAGGTGTGTTGTGCGGTAGTCTTCATCTGTGATATAGTTCTTCATGGACACATGTAGTGAAGGGATCTCAACCTTGATTGGCAGAACATCTTTAGCACCATATACCAGGGAGTATGGGGTGGTGCCTGTGGGGGTGAAAAATGAGGTGCAATAGGCCCAGAGGGCAGGATTGATTTGCAAATGCCAGTCATGACCAGAATCATTGACAACTTTTTGTAGGATTTTGAGGATGGTTTTGTTAGTTGCCTCAACCTGGCCGTTCTCTTGTGGAAAGTATGGGCTAGAAAAGCATTAGTGGATGTGGAATCGGTCACAAAGCTCTATAACATGCTAGTTTTCAAATGGAGAGCCGTGATCTGTGAAGATGGTGGAGGGAATGCCAAAACAACAAATGATGTGGTAGAGGATGAATTTGGAGATCTGGACACCAGTAGTTAAGTTGAGCAAAATTTCTTCTACCCACATTGTAAAGTACTTGGTGGCTATAATGATATACTTGTGTTTGTCAGAAGAATGAGGGTGGATCATGCCAACAAGTTCAAAACCCCAACACGAGAAAGGCCACAGAGGTGCAATGAGCTGTAACTCCTGTACGGGTGTATGGATCAAATTAGCATGCTGTTGGCACTGTAGGCACTTCTTCACAAAATCACAGGTGTCATGCTCCATGGTCGGCCAATAATACCCAACTCTAAGAAGCTGCTTGGCAAGGATGATATTGCTCATGTGAGCATTGCAAATACCAGCATGAACATCTTGTAAAGCCATGGTGGCCTGATTTGAGTCGAGAAATTGGGAGAGGACATTATGATACCCATGACAATATAGGGTGTTAGCTACAAGAGTGTAGCAGGATGCTCTGTGAATAAGGTTCTGGCGTTGGGTGTTTTTGAGATGGGGAGATATGATACCATTCTTTAGATAAGTGTGAATGTCATGGTACCATGGGCACTGGGGAACAACCAAGACACATACCATATCAGTGTCAGCATTCTCATAAGTAGGTGCATGTAGCTGCTCGAATAAAAACTCATATTGTGTAGCATCACAGGGGATTTCCAATAGTGAGCTGATGGTGGCCATAGCATTTTCTGCCTTATTCTGAAGTCTTGGCACTTGTGTGAATTGTATGCTAACAAAATGTTCTTTGAGTTTATCTACAAGCTCTTTGTAGGGTAATAGCTTGTCATCCTTTGTTTGATATTTGTCGAGGACCTGCTTGATGATCAATTGGGAATCTCTAAAGACTTGTAGTTCTATGATATTCTAGTGAATGGTAGTTTTAAGACCTACCACAAGGGCTTCATATTCTGAGATGTTGTTTGTACACATGAATCCTAGCTTGAAGAATTTTGGGATGTAGTCTCCTTGAGGGGTCACAAATAGTATGGCTACCCCTGATCCATGTGATGTATATGAGCCATCAAAATATAATTTCCACCGGGGTTGTTCTTTGATCATACAAAGATGCTCGTATGGGAAATCTATTTCGAGAGGGTATGCATTGACTAAGGGAGCTTCTATAAGCTAATCAGCAAAAACTTGTCCCTTGATGGCTTTTCGGTCAACATATTAGATGTCAAATTCACTAAGAAGCATAACCCATTTTTCCATTCATCCTACAAGTGTGACCTTTAATAGCAATTATTTGAGCGGGTTGACCTTGGAGATTAAATTTACTGTGTGACTGAGCATATAGTGGTGAAGTTTTTGAGTGGCAAAAACCACTGCCAAGCAAGATTTTTCCATTGGAGAATAGTTTAGCTCATAGCCAACTAGTGTATGACTGATCTAATAAATAGCCCACTCTTTTCCATCATCATCGAGCTGTGCTAAGAGTGCCCCCAGTGCTATAGTAGTTGCAGATATGTACAAAATGAGGGGCCTTCCTGGCATTGGTGGAACAAGAATAGGTGCATTCACTAGATATTCCTTGAGTTTTTCAAAGCTGTGCTGACAGATGGGATCCCACTTGAAGGAAGTATCCTTTCAAAAAAGATTTGTGAATGGCTAGCACTTATTTGCTATTTGGGAGATGAATCATTGAACCAACTGCAATTTTCCTTGTAAGCTTCTTAACTGCCTACGCATTCTAGGAGGAGGCATTTCCATGATGGCTTTCACCCTTTTGGGTTCAATCTCTATGCCACGCCTAGACACAATGAACCCTAGAAGTTTTCCTGATGTCACACCAAATACACATTTCTTTGGATTCAATTTCAAGCCATACTTGTATAGGCGATCGAACACATCTTCAAGGACATCAAGGTGTTCGTGGTGTGTTTTTTATTTTGCTAGAATGTCATCGACATAGTCCTCGAGGATCTTATGAATCATGTCATGAAAAATTGTGGTCATCACTCTTTGATAGGTAGCTTCTACATTTTTGAGCCCAAATGACATCATGTTATAGCAAAACATGCCCCATGGTATGGTGAAAGTAGTTTTGTGCTAGTCTACTTCTACGATTTTGATTTGATTATACCTTGAGAAGACATCCATGAGTTAAAACATCTCATGCCCTATAGTGAGGTCTATGATCATGTCTATGTTGGGCAGTGGAAAATCATCTTTCACACATGCTTTGTTGAGATCTCGAAAGTCAGTACAAATTCTTATGTCACCTAAGGGTTTAACGATAGGCACCATGTTAGAGATCCAGTCTAAATAATCAATGGCTCTAATGATCTTAGCCTGAAGGAGCTTCTTAAGCTCTACTTTAACCAGCAAGGCTACTTTTGGATGCATTCTCCTTAACTTTTTCTTGACTGGTTTGGTATCAGGATTTACTGCTAGATAATGACCATGCAAAGTTTCCTATTGATTCCTGAAGGAGGGCCTCCAAGGCTGTCTCTTCTACTTCGCTTAGAGCTGTTGCGATGTATGTGATCCAAGGGATTTCCTCTATTCCTAGATTGATCAGCTTGGTCTCTTCAATGACTATGGATGATTTTTCTAACCGGTAATCCTAGATAAGAGGAAGAGGCAAGTCTCCATCCTCCAGCACCTTAGAGATTTTTTCACTGTTGAATACACCCTTTGTTTTTACTATTTTTGAATCAGGATGTGCCCCAGAGGGGTTTTCACATGAGGACTCTTTATTTTCTTTTTTCTTTTTATTTTTGCAGCTAGAGACTTCCTCTTCCCCAAAGTACCCCTTTGGATTGAGCTGGTATACTTCTATTGATTCCTGCCCCCATTCTGATTGCTGATCTATGGCACCCATGAATCTTAGGTTTGCTTCCTCACTTCGAAACTCATCGATATGTACTACACTCGGTTGGTCCCAGTCTATGAGGTCAGGATGAATGAGGGGGAGGTCAATGAGGTTGATGGAAAGTTGGCAAAGGATAGAATTGCCCAGCAAGGTTTCATCATCAAAGATATCATCGTAGGACCATTTTTCTTCCTCTTACGGAACATCTTTGACTTCCATGAGTTCGTCTTGGATTTTGAAAAGGGTTACGTTGGGTGAATTGGTGCCCCTAGTCATGATGTTGAGTCCTTGTATATGCAAGTGAGGGGGATCAAAGCTAAGGCCTTGAGTCTCTAAATTTTTATAGGCTTCCATAGGGTCTTTCATTCTAGCCTCGTTAGGTCCTAGACCTCCACCTTGGTAGTTTCATTGTTCAGTTGCCCACTTGTGCAGTATGAGGTATTTTCCATTAAAGTACTCAAGGACTTTAGTATCTAGAGGTGAAGGATCTTTATACAACCATTGGTTGATATCTAGGGCCAACTCTTGACCATTCAGGATTCCATTGGAAACAAAAGAAGATGTTCCCATGGTCTTTATTTTGGGACCCTCCTGGGGAGCCTTGGTTTGGTGGGAGGGTCATCCTTGTGTATGTGGATCCCAGGGAAGAGCCCCTACTGCAAAAGCATTGATGAGACTATATTCTCCATAGCCCCTATTGTTGATCTTGATAGAGGAAAAGGTGGAGGCAAGGATTGTTCCTGGATCACAATGGGATTAGGAAGAGCTAGCGATAGACGTGCCAATGTCAATTCCAGTATAATGAGTGGAGTGGGGAAATGAGGCCTCGATTGCATGGTAGTATGTGAAAGGTTGGGGATCTATATGGATGGTGATTTTAGTGCCTTGGTAAGGGAATTTGATGCACTGATGATAGGTGGAAGGGACTACTTGGATGGAGTGGATCCAGGGACAACCCAGGAGGATGTTGTAAGGGAGATCAAGATCAACAACATGGCACACTGTGTCCTGTGTGACAGGACCAATTTTAATTGGCAAAAAAATGGTACCTTAAAAGGTATGCTCTAGATTATCATAGGCCTTGATGGTGATCACCTCATGAGAGATGTTTGCTTTTGTGAGGAAAATCTTCTATAAAAAATTTAACGTACAAAGATTGAGGGTCAAACCATTATCTATCATGACCCATTTGATGGCAAAGTCCTTGATCATGATGGCAATGTAGAGTGGGAGATTACGATCTGGTTCAACGGATGGCATGTTAGACGACTGAAAAGAGAGAGTGGATGGTGTAGATATGTGCCCCACAAGGTTCTTGAATTGGATGGCATTGATGTTTATAGGGACGTGGGCTTCTTGAAGGTCTTTGTTGAGGACTTTTTGATGGAGGGGTGATGTGTGAAGGAGATCAAGGATGGAGATTTGTGTGGGTGTATTCCCAAGGTGTTCCAGGAGGTTATATTGTGCATTGGGGATGGTGGTAGTATTAGCACTGGCTACATATATCCGGCCTCTTTGAGTAGTAACAACACATTGATTGTCAACACCTTTGACATGGATCACATGCACAGTAGGCTCAACTTGAGAGATACAACCAACAAATTTATCATAGTTTATGTAGGAAATGGTATAGTCTTTTCCATCACCATGGTTTCCTTGTTTGCCCTTATCTTGGCCAGCAGGAGGGGTAGCATTAACTTGAGCCTTTTCAGAATTGTGTTTAGGAAACACATTTTGGTAGATTTGCAAGTTGGCATTGGGTGATGCTTGGGTAGGAGCATCGACTATGATCTCCTTTTTGTCTATAAGATCTTGGACATAGCTCTTGATCTTCATGCATTTAGCAGTGGCGTGTCCCTTAACACAATGATATTCATAGTATTCATTGTCCTTGTACTAGGCTAGCTTGGGTGTTGAATCATCAAAGGGCTAGGTTTATGGATACACAACCAGGTTGGCGCTCACCATCTTGCGAAAAATGGCATCCAAGGGTTCTCCAAGGGGTGTGAAGATGCGCTTTGGGTCATTCTAAACATGGGGCTTATTTATTTCATGGGTAACAAATATAGCATTGGTTTGATTCACAGGAGGCTGACAAGGTGGTTGTAGGTAGGTAGGTGCTTTCTATTGGTATACAGATGTTGGTTGCTGATACACGGGTTTTTGTTGTTGATATGTTGGAGGAGTGGGATTAGGACCTACAACTACAACTTGGACATTCCTGGTGTTTGTGGCTCCATCAGTGATCACATTCTTATTCTTGTTCCAATATCGATAATGGTCATTGTTTGGTCTATCCTGAGAGCTTTCTTTATAGTGTTTCATACTACCATCATCCAAAAGAGCTCGCTCAATATCCATGCCTTTCCCTTTAATGTCTTGGTAGGTTTGAATGTAGTTCATCTTCATAGAATAGGATAGTGTAGGTGTAGATTATCAATAAATATCTTGGCAAGATGTTTTTCTAGTGGTAGGTATGACAATCTTGTGGTGAGATTTTTCCATCATTGTAAGTAATCGGCCAGAGTTTCACCTCCCTTCTGTTTGGTATTGCACAAGTCCAATAGGGTGAGCTCATTCTCGATGTTGTGTGCATATTAAGTGACAAACTTTTCTGAAAGCTCTGGAAATGTGGAGATAGACCCATAAGGTATTTTGTAGAGCCATTCCAGAGCGGGCCCTCCCAAGCTCTTGGGGAAGAGTTGCATGAGAAATATGTCATTAAATGCCACCTCCTAGCATGCCATGTAGAACTCTTTGACATGGTTAACTGGATCACCCTTCCCTCGATACTTGTCAAACTTTGGTTTTTCAAAATATTTAGGGAAGGGGATTTTTGTGATCGATCTGTCGAATGGATATGGACAAACCTCCTTGAATTTGAATGTCTTAGTCTTAGTACCAATTTTGAGCTCTTTGATGGTGTTTCTCATTTCTTCCCATTCTGACTTGGCAGGTGCTGGAGCGGGTACTCCCAGCAAGAATGGGTTTGATGGCATGGGTGAAAAGGGAGGATATGGTGACCAAGGGAACAAGGATTTCCTAGTTGAAAAGGCCATCTAGAAGGGGTTCTGTCTAACTTTCTAAGAGACGTATTACTGGTGCAAGGTGGGTGCATGCTACGGAAAGGCTTGCTCCTATGGGATGAGGGGATTGGCTTGCAGGGTCAGGAAGTATTGTTGTTTCTGGGGAGGTTAGTAGAATGGTTGTGGTTGGGATTGGTGATGAGCTTGACCAATATAAGATGGGTGCATACCCGCATTGCTGAGAGTGGGAATAGTGGCTTGGGTGTGCACTATAGATGGTTGCATATGGGAGTTAGTGGGATGGGTAGCGCTGAGTTGCTGTGATTATGGAAGTTTGGTTTGCTAAGCGGTGGATGGCATAGAAAAATAGTTGGTAAATGTAGGTGGAGGTGCTACTTCTGGAAAGGTTTGTTTCTGATGAGCCTTTTGGTAAATTTGGCCATGTGTAGGTATGCCCATGGCATTCATTTGTGCTTGGCCGAGGCTCCAAGCAGCATTGACTCCTGATAGGGTTTGTGATACAGAGTTGGCCACAAATGTGGGGGGGCTAATATGGGAGTTTGTTGTGCTGGTGGAGGATTATGGGATGGCATATGTGGCATTCCTATTGTGAAGGTGACTTGCTAGGTCTGCATGCTAGCAACAAATGTGAGAGGCACCTGTGTGGATTGAGATTGTGGGGTGGATGTAGGTGGGGTGGTTAGTGAGACTCCTTACGAAAGAGGTGTTGATGTAGCGGGAGGTAGCATTGCTTGATTAGAGGCTTGGGTGAATGCTGGCACTTGAGTGACTATCTACAAAGAGGCAGGGGGTGGTGGTCCCATGATGGAAAGTGGTGTGCTTGCAGGGATTGCCATACGAGGTTGCAAGAGATGTGGGATAGGTGATGCTATATGGGATACTTGCATGGTTGGATCATGGACTTGCTAGATGAAAAATGAATCAATGTTGGTAGAAATGTGGAAGGGGCTTGTGGGGTCAAAAGAGTGTAATATAGGTGGGATTGGAGTACCCTCCTGCACATAGTTTGCCAATATAGCTAGACAATTTTGTGTGATGATTGCGCTTGCCATTTGCGCATGTCTTGGGAGGCACATGAAAGCCTCCATGGAGTTGGTAGTGGGTGTCTCACTAGGATCTTCCCATATGTTTTGAACTATCATTATCAGAGAGTCATACATCACCATTTCACTTGTGGAATCATTTGGATCAGCTGAAGTAGTGGCCTAGTTGGAATCCATCCCTTTTCTTTTCTTTGATCGTGTCATGACAAGCATGAAAGTGCAATGTCCTAAGATGAGAGAGAATGTAGATGTAATGATGCTAAGGATGGGGATTTGGATTTTGAGATGAACTAGGTGATGATCTAAATGTACAATTTTTAGTGATGTGCTACTTGGAAGAGGATCAAGATGGGCTACATTTCTTGATGAGGGATCAAAATGTGTGGATTGTCATCCTCGGATAGACTTGTGATCTTTGGACGATGGGATCCTTACTAGTGTGGGCCAATCTTTGGATCAAGATGATGAGGTCCACAAAAGCAAGTACTAGTTACCTAGATAATGCTCAGTCGAATGGGTGAAGCTTCAAGATTTTGATTTGTGTAACAAGGATAGGACAACTCAAGGCGAGTTCTTGGATATGATATGGATCTAGGATAGTGACTTGGGATAGTGATGCTAACTAAATCTTTAAAAGGGGATGATGGAAATGCACCTATTGGATTACCTAAGATGGGGGATGCTATGACAATTTTCATAGTTTCAAAAGAGGAGGAATTTGTACCAACTAGTCTTCACTCTCTAATCTAAAAAAGTGGTGATCAAATTGGATTTGAAAAGCAAATTGTTTAACCCTTGCGTTGTATTGTATGTTGTCCAATCGGGTTTGGTACTTTTCTTCTTCATGGGCTGTAGTGACAATATGATGACAATATTTGAGCTTTCTTTCTATAACTTTCTTCTCTTGATATGCATGTGGGATGGGTAACTTAGCTTTCTTATGCTTCATAGTTTCGGTCATGGATCAACAAAAGTAACTGTTCACAGGATTGGATCAAGCTAGGAAGTGATTGTGGTAAGTATACCTTGGCTTGGTTTTGAACAAACTTGAATTCACTTTCAAGATAATGTCTTGACAAACAATCCTCACAAGAGACAAAGTAATCTTGGAGGATACAGGAAGATGATCTCTTTTGGAAAAAGAACTTTGTAATTCTAATAATTGTGTATGTTCAATAGATGTTTTTACTGGGTCAAGTCACTTTTGAGAACACATACAAGCACTTTCTACCTACAAGACAGGCTAGTATCACAACCTTTGCCCATAGCTTGATATCCCAAAAGAGGAATACATATGGTGAGTAATCTTCAGGTGACTCGAGAAACCACTTGGGTTGGTCCTTGCATAAAGATTATGATACCTTCAGAAGTAGATCAAGTAGGCTTTTGATTAATGGCTTCTAGTAAGGTCTGTGGCATCCCCCCAATTAGTTTGTACATGCATGACTCACTTAAGAGCCTAGTTGACCATGCAGAAATCATAGGGATATTCAGCTACCTCAGGCTACCATCAACAAACCTTGCCTGAGATTGTAGGGATAAGGTGAGAGTTTTCTCAGCACCTTGTTTATATACCGGTCAGGGTATTACCGATTTGAGGTCATTCTCTAAAGAGGAAGCGCTTCTCTCTAGATAGGTCTCGCTAGAAGTGTTGTCAATCGAACTTGATCTTTCTCTTCACCCAGGATTTGTGAAGGCAAGGGGAGAGGATACAAATACAAGTGGATTGCTTCCACATCACTTACTTTAACCAGGTTTATACAAAATTGAAAAGCTCTAAGGAAGTGTTGAAAAACACTCCAAACATGCCAAGAAGTATTCATTCCAAATTGAACCTATTAAGACTAAGTGCTTTCTATTCTAGAACATCAAACACTCATGTTTAGCATGCAAGGTTCTTTGTTTTAAAATGTAAATGACAATGCTTGAAAAACTACAGATTTGATTTGCAAAAACAAGAAAATTTTTACTCCCTTTAG
>BSBK01001060.1:1375000-1680000 GCA_027943335.1 Chamaecyparis obtusa
AGAAAGAGTCTTCCATGACAAGGAAACCAACCTTACTCCAAGCTAAGGAAATGAAGGTTTGAGAAGAGTTCCCTTTCCTACAAACCTCCTTGATAAGTCCACCAAAACCTACTAAGTCCACTAGAAGTCTCCAAAATTGGAGAGTGGGAAATCAACCTACCAAATTCCTCTCCACCCCATTAAAAAGGAAAACCCTACCGAACCTCAAAGATGATTGGGCACACTATCCAAGGGTTCTCTCTCCAACAAGAAAGAAATTCAAAATTAAAAAGAGAGGAAGACATGGCACACTTCCCAAATTTTTCACCTTTCAAAAAGACATCTTTAGAAGAGGCAAAAATGGTCTAAAAATATCTCATTGGTCAAAATTTGACCCCCAACTAAAAGTACACCTATGGGGTTATCTTATTTTAACCCTTATAGGAGAACAAAGTGTGGTCACCAAAATGTGGATAAACAAAGAGTGCTCTCCTAACAAAAATGAGTGTGATGTCATAATATGACCAGGATGGGAATATAAGATATACTTCTTAACCCAAAATTCCCAAAGGAAGATCCAAATTGATTAACCACAAGAGGATGGTCAATACATAGATGAATCAATCGATGGAGAATATGAAGAAAGAGGATAACCTTATATTCCGTTATGGTATGTATTGAAATCTTAATTGAATTGAAAAAAAATAATAACCTCAAGTATGACAGATTTGGAAAATGTTGTGGACATATAAACTTAATAAGACATAAATACTTATCTTGATAAGGAGAAGATTTAGTAATCACTATTTTCTAGTGTTTGTGTTCGGTTTCAGGAAATTCTACAATCAGATCTGGCCTGGAAATGTAGAAACAAAGTGATGAAGGGTGCTCCCCTTAATACCACAAACACATAACAGAAATAGAGAAACAACAACAATATGCAAGAACAGAAAATTGGCTTCTTATTATCTCCACAAATGTGGAATTACAAACTTTCAAAATTACAATATGCAAAGCCACATGGGCATTCCCTTACAATATTATGTAGGAAAAAGCCTCGAACTATTACCCAAATCTACTACCCAGAACTATTCTGAACTGCCTAAGACAATAATACAGCCTTCCTTATATAGGCAATTTTCCACTGCCTGGGAAGGTTCCAGAATTTTAGCCAATAAGGCCGACCAAACTTAGAATTATTTTATTTTACATTTTATTACATCATAGTCAGCTCAAGATAACCTTTGAAACCCAAACAAAAATTTTGAAGAAAATTATTTTCCGCCATTTCAGGTGGCCCAACTTCCGAAGACCATAAGTCATCACCAGTTGACCCGATCGGCTATTATTTTGAAGAAAATTATTTTCCACCATTTCAGGTGGCCCAACTTCCGAAGACCATAAGTCATCACCAGTTGACCCCATTTTGGAAATGCCACGAAGCGCTCTACAGGCTTGACCTGCGCAAGCACTTGTCACCCAAATTTTTGACCTCATCCAGGGCCTCTAAAGCCTTCAAAACTGAGTTCAAAGTTTCTGTACCTTGCTGCCAATACCGAAAATCTTCAATATCTTCCAATATACACTTGATCTGGCAATGAAACTTTACTGGCAGACTTATATGACCAAAATGAACCTCCAAGAAAGAAATCAGATCATTCTGAGCACATACAAAAATTACCAAAAATAGTAACTTTCCATAAATAGCAGCTCTGCACAAAATAGTCCTTATTGAATATAAAAATAGAAATATTTTTTTTTGGGTGATGCAAGATTGCTCTTACACCCAGGATGCTCCTGCATCACAAAGCAAACCCAGAAACCTTCTTTCTTTCTGAGCAAGGTCATCCTTGACTTGAAACAGGGGTAAGATCTTACCCCGAGGTACAATCTTACTCAAAAAGATCTTCCTTGACCTGTACTATTCTGACAGAAATTATGTTCCCAGATCCCAGAAGTTCACCAAAAAGGGTACTTAGATCTGCACTGATATTCATTGTCCCGCACCTGGATCTACAAGAAAAAGGGTTTTGTTTGTTGGATGAGGGGTTTTCCTTAGTCAAACCCTAGTTTAGAATCAACCTTGAAATGTAATTGAAATAGAGAATGCTAGCAAGTAGTAGAAATAGATCTAACAATGAAGCTATGATACTCAATAGATATGCAATTGTATTTGAAATTTAAACAAGTATGTTAATATGAAAGTTTGGACTCAACACTAACGAATGTAAATAAAAAACTCCATGATTGTATGCTTGGAATCCACTTTGAAGGGAGAATAAATAAATCGTGAAGATGAACAAAATGATCTTGAAGGAAGATCACACCACCATGATGGATAGATCTAGGGTTTGAATGATGAATCTTGAATGCTTGAACCAAATTCCTCCAAAGGCTTGAATACTTGAATCCTTGATCTTCAATGAAGAACTTGAATACTTGAATACTTGAATATATATGATGGCTTGAATGCTTCCTTGAAAATTATTTCTTAAAGGATGGAGCTCTTGATTTCTAAAAGAAAGATGATGGATGGCTTGATGCTTGATTGGAATGTATTGAAATGAGGGAGGAAGGCTTCCTTTTATACTAGTCTAGGGCACAAAATTCTAGAGAGGATGACATAGGAGAATTAAATTTTAATTAAGCCTTAACCCCTAGAAAGGGATCTATATTAAATACAATTTAATATTTTACCATTCTGAAACCCGAAACAGCCGACCCAAAAGCGAGAAAATAAACTTTTGAGTTTCTCTTCGCATTCGGAAAACTTTCTGATGAAAAGGGGGACCTGGGTCAAGGAAGAGGTTGAATTTGAACTAGGTCAAGGTCAAGGTTGACTTTGATCTAGGTCAAGGTCTAGGTCAACCTTGACCCAGGGGTTTAGGACCCCTAGAAAATGAGCCACAAGAGGAAAATAGTGCTCGGGGAGGCCCAAGTAGAGCCCTAAATAGGCATAGAAGATGGGAAGGAGGTAGAAAACAAAGGACAACATGATGATGGCCCCAAAACACCCCCTAAGGAGGGATAAACATTCTTATCATGTAATTTCTTCCATTTTAAGATGATACATTAAGCCCCCACTTTAGCGAGAGTATGGAAATTGAACATGCTAATAGTAAAGGAGAAGAAAGATCCAAGTGGATTCGCAATGAGATAGAATAAAAATTAGTTAAGGAAGAAAGCCCCCAAACTAAGGATTCTAACTCAACATACACACACGAGGGTGTGAAAAAAAACATAAAACTTAAAAAAAACCCAAATCCACTAGTAAAGGAAACCTTGTGAAGAAATACCTCCTATACTAATATCATATTTGGAAAGCTATCATAAAAGCATAAATGATTACATAATAAAGACAAGAGCAACACTATAAATAAAATAGCTTCATGATCCATTCCTATTAGCATGAAGGTGAAAAGAGAGAAAATAGAAAGTGATTACCTTGCCCAGTAAGATGCCCACCTTACCATGGCTCACCAAGGAGGGAGAGCCCAACAGGTAACCAGACCTGATAGTTCACCCAAAAAACTATTCTTTGCAATTGTATTGCATCTTTTGATGGATTTTTGAATACCCATAGATGCACCTTCTTGTATCACTATGAAAATAAAATGTGTGTCCCTTCAAGATTTAGCAACTTATGTGGGTTACCTTCCACAAATTTAGCATATTGAAAATTGAAAAATGCATGTCTCTTCAGGATTTATCAACTTATGTGTGTTACCTTCAGAGGATCTATCATATTGAAAATTGAAAAATGCATGTCTCTTCAGGATTTAGCAACTTATGTGTGTTACTTACAAAGGATTTAGCATATTGAAAATTGAAAAATGTGCATCTCTTCAGGATTTAGCAACTTATGTGTGTTACCTTCAGAGGATTTAGCATATAAATGAAAAAATATAGTACAAAGGAGACCCTATATATGCCCCCCTCCTTATCGTGGCTGTCTACTAGACATGATAAGGAAGAGAAAGAGGATACCTACTTCACAATGTAAGGAGATATCCTTCTTAACAAAAATGTACACTATATTCTTAGTGAGGGGTATTGACCCCTACATCTAAGAGTATAGATAATCATGAAAAGCATATGTCAATCATGGAAAAGTATCCTTAAAGAAAGAGATATCATCAATAAGACCCCCACCATAGAGGAGTTCTTTTAGATAAAATATCATATTTCAAAGATAAGCCAAGTGGGAACAAAGATTCAATCATCAAGCCTCCTGCAATCAAGAGGAAGAGGAATCTTTGAATTGAGGGAAACAACTCTAATCACCAAAGCAAGGGAAATAGTTTATAAAGAACATAATTTGCAAAATAGAGAAGAGGTGATGACCTAGGACAACAACCTCTCATATAAAAAGGATATCCATAGTCAAAACATCAGTCAGTATAATGAAATAATGTTTCCAAATAAACAAATGCCACTAAGCTAAGGAAAGCATATCTGTAGACAAAGAGAAAGAAAGAAGAACCTTTCTCCCGAGGGATGAAAGCAAGGGATACCTTTGCAAAACAAATGTCTTAAGAAAATATATCTCAAAATGAATCTATGAATGATTATAAACATAATACAAAACCATAGAAAGAGAGGATAGAAAGAATACTGATTAAGCTCAATAAAAAGCCTAATGGATCCTAGGAGACTAGATGGAAATACACCTCTTTCCCCCTAGTCCAGAGACAAGAGGATAAGAAATCTATTTTATATCAGAATAAGGGGTATCCCCTATATCAAAATTATGAAGGAATTGTATAACTGCACGAGAGTGAGATACAATTTCTGAAGAAGCTCTTTCTCTAACATATAACTTGAAATGCACACAATCATTAAGTAAATGTGTATTACTATAATGAAAAGGACATTTATACTTATATAGATCATCTATCAGCATAGGTTTAAAGATTTCTTTCTTGGAATTCATTAACTAAATATACACCTTTTGAGCCACCTCTTGACGAATATCAGGGTTATCTAAGATAGGTGTAGGGAGAAGAGGAGGATGACAATCAACATCAACCACCTTGAATTGAGATTACAAATGACCAACACCATGCATATCTTGTTTAGGGGGTATATGAACTGAATACTTAATACCATGCTCATTAACACCAAGCCCTAAACCTTTATAACCTTGTTAGTCATCATATTATATCATGTAATGTACATATCATGTAAAGATTTTACAAGAGGTGATTGTATATTGTGTTCATGAGTAAAGGTTGTATAAGGTGGAATAATAGGTTTAGAAGAAGTTTCTTTTCTCTTCCCTTTAATATAATTTTGGATCAGATAAGAAGAGGAAGGTAAATCCAAGAATTCTTGCACATCTGCATCATGAACCATAGTTTGAATCTCATCATAAGTATGAGAAGAACTAGGGATAGCGGATGGAGAATTAGGCATATTAGGAATGTTAGGAATTGGATTAGGATTAGGAAGATTAAGAAATATAGGAACTATATTAGGAAGTATAGGATTAGTATTAGGAATATTAGGAGATGGTGTATCATCTACCAAATTCTTCATATAATCCAAAAGAGTAATAAGTCCTCCACATAAATCTTTAATGAAAGTTTTGAAAGTAGGAAGACTACTATTGGTCAGTCTCACAATAGCATAGGCAAGTGAAAAATGAAGAATAACCAACATAATGAAGTGGATGATACTCTCATAAACATCATAGGTATGGTAAAGAGATGCTAAGAGAAGGATAATAAAGAAAATAATCACACACCAAAGCATCTTAAAGATCTTCATAGAAAATGAAATGCAAGAAATATTTTTGTATTTTGTTGAATATATAGATTTTTTTGTATTTTTGAATTTAAAATGAAAGAGCATAAAAGAAATCTAATCTTAAGGAAATAAAGTAAAGCATCCAACACCAAAAAGAAAGAGTTGTCTATCGCGGGTTCACCAAAATGGAAGCTATAGAAATATACTTTTAGGGAGTGATATTTTTATATCTTATGGTTTAAGGGATTATGATTGATTTGATTTGTGTGTGGAAAATGTTGTGGACATATAAACTTAATAAAACATAAATACTTATCTTGATAAGGAGAAGATTCAGAAATCACTATTTTCTAGTGTCTGTGTTCGGTTTTAGGAAATTCTGCAACCAGATTTGGCCTGGAAATGCAGAAATAGAGAAAACCCAAAAACCTTTTGTCTTTCAGAGTAAGGTCATCCTTGACCTGAAACAGGGGTAAGATCTTACCCTGGGGTGCAATCTTATCCCAAAAGGTCATCCTTGACCTGCACTGTTCCGAAAGAAATTCTATTCATAGATCTTGAAAGTTCATTGAAAAGGGTGCTCATATCTGAATTGCAATTCGCTATCCCACACCTGTACCTTGAAGGGAGAATGAATAAATCTTGAAGATGAACAAAAGGATCTTGAAGGAAGATCACAACACCATGATGGATAGATCTAGGGTTTGAATGATGAATCTTGAATGCTTGAACCAAATTCCTCCAAAGGCTTGAATGCTTGAATCCTTGATCTCCAATAAAGAACTTGAATACTTGAATATAGATGATGGCTTGAATGCTTCCTTTAAAATTCTTTCTTGAAGGATGGAGTGCTTGATTTCAAAAAGAGTGATGATGGATGGCTTGATGCTTGATTGAGATGGATTGAAATGAGGGAGGAAGGCTTCCTTTTATACTAGTCTAGGGCACCAAATTTTAGAGAGGCTGACATAGGAGAATTAAATTCCAATTAAGCCTTAACCCCTAGAAATGGACCTAGATTAAATAAAATTTAAGATTTTACCATTCTGAAACCCAAAATAGACAACCTGAAAGCAGGAAAATAAACTTTTGAATTTCCCCCTGCATCTAACAAACTTTCTAATGAAAAGGGTGACTTGGGTCAAGGATGAAGTCAACTTTGACCTAGGTCAGATTTGAGGTTGACTTTGACCTAGGTCAAGGTCAAGGTTGACCTTGACCTAGGGGTTTAGGAACCTTGGAAAATGAGCTAGAAGAGGAAAACAATGCCCGGGGAGGCCCAAATAGAGCCCTAAACAGCCACAAAAGATGGCAAGGAGGTAGAAAATATAGGACAACATGATGATGGCCCCAAAATACCCCCTAAGGAGGGATAAACATTATTAATATGTAAATTCTTCCATTTTAAGCCAATACAATCCTAACTAACCTTTTGAGTTACTTTTAGCCTCTCAAAAGTTCACTAAGAGTTGCCTCATGAAAATTTGAAATAAGATTCCCTCCCAAGGCTCAACAACCAAGATACCTAACCTTGGGATTCTACAAGGTGACTCAAAGGTGGAAGACAACTATTAAACAATGCACTTGGCCATGCCAACTCACAACACATGTGTTAATTGACACCACATAAAGTTACAACACATCACAAAACATATGGCATGCCAAGTAAACTTTAATTTAAAAACTAAAAATAAACACAATTAAATAATACAATCAGACATTACTTTACAACATTATACATAACAATCATGTTATTTCTCCCTTTTGAGATAACCTTGGGTTTACAAGATTTTCACATGCATCCATCTTTAATTTCCCCTTATTTGATCCATGGTCATTTCCTGCACACTAGATGAAATATTAGTAGCTCATGAAAGATCAAATAACATATACATATAAAATACATCATATTAATCACACTCAAATACATCATATAATCCAAATGTATCCACACTTTTATCACAATATAATCACATAATTTTCAATAATACATTTCCTAAATTCAAGGCAAGTTTAGTCATGAACACATCATTATATCAATCAACCTAACTCATTAACCACATGTTTAGGTTTGAAAATATCACCCTAACTTAGGCATTAGGGCTCACATATATCTCATCCTAACAATGGAAACCTTCTTCAGTTGTGTGTGGGCTCTAATTAAGAAGGAGTCTTTGGATTCTAGGTCGGTTCCTATTTAATTTGGAATATCACCTGAACTAAAACTTTGGTTGGGAAAAGGGGAAAAGATATGCTTTTGAAAACTGAAATAAAAAGGGGTGAAACACCAAATTTGAAATCAGATTTTTTTTGCAATCCAAAATAGTAACCACAATGCACATACCAAAGAGACTGACACTATCATTCACTGATCAACGTATATGTTAAACTAGATTTTACTACTAGGGTATAGACCACAAATAGTACAATCTGCTAACAAACATAAATATTATGCACAAGGTTTGGATTTTGTTCACTTAGAGGAGTAATAGAAATAATTCACTTCTCTTTGCTACCAAAATAGATAAACACTTATGTAGAATGATGAAAAGGATTGAAATCAATACTCCAAAAATGAGAAAATATGAATCATCTACTTTATTTTCCTCTAAAACTTGAAAATGTAGGTTACAAAACAAAAGCTAAGGAACAAAGGAACAAAAAGTTCACTAAGTCCTTCTCTCCAAAATCTTGAACCCCTAAAACCGATTCAGAAAACCAGTCTTATAGCACCCTAATGCCATAATTCGAAAACCATGCCCCTTGATTTTAGTCCTAAAATCACTCCAATTTGGATCCAAAATTAACTCCAAATCAAGCCCTAGAAACACTAAAAATAAGTCCAAAAAAATGGCTATAATCCAGCCCATATGTTGGTTTTTAAAGATCAAATATTTTAAAAACATACCAACATTTACAAAATGTAAATTGAGATAAACTCAATATAAAACTAAGCCTATACCAAATCTAAACTTAGGAAAAACCCTAAGTCTAAAAAAATTGCAATATGCAAAGGTCAATATGACCACTAAGCAATACCCAACCTATGAAAATATCTAAGGCAATGTGCTGGCATGTTGGGAAATTGAGCTCTGGCATGATGTAGATTGCTAGAGTTAAGGCATTCAATTCTTTGTGAGCGGACTCCAAATTTTTCAAAACTCTTCTTGCTCCTTGGTTTTCATATACTATTTTCTTACATCTGAAGGAAATGTTAGCGAAAAAACTCTAACTGATGGTGGCAATCTGCTAAACTTGACTTGTAATTAGGTATTTTCACTGATGAAATCTGGCATTGTGAAAGAAATTAGTGTTTTTGAAGGCCTCTAGTTATATTATGTTGAAGGGCTCAAGCTTAGAACTGTTTGTGAACTCAAACTCATGAGCTGTAAACTCCAATATTTTGGGTGAGCTAATGTTGAAATAGTGAGCTCGAGCTTTGCGTTGAGTATGGGAAGCTTATCTGGCATAAATCTCAAGCTTAAAGCTTGACTTATATTACTGGAGTTAGGTTTTGATTAAAAATGGACTCGATCTATATTATGTGAACTTGGCCTTTGACTGTATCCTGAACTTGAAGCTCAGACTAAGCTGTTACTGAAAGATGATCTTAGCTAGGAATGTGACTTGAAATCCAGAGCTTAGCTGTGACTCCATATTTCAGTCATAGCTTTAGACCGAGCTTTATGCTTGCACTCAGTTGTGCTGGAGCTGTGACTTGAGGCTCAGATTTATAGCTAAACTTAGGCTTTTACTAGAAGCTCATGGGCCATGATTCATTGAATCTCAAACTTGCACCTTGGCTTGTATAATAGATCTCATTTGAACTCAGCTTTGATTGAGTGAACACAGGTTGTTAAGGAAACTGGCTTTAACACTCGATCTTTGAGACTATTACTCGGCTTGACTGGTGGTTTGATTTACTTGCACCTAGGCTGTGAACATTACAAATTGACTTCATTTAAACTAGAATTTGAGCTTTCTTATTTGATTACAAGATAAGTAACCATTCTCCTCATTTTTGTGTTAATCTTAGGGCTTTTTGTTCATACAACAATAAAGTAGCTCATTTAAATTTTTTACATTTCTAGCTGTTGACTTAGACTCTATTTTCTTTCACTACTCTACTTGCAAACACCATAGTTCATTGCCTTTAGATTCACTATTTTATTATTTTCTTGGCTTCCACCGACAACAGTGAACCTTTTCTTGCACTAGATGCTATCTTCTTGCTGTGATTTTCTTTGTGTACACCAGTTTAGCAAACATTAGCCATTTATATAGCTACCCATCTTCACCTTTCAATTGTGCTTCAATACCTCACTGTAGCTACCATTCCATTACCTTAGCTCAATTTTAGTGTTATACTAATAACTTGAGTAGTGACCAATATTGTGATGTTCTCCTTTAAGCATTATGTACACCAATCATTATTATAGCTAGCCCAAGCTTCATGACACACTTTCTTGAAGTTGATTTGGGTTTTCATTTAGTATTCACAGTTAGACTGATTGTCGTGACCTTTTCTTGAAACAATATCACTGTACCCTTGTTTTCTTGACTTCTGTTGTTCACCAGTAACTATTTGATGTGTTCATCTTGGCTTAGTCTCCATTATAATTGTTTCCATTCTTTCAATTCAGACATTATTGTTGAGTCCATTGTTTGAGTTTGAACATTGACCATACCTGTTAAGCTTGAACCAATCCTCTTTCAAAAACCAAGGTCACCATTTTTATAATGCTATAATCAGTGATAGTAATGTATGCACAACCTTTGAATGCAAAAAGAGATGGTCAATTCTTTATGCTATGTTTTTCTTATGTGCTGCCATCTAGTTTAAAATATATATAAATTTGACCATGGCTATTATATCACTGGTTGAAAATGCTTGAATACAACCAGTATTTTGCAAATACATACTTCTTTGTATCCAGCCCTATGCATGAACATGAATCTTTACTGGTTTAAAATACTTTTTTGATAATCAGTGAATGACTGGTTTTCATTACTGTGCAAGAAAAATAAATTTTTTCATTAGTGTATGGGGTGAACCCACAATAGTGGGTTACACATTTTTGCCTGAACGGACACTAAACTCTACATTTTGAAAAAAAAAATCAAATTCGGATGCATATTGTCGTTAAACCATTTGAAATTAAAAGATGAAGTAAATTTGAGTCTTTTAGGATTTTTTGTCTAGATTCTAAATATATTTTTTATTTTTATTTTTTAAATGATTTGAATTATTTTTTCTTTCTCCCATGAAAACTGGTATGTTGCTGAAAATGTCAGTTTCAAAGAGTTACATTGTTTTCATAGAGCATACCTTTTTTTCTAAAATAGATATAAATGTGATTCTTTCAATTTTTTTTTTTTAACATCCATACAAAGGGCATGCAATTGGTTTGATGAAATTATCATTATTATTTCATATTTTATTAATGTTTTAAGTTGACTAAATCATAATTTTGACATACCTTGACTACATAGCTTATAACTTGTCGTGTATTTGTCCAATTTCATTTTTATTTTTATTTTGATAGAAAGATAACTTCAATACCTAGGGCATAGATATTTTTTAGAATTTTTTTTCTCTCATTTACTATTTTTCCATAAGCTTCAAACATAGAGGTAGACATATGGTGAAATATCTATGTTTAGTAAAACTAAAAATACTAAACTAAAAATACAAAGTCATAATAAAATTAATATATATTAACATTATAATCATTGGAAAGATTTTTCTCAGTAGTTCCTTATGACATAGATAGTTTTTTCAAATGGATTCATTTGATTTTCCAAAAGATAAATACCAAGTGATTTTTTGTCAGCATGTTAATAGGTGCGAAGGAGACTCCATTATAGGTATGAATGAGGAGTATAGCTGTTATATCAATGTTTTTTTATCTAAGAGGCTTTGAGCTAACCATTTGTAATGAAATCCTTCAAATGGAACCTCTCAAGGCTTAAATCATCATATTTTATAAAAAATCTATTATTTCAGCAAAAATTAGCATATCTAAAAAAGTGTAACCCACTATTGTGGGGTCACCCTATGATATGTTTTCATTAAAAAAGAAATGGTAAATTGTATAATGTTCTATTTAATTTCTTGTGAAGTTCGAGCATGGGCTCGTGACATTCAGAAACACTAGAATGTAAACATGATGGAGTTCAAGCATGGGATCGTGACATCCAACAAGACACTCTGTAAACATTCCTGATACTTTGAAACACAATTCTTGAAGCACTCTTTCAGGATTACATTTTGAATATGCAACTATTTTTCACATTGACATTTAATACATCCTATAGAAAAGCATGTTTATTATGATTTCATGATTCAGATTCAGATTCAATTAAACATGGAACTTTAATATCATTGATTACCAGTCACTATCCTATAGGATTTTGACATTTACAACATGGTTGTCTCTCTATTTTACACTTGTGAATTCACTGCCTTTGAACACATGTTGTAGCATCTTTTAATGCATTTTGGTACTACATCCATTTCTTCTAACTGTGATATGAAAACCAGTCAATTGAGCACTGCATTTTTACTTTGTCAAGATTTAAAAACAACATCAAACTAATTTTATTAGTTTAGTGAACATGATAAACACATCAATTTTATGAAAATGCCAAAAATGGTGACGTTTATGAATCAATACCAGCAAACTAATGGCATTCACTATCCTAACAAGATCCTTTTGATTATGAAAAAGGTTTCTCAGTCACAAGTACTAAGTCCCTTTGATTCAGATATTTGATTTAAATATAAAGACAACATGCATAATGACGACCATAAATAGTAAAAGGTTTCATGTAAACAGGTCCCTTGAATACTACCTTTCATTTTATGTGGATGCACATTTCCTTATTGCACTAAAATACCAGATAGATATGTGCAGCTCTAAACTATTCTGATTGTTGTATGATGTTTTGATCTAATGCATTTCTTGTATCCAATTGGATCTAACAAATTTTAACTCTTTGATGCAATACGAACCCCAAAGACACAAGACAAGACATCAAGAATCAAACAGTGAACCCGAGGACTTGAACTAGATAGACAACCAACTACTAGATGCAGATGACTTCTCAAGGCAATGCATGGGACTCTACTCATACCTCTATCATATCTTTCTATTCTTCCCTTTGTACTTTATTTTGACATGAAAGATGAAATATGAAAGAACATTTTTAAATTACATTGATTTTGAATGCACAATGTAATGATCAATTATGAATTTGAAAATTTGAAATATGATCAATACTTAAGAGTATAATAAAAATTGATATGAATGCAATAATAAAATGTTAATCCACATAACCTAAAAATTAGCATTAAATAAATGTACCTTTATGCAACCCTTTCCTATTTGTGTTTATCATTCTTCATGTAGGAAAATAGGGTAACAATTTTGGCAAATTCTACTAGATGTCTACCTGCTAGACATGAACTACAGACCTTATCATTGGGCAATGGAGTTAGAAAACTAGAACTCATGAATGCAAACTTTATTGAAATGAAAACACATCTAAACTAAGACTCATGAAACCTAAAGACCTAGTGCTTGGACAACACTTATTGAAATGAAACTAAACTGAAAAAATAACCCTCAAAGAAAAGCTTGAGGTGGATCCCATTAACTAGAATCTGCAAGATTTCTCCATATGTTGTAGATAGCTAGAAGGCATTTTTTTCTTTACATTCTAAAATGACAAATGGGCCTGACCAAAAGTTGTCAAATTTGTCATGCTGCCCTAGTCCACTATTCAGTACATCCCACTTTAGAACTGAATCACCCTCCTTGAATTCCTTGGGTGTAGCTCTCTTGTCAAACGACCTCTTGGTCTGATTTTTCCCCAACTCCATATTCTTTAAGGCTCTTTTCCTTTCTTCTTCAAGTTGTAATAATCTAGCATACCTCATCTTAAGAGGATCTTCCTCTTCAAAAAAAAACATTTGATCAGCTAGCTGCAAAGCTAGAAACTCAATTAAAATTGGAAACCTGGCCTCCTTACCATAAACTAGTATGTAGGGATAATTTCTAGTAATCTTCTTTGGAGTGATTCTATCCAGCCACAAGGCTTCCTTTATTTTTGAGTGCCAATCTCTCCTGTTCTCCTATAAAGTCTTTTTATTAATCCTAATAAGGTTTTTGTTAGTAGACTCTGCAAGTTCTTTACCTTGAGGGTAATAGTAAGAAGATGTATTCAGATAAATGCCACTCTTAACATCCCGCTCTATTATTGCTAAACCAACAAAAGCTAAAGCATTATCTAAAATGATTGATTGAGGAACACCAAACCTGGTAATAATATCATCATAATATTTGAGAACAATAGATTCAGTTGATTCCTTCAATGCAATGGCCTCAGTCCACCCTGTAAAATAGTCTATTGTAGTCAAGATCCACTTATGACCTAGTTTACAATTAGGATTAATTGGACCTATAAAGTCCACTCCCCACTTGTTGAATGGTTGATCCAAAATAATTGGTTTCAATGAAAATGTTGCCAACCTTTTCTTTCCTATAAACAGAGAACACTTTTGACATTTTCTTTCCCAAGAATGGGAATACTTAAACAAATCAGGCTAGTAATAACTAGCTCTTAGTATTTTTCATGTTGTAGTCTTAGGACTAAAATGTCCTCCACATGATCCACCATGAAATTCAAATAAAATATTGCTTTGATAAAAAAAATCAATACATTTTAATAACATACCAAAATAATCCTTCATATAAAGAATACCATCAATCAGAACATAAGGAATAGACTGTAATCTAAAATACCTCCTTTAGCTTTTTCAAGATTAATTGGACATTGTCCAGTTTGTAGAAATCTAGTCATATCTGACAACCAAGTTGTTGAATCATTATTAAGTACAAAATCACCTTGGAACAATTCAACCTCTTCAGTGGCTTCAAATTCTTCTTCTTCTTCCATCTGGGCACACAAACCTTTTCCTCTAACCAATATGGTTACATGGATATGCACATCATATTCCATAACTTTTTTAATCCATCCTATTCTTTTCTCATTTACATCTTTATTCAAGAGGAACCCCTTAATACTAGGATGTGCAACCATCAAATGAATCTTATTTCTAGCAACTAGATGTTTAAACTTCTTCAAAGCTTTAATAACAACAAGTACATGCTTTTCATAAAAATTGTACCTTTTCTCATAGTCATCCATTCCTTTGTTGAAAAAGACAATTGGTTGCTCCTAATTGTCTTCATTCTTCTGCACCAGCATTCTTGAAACTATATCATAACCTCCATAAGCATATAAAATAAAATCCTTATAAAAATTAGGATTAGTTAAAGTGGGGGCTGATGACATGGCTTATTTGATCTATTCAAATCTCATCTTTCCATCATCAGTCTAGCTAAATGGCACATTTTTATTCATCATTGCAGTTAAGGGCCTCAATAAATTTGCAATATCAGGAATAAAATGTCTTACAAAATTTATCCTTCTAATGAAACTCTGTAATCCCTTTTTATGTTTTGGCAATGATAATTCCCGAATTTCATGGATCCTTTTAGGATCAATAATTGTACCTTCTTTTGACACTTGGTATCCCAAAAGTTTACCTTTATGGACTGCAAAAATTGATTTCTTTGGGTTGAGAGAGATTCAAAACTCTCTGCATCTTTGAAGCACTTGTCTCAAATGACCAATATGTTGGTTTTCAACTTTGTTGTAAATAGTGACATCATCTAAGTACACCCAGAAAAATTTGTACACAAGGTTCTTGAAAGCCATGTCCATTGCTTTCTAGAATGTGGCTCCCACATTTGATAAATCAAATGGCATTCTTTTGTAAGCCATTGTTCCCCACTTTGTTGTAAAATCTATTTTAAACTGATCTGATTCTTTCACTAAAATCTAGTTATAACTAGAATACCCATCTAGGAGGGAAAAACTTTTAGAACCTAAGGCATACTGTAAAATCTATTCCATGGAAGGAAGAGGATGTCTATCTTTCAGAGATTCCCTATTAAGGTCTCTAAAATCTACACAAAGTCTGATCTCTCCATTCTGTTTCCTTACAGGAACTAAATTAGAAACCCAGGATGTATGTTTGATAGGAAAAATTATACCACTATCCAGTATTTTGTTCATCTCTTTAAGCATTAAGGGCTCTAATTTGGGGTTTATTGGCATTTGTCTTTGCTTGATTGGCCTGGAATTGGGCTCTAATTCTATAGTATGCTGATTCAATTGGGGATCAAATCCTTTTAGATCAGCATAATCCCAAGTAAATACATCATTATACTCTCTGAATAAAGTAATGAGAAACTCTTACTCTTGAGGAGAGTTAATTTTACCAACCTTTAAAAGCTTGTCTCTAAAAAATTCAATCTCTTCATAGTGATCCTCTTTGATCAGCATGATGGTTTTGTTCCTCTTGAACTGATCATCAGAGTTAAAGGTAGACTCTAGGATGACCAATCCTTTAGGAATCTTGTTAGTCTTCAGCTATATAATTTGATCATCCATTTGTTGTTTTACTTTATTATCCTTGGGAACTAAAAATTCCTCTATTTCAGCCATAAAACACAAAATCTACTCACCAGTATTAAAAATCTTCTAATTAATATCATTATCTGGGATTGATGGCATAACAACAATCTTAATATGAGATTGATCTGAGATAAGACCTTTATTTTCTGTAATAGAAACATGTGCACTAATACCTACTAACCTATCAGCATGCTAATTTTTCCTTCTAGGTACAAAAAATTAGGTTGAATGCATCAAAATCCTCCAGAATATCATATACTCTGGATTTATACAACTTTAAAATATCATTCTTTACAACATTGACCCCTTTCACTTGGTTAACTATCAATTCACTATCCCCAAATGCCCTCAAGCATTTGATTTTCCTCTTTCTTGTCCACTCTAAACCCTAGATCAAACTTTCATATTTAGCCACATTGTTACAACAAGGAAAAGATAGTTTGTATGTAGCATAAAATCTTTCACCCTCTGGTGAAACAAGCATAACCCCTGCACCAACACCATCTTTATTCCTAGATCCATCAAAGTACAAGTTCCAAAGCTGATTTGATAGTTCTGAATCAGAATACCAGGCTTTCATCAAGTTAGGCATAACAATGTCAGATTCTAAAATCATATAATTTCCAAAACTAGTATCATATGTAACACTATTTTGGTCATTTCCATCTTCCCACTCATCCAACAAAATGTCAGGATTTTCCTTAGTTTGTGTAGTAAAGGTTGGATAATCTTTGATTTCTTCTGAATCTATGATCACACAACTTGCATTAATAGGACTTGGATTATATGGTTCTATGTGATCATTGGCCAGTAATTCTAATTTTATATTCACCTTGGTTCCATATCTTGTTTTGAAATACATGTGGGACCAATCTGATGAAAAATATCCATCTATTTTGGCTATAAAATCTCTTGAAAGATATAAGGAAAAATAGGGTGGTAGGTCTATAACATAAATGTCCTGAGGAATTGAGAAATTTGGGCATGCATGAAGAGTTAAACTTGCATTTTTGATAACTCCTAAGGTCTTAATTGCAGAACCATCAAGCTGAACAACTCCTTTCTCAAGAGGCTCATACTTTAAATCCAACAAATCAATAATTTTCTTAGGCATTGTTGTGCTAGTTGCACCACTATCTACCATACAATTGTGCACTAACTTATTTCCAATAATCAATGAAACATAAAAAGGAGGAGGTTTAACATTTACAAGTTTCTTAACTTCCTTTACTATTGCTTTTTGGACATTTGAAAGCTTCCTATCTTCTTTAACGGTTGGTTCTTTCAAATCTGCAACATTTTTACCTTCCTTAACTATTGTTTCTTTTACATTAGCAACCTTCTTACCTTCTTTAACTATTGTTTGTTGAACCTTAGAAAGCTCTGAATTAGCCATAACAGTCCTAGAAGGCTGTTGAACAAATTGTTGTCTTTTTGGAGAACTCTTCCCTTAATATTTCAGCCTATCCTAAAATAGCTAGAGTTTCCCACATATTCATAGTTACATTCATTTTCTTCATGCTATCAACAATATTATAAGGAACAAAAAACTATACCTTTTTAGGAGATCTAGGAGCACTCTGATCAACATGCCTCTGATTTTGATCTTTTTTGTGGAAGAAGACGGATCTTTCAATATTGAAACTGGTGTGGGAAGAACATTACCAGTTGATTTCTTTGATTCTAGAGCTCACTTCTTGGATCTAGTGTTTGCTGAAATACGTGAATCATCATTTAGCCCACAAAATTCTTCCTCTTTCCAATTTAGAAAACTAGTATCTAGAACATTCAGATCCGGTTGCTATTGGATCTCCTCAACAGGCACATTCTATTGTGAATTCACTAAATTTTGTACCATAAGAGCCTGATTAAGCACTCCATTGGAACATGTTGATTGGTTATCCTGGTTGGGTACAATATCTCTAGTATTAAGAGGTGCAGGATTATAAGGTCTATAAGACCTTTGATTCCAATTCTGCCTATTTGCATTGTTATTCCCTTGGAATTTTTGTTTGTTACCTTGAGAGGTAGAATAATTAGGATATTGGGATGAGGAACAAGTGAACTTATTTTGAGCTATAGGGTTTTCTTGAGCTTGATTACTCTTAAGGCTCACTAATTCATTGCCGAAGTTTTGCAATAAACTTTCTATTTTTTACTGCCCATCTTTTATGTTCTGCAACTCATTAAGAGGTGTAACTGGGACTACCTCTAGGATTTTCAATGATGGGACAACAAAAAGAGGTGGAACAACCAATGGTATATTAGACTGAAAGCTAGGAAAGAATGCAATAGGTGGTCTGAGAGATATTTTTCCAGCATGAATGAGACTATTCTCTACCCTAATAGAAGTATCAAAAGCTTGAGGTAAAGATATACCTCCCATAGATTGTATCATGATTGAAATATCACTATTCAAACTCTTAATAAAATATAAGAATGCATATTTAGTAGAGGGTCTTACTGTAGCAGGGATCCTATTCCAAGTCTTTTGGAAATGAAGATTGAAATCACTCATTTCCTCTTGTGGAACCCTCTTGATATTTGTCAATTGCTCCACAAAAGACAAGTTGTCAGATTTATCTTAAAAGAACTTAGACAATCTCTCTCCCAATACATCCCAAGTAGCAATTGAATCCAGTGGAAGAGTTCTGAACCATTCTAGTGCTTTGCCCTTCAGTGATGCAACCAAAAACTTCAAAGCTACATCCTTCTCCATGATGTGATGTACATTGCAAAGAGATGCAATATCTCTGATATGCTCAATGGCACTTGTTTGTCCTTCTCCAGTAAATGATGGAAATCCTTTCAAAGAAACTAATGGAATGTTGTTGTGATTGGCAATCCTCAAAGGACTTCACTAATCAAATGGCACAAATGGTAGATTCCTTTCCATTGCTAGATGTGATGTAGTTGAACTAAATAGTAGTGACTGATCTACCCCAGGTGGTTGTTTAGGAACTTCTTTACTTTGAGATGCTCCAATATCTTCAAAAACTTCCTGCTCTAAATCTGGAAATTTAGTGCGGTAAGAGGGAAGAGCTGAACTTCTTTCAGATATTAACTTCCTTGGTCTTCTCAGTCTCCTTCCCCTTTGTACAGGCTGAACAAAAATCTCTCTAGGACCTCTAGGCTCTCTTTGCATAGTTCTTCCTCTCTTAGTGAAAGACAATTGCAAAAATTCAAACTCTTTAAAACTCCTTATTTGGATTCGATTCATGTATCACAAGGTCCCACCAAACATGCCAAAAACTATTTAGGTTTGAAAATATCACCCTAACTCAGGAATTAGGGCTCACAGATATCTCATCCTAACAATGGAAACCTTCTTGAGTTGTGAGTGGACTCTGATTAAGAAGGAGTCTCTAGATTCTAGGTCAATTTCTATTTGATTTGGAATATCACTTGAACTGAAACGTTGGTTGGGAAAATGGGAAAAGAAATGCTTTTGAAAACTAAAATAAAAAGGGGCAATACACCAAATTTGAACTCAGATTTTTAAAAAAATCCAAAATAGTAACCACAATGCACATACCAAAGAGACTAACACTATCATTTACTAATCAATGTATAGGTTAACCTGGATTTTACTACTAGGGTATAGACCACAAATAGTACAATCTATTAACAAACATACATATTATGCACAAGGTTTGGATTTTGTTCACTTATAGGAGGAATAGAAAGAATTCACTTCTCTTTTCTACCAAAATAGATAAACACTTATGTAGAATGATGAAAAGAACTAAAATCAATACTCCAAAAATGAGAAAATATGAATCATTTTCTTTATTTTCGTCAAAAACCTGAAAATGTAGGTTACAAAACAAAAGCTAAGGTACAAAGGAACAAAAATTTCACTAAGTCCTCTCCAAAATCTTGAACCCCTAAAACCAATTCAGAAAATTAGTCTTATAGCCCCCTAATGCCATAATTCAAAAACCATGCCCCTTGATCTTATCCTTAAAATCACTCCAATTTGGATCTAAAATTAACTTCAAATCAAGCCCTAGAAACACTAAAAATAATGTTGGAAAAATGGTCAGTGCTCCCCTCGAGATTCATGACATGGTTTAACAACCTCCTATGTCTTCTATAAGTCTAGTGGTTGTATCAAGCATTAACAAGTCAATCTTTTGGTGCAATGGCAACTACTACTTGTAACAAGTGGTATTAGAGCTTGGTCACAGGTTCGAATCCCCTCGGGTAATGCTTAGGGGGAGATTGTTGGGAAAATGGTGGTGCAAGGGCACCCAAATAGAACAAGTCCCTCACCATTTGAAATTTTGTTGTGTCATGCTCTAGATGAGATTTGTAAATATAATAAGGATTTGAGGATCAATTTGTGTGTTTTGCAATGTTAGTTAGGTGATTAGAAGTCCTGAGAGTCTTTGGATAGGCCTCAAGGCTAGTTAGGTACTCCTTGACATGAAGTCTTACTGTAAGGTTAAGAGTTATTTTAGAGACTTTTCAAGATGTTAGTAGTTGGAAAAAAATTTTCAATACCTAGGAGTCACCTAGGAAGAGTCTTTAGTCTTAGGGAGTTAAGAGTTAGCCATTTTGGCAAAAGATGTACAAATTGTAAAAGTTGCAAAGTGCAACTTTGCATTTTTGCAAATGTTGCTCGACAATCTTTTGCAACCACCTCCTACAATGGTGGATTTGACTTAAGGATCGATAGAAACCCTAGCCATCTTTCCAAAAAACCTAAGAGGAAAAATATAAGCCTACCAAACCCTAATATTGCCATACGTGTGTGTGCCAGTGTATGGACAGTGTGTTGTAGAAGGAAATATGTGTGTAAAGATCTAATAGAGAGCTAATGGAAGCTTCTTTGTGCTATTTTTTGTTACTGTAATCATTTTTCATTTTCTTCTAGTGTTTATAGAGTAGATTGGATTCATTAGACTAGGCTTGTGTGAGTTTTTATTTCATGCTTTTGTAAATATTTTGTTTTGCCAGTTCTCTATCCTGAATTAGGCAGTTGGCATTGTATAACATGTAGCTCACTATCCCACTGTAGAGAAAGTACAAAATTTTGGGGATAGTGAGTGTACATAATGTACTTGTTCCATGTAGGAGGAGGGGCCCTCAAGAGCACCAGAGCTATTTCTAAACTCTTTCCCTAGGTGACCTAGTGGGTGCCCGGTTAGGGAAGAGTGAAGTTGGAAAGCTTCTAGATTGTAGCGTTATGAAGATGTGGATGAATGAAAGCATGGAGTTGATAGAGGGATAAGTTTTAGTTCCTTGGAGTGAAGGATAGGTTCATACCAATCTTGGAAGGCATCAAACCAATCTAAGGATCAGACAGACCAAAGAAAGGCCTAAAAAACTGTTGAAAACCCATAATTTGGGTTAGAGCACTGTATGATCGATTGAAGACCTAAAACCCCAAAAACATTTGAGACCTAGGTGAATTATTAGAGGTCTCTAAAGAAAGTTTAGAGGGGTCAATGGGGGAATTTTGAGTTATTCCCTGATTTCTCGAAGCAGGAGGGCTAATTGGGGCACTTTCCTTGTAGCCATGTTTTGATGCCAAAACTTAAAATTGGTAAGGAAAATCATTGCACGGGACTAGCTTAAGCATTAGAAATAGTGCATTGGAAGGTTTTATAGCATCTCCATGACCCTAAAAGAAGCTTTGAGAGATTTTTGTAATTAAACCCTAGAGAAAGCTAAAGAGACTAGTGTGTTCACCAAGGATGGAGACCTAGAAGTTTGGTAAGCTTCGAGTTTGCTCAAGATATAAGAGTGGGGTTTTGATCAGGTGGTTACAAGTAGAGTAGTTAACCCTATAGATCTAGGAGGTGATCTTGGAAGACACCTTAGGTCTCAAAGGAAGACTAGCAACATGAACTAGTGATTAGTTCATTCCCTCTCCCTATCAAGTGGTATCAGAGCCTATTAAAGGTGTGGCAATAGAAATTGAAGAGAGGTCAATACTTTCACCAACTAAATCTAGTGGATCAAGCACAATTGTGACCAATGCATAATTTTCCAAGAAAGTTGAAGAGCAAGAGGAGGATAATAAGTTGTTGAGGAAAAGGTTAGCACAACTTGAACAGCTATTGAGTGATGTCCAAGACAAGGCAGATAGAGTTAAGGATAAGATGGAACAAAAAGAAGAGGAAGAAGCCAAAGAAAAGGAGATTTATTTGGAGGAAGAAGCTCCAACACCAGACCCTGTTATACCAGAGGAGCCTTTTTTAAAGGCACTAAAGGCAATGAACAAGAAAGCTTTGGATGGTATTCCTCTGTTCAATGGCAAGATGGATCCAGATCTCATCATGGATTGGATTGAAGGAATGGAGAACCATTTTTAATGTGATGGTGTCTTTGATGCTCAAAAGGTAAAGGTAGCAAAGTCAAGGTTAAGAGGCTCTCCCTTAACCTAGTGGAAATTTGTCCAAACTGAAAGAGAGAAGGAAGGAAGAATCCCCATAGTCACTTGGAAGGGGATGATGGCTAAAATCAAGAATGCTTATATTCTTGATAAGTATGAGATATAGTTGCATAGGAGAAGACAAAATCTAAGACAAAAGGAGATGGATATACACTCCTATACCAAAGAATTTCAAAAACTACGCCTAAGGTCCAAGGTAGTGGAGGATGATAGCATAAGGTTGGAAAGATATTTGAATGGTCTTAAGTGGTCAATTCAAGAGGACATGAGTCTTATCACTCCTAAAATAGTCCATCAATGCTACCAAATAGCTCTAAAGGTAGAGGAAAAAGGAAAGAGGAAGCAGGACCAAACCTCAAAGAATAGAGGAAGAGGTAGAGATGGCATAGGGCATAGAGGAAGTTATGGAGGCAGGAATAATGATATTAGACCCCAAGGTGAGTCTAAGTTGACAAAACAAAGTGGAGAAACCAACCAAAAAGGTGGTTCAAGAAGAGGTAGAGGATTTGGAGGAAGAGGTAGGTCACCAAGAGGAAGAGGACCATCTTATTTTGCTACTATGAAATGTTATCACTATCAGCAATTGGGGCATCTAGCCTATAGATGCCCTAAAAAGGGGTCAACATCACAAGGTGAAAAGAAAGTGGCATATGTACATGAAGATGTTTCAAGTGTGAAGTCTCTAGATGTCTAATTGGATTCAGAGAGTGGTGAGAATTCAATGGTGAAGAGGATCCGAATTAGGGAACCAGTCAAGGAGGAGCCCAAACAAAGGAGGTCACTCTTCAAGGTAAGGTGTAAGATTATGGAAAAATTTTGTAAAGTTATCATAGACTTAGGGTCTACTAATAAAATTATATCAAAAGAAGCCATAACTAAGCTCAAGATCCCTAAGATACCTCATAACACTCCTTACAATTTCACTTGGTTAAACAAGGGACAACATGTCTTAGTTAATGAATAAGCATGGATTGAGTTCACCATAGGAGGGTACAAAGACAAACTCTTATGTGATGTTTTGCCAATGGATTCCTATCACCTATTATTAGGTAGGCCATGGTAGTTTGATAGGAAGGCCATGCACAATGGTGAACTCAACTCATACACCTTCGTAAAGGATGGAGTGAGTTATAAAATTTAGTCACTTCTTGAACCAGATAGTCAAGGAAGTGGACCTAATGTGTTGATGTTGAAAGGGAAAGAGTTCATGAAAACTCTTGAGAAAGAAGAAGGAGTGGGATATGAAATTATGGTAAAACCCAAGGAGGAAGTAGATGATAAGAAGGAAGACATACCACAAGAAGTGCAGGAGATTTTGAAGGAGTTTAAGGAGATCATATCAAATGGTACACCTACAACCCTACCACCTAAGAGAGCAATCAGTCACCAAATAGACCTGATTCTATGGGCATCATTGCCAAACAAAGCACCTTACAAGCTAAATCTTGAACAAAATAGATAAGTTGCAAGGAAAGTGCAAGAGTTGATGGATCAAGGCTTGATAAGGAAGAGCATCAACCCATGTGATGTGCCTACTATTTTAGCACCCAAGAAAGGAGGAACATGGAGATGGTGTATAGACTCTAGAGCCATCAATAAGATTACAATCCGGTATAGGTTCCCAATACCTAGGATTGAAGACTTAATGGATTGCTTAGGAGGGGCTAAGTATTATACAAAGATAGACCTTAAAAGTGGCTATAACCAAATCATAATAAAGGAGGGAGATGAGTGGAAGACAATTTTCAAAACCACTGAAGGACTCTATGAATGGCTAGTTATGCTATTTGGCCTCTCAAATGCTCCAAGTACATTCATGAGGCTCATGAATGAGGTGTTGAAGGACTTCACATGTAAGTTTGTGGTGGTCTATTGGGATGATATCTTAATTTTTGGCATGACTAAAGAGGAACACTTAATGCATCTCAAGATTGTGTTATCCAAGTTGCAAGCGGAACACCTAACCATCAATCTAGATAAGTGTGATTTTATGAAGTAGGAACTAATCTATTTAGGCTTTGTTCTATCTCAAGGAGATCTAAAGATGGATGAAACTAAGGTTACAACCATACTAAGTTGGCCAACTCCTAAGAATGCAAGTGAAGTGAGGAGTTTACATGGCCTAGCTCAATACTATAAGAATTTCATCAGGAACTTCAATGGGATATGTACTCCCATGATGGATACCATCAAGGGTGGATTGAAAACCAAATTTGTGTGGACACCAACAACAGATAAGGGATTTGAAACATTGAAGAAAGAGGTAGCTACTAAGCCTATTTTAAGGTTGCCAACTTTTGATGAACTCTTTACCATAGAGTGTGATGCTAGTAACATAGCAGTAGGAGGGGTTTTAAGCCAAAGTAATAGACTGGTAGATTTCTTTAGTGAAAAGATAAATGCAGAAAAGAAAAAGTACTCTTCCTATGACTTAGAACTATATGCTCTTGTTCAATTCCTTAGAAAGTGGAGGCATTATCTTTTGCCCAAGGAATTTGTAGTATTCACTAATAATCAAGCTTTGAGCTTCCTCAACTCCCAAGACAAGTTGAGTCATAGGCATGTAAAGTGGGTGGAGTACTTGAAGTCATATACTTTCACCATAAAACACAAGAAAGGATAGCTCAATAAAGTAGTAGATGCTTTGAATAGAAGGCTACTCACTGTTCAAGAAATCAAAATCCAAAGCATAGGAGTGGATAACTTAAAGGAGCTATACCAAATAGATGAAGATTTTGTAGAATGGATTTATCTTTAAAGGAGGATAGTAGTGTGTTCCAAGAGGGTCCATGAGGGAGAACCTCATTCAAGAAAAACACAATGGGAGTTTGAGTGGCCATTTTGGCTTAAACAAGACCTTGGAATTGGTCCAAAGATACTACTATTGGCCTAAAATGTAGAGAGATGTCAGAACCTATGTGGAGCAATGCATCATATGTCAAACAAAAAAGGGCACTTCTACAAATGCAGGACTTTATCAACCTCTTCCAATACCAAGAAAACCATGGGAATGTGTAAGTATGGATTTTGTGGTTGGTTTACCTAGAACAAAAAGTGGATTTGATAGCATTTATGTGGTAGTGGATAGATTCAGAAAAATGAGTCATTTTATCCCATGTAAAGTCACTCATGATGCAAGTCATATTGCCTATTTGTTTTTCAAAGAAATTGTGAGAATTCATGGTTCGCCAAGTAGCATTGTCTCTGACAAGGATAGAAAATTTATGGGACACTTTTGGCGGTCCTTATGGAAAAGGCTAGGTACCAATCTAGCATTTACTTCAGCTTACCACCCTCAAACTAATGGCCAAACTGAGGTGGTCAATAGGACACTAGGAAATCTATTGAGGTGCTAAACCAAAGAATATGGTTTGACTTGGGACTTAGTCATCCATCAAGCCAAATTTGCATATAATGACAACATCAATAGAACCATAGGTAAAAGTCCTTTTGAAATTGTATACGGAATACATCCTAGGGGTGTATGTGAATTGAAAAATTTAGGCAATCAAGTTCCTAATATTGGCTATGCTGAAGATTTCAGTTAGTCTATGAAAGAAATACATGACCAAGTAAAATAGGCCCTCATAGAGAACACCAAGAAGGTAAAGGATAAAGATGATCTCAAGAGAAGAGAGCTACAATTTGGTTTAGGGGACTTGGTCATGGTCCACCTAAACAAGGCAAGAATGGAAAAAGGAGTTCCCACAAAGCTGTAGATGAGGAGAATTGGTCCACGCCCTATACTGGCCAAGTATGGGCACAATGCTTATAAAGTTGAGCTTCCTGATGATCTAGCTATCTCCCCCATCTTCAATTTTGTAGACTTGGTCAAGAATAGGGGACCCCTTACTGAGATGGATCAAAATGTAGAGGAGGCTCAAGAAGAAGCACAAGCAACAACCCTGCCTCCTAAACCCAAACTACAAGTAGAGAAAATACTGGACTCCCAGGTTCAAGCACAAACTAGAAATGGCACTTACAAAGAACACCTGATAAAATGGAAGGACAAGCCAAAATCAGAGACCGCCTGGATCCCTGAGAGCCAATTCAAGCTTAAGGGAGTGGATCTCCACCTCTTGTCCCCAAAGGGGACTTAGCTTCTTAGGTGGGGAGTATGGTGCAGGGGCACCCAAATAGAACAAGGCCCTCACCATTTGAAATTTTGTTGTGTCATGCTTTAGATGATATTTTTAAATACAATAAGGGTCTAAGGACCAGCTTGTGTGTTTGGGAATGTTACTTAGGTGATTAGATGTCCTAAGAGTCTTTGGATAGGCCTTAAGGATAGTTAGGTACTCCTTGACATGAAGTCTTACTGTAAGGTCAGGAGTTATTTTAGAGACTTTTCAAGATGTTAGTTGTTGGAAAAAAATTTTCAATACCTAGGAGTCACCTAGGAGGAGTCTTTAGTCTTAGGGAGCTAAGAGTTAGCCATTTTGGCAAAAGATGTACAAATTGTAAAAGTTGCAAAGTGCAAGTTTGCATTTTTGCAAATGTTTCTCGACAAGATTTTGTAACCACCTCCTACAATGGTGGATTTGACTTAAGGATCAATAGAAACACTATCCATGATGCCAAAAGACCTAAGAGGCAAAATATAAGCCTACCAAACCCTAATATTGCCATACATGTGTGTGCCAATGTATGGATAGTGTGTTGTAGAAGGAAATTTGTGTGTAAAGATCTAACAAAGAGCTAATGGAAGCTTCTTTGTGATAATTTTTGTTACTGTAATCATTTGGCATTATCTTCTAAATTTTATAGAGTAGATTGGATTCATTAGACTAGGCTTGTGTAAGTTTTTATTTCATTGTTTTGTAAATATTTTGTTTTGCCAGTTCTTTGTCCTGAATCAAGCAGTTGGCATTATATACCATGTAGCTCACTATCCCACTGTAGAGATAGTATGAACTTTTGGGGATAGTGAGTGTACATAATGTACTTGTTCCATGTAGGATGAGGGGACCTCAAGAGCACCAGAGCTATTTCTAAACTCTTGTCCTAGGTGAGCCAGTGGGTGCCCGATTAGGGAAGAGTGAAGTTGGAAAGCTTCTAGATTGTAGGGTTATGAAGATGTGGATGAATTCAGGCATGGAGTTGATAGACAGATAATTTTTAGTTCCTTGGAGTGAAGGAGAGGTTCATGCCAATCCTAGAAGGCATCAAACCAAGCCAAGGATCAGACAGACCAAAGAAAGGCCTAAACCCTTGAAAACCCTTAATTTGTGTTAGGGCACTGTACCGTCGATTGAAGGCCTAAACCCCCAAAAATATTTGAGACCTAGGTGAATGATTAGAGGTCTCTAAAGAAATTTTAGAGGGGTCAATGGGGGAATTTTGAGTTATTCCCTGATTTCTCGAAGCAGGAGGGCTAATTGGGGCACTTTCCTTGTAGCCCTATTTTGATGCCAAAACTTGAAATTGGTAAGGAAGATCATTGCATGGGGCTATCTTAAGAATTGGAAATAGTGCATTGGATGGTTTTATAGCATCTCCATGACCCTACAAGAAGCTTAGAGAGATTTGTGTAATTAAACCCTAGAGAAAGCTAAAGAGACTAGTGTGTTCTTCACCAAGGATGGAGACCTAGAAGTTTGGTAAGCTTGGAGTTTTCTCAAGATAGAAGAGTGGGGTTTGTATCAAGGGGTTACAAGAAGAGTAGTTAACCCTATAGATCGAGGAGGTGATCTTGGAAGACACCTTAGGTCTCAAAGGAATACTAGCAGCATGAACTAGTGATTAGTTTATCCCCTCTCCCTATCAAATGGTCAGCGCTCCCCTTAGGATTCGTGACATGGTTTAACAGCCTCTAGTGTCTTCTATAAGTCTAGTGGTTTCATCAGGCATTAACTTGTTGATCTTTTGGTGCAACAACAACTACTAATTGTAACAAATAAGTCCAAAACAATGCCTATAATCCAACCCATATGTTGGTTTTTAAAGATGAAATCTTTTAAAAACATACCAACATTTACAAAATATAAATTGAGATAAACTCAATATAAAACTAACCCTATACCAAATCTAAACTTAGGAAAAACCCTAAGTCTAAACAAATTGCAATATGAAAAGGGTTGACATGACCACTAAGTAATACACAACCTATGAAAATATCTAAGGCAATGTGTTGGCATGTTGGGAAATTAAGCTCTAGCATGATGTAGATTGTTGGAGTTAAGGCATTCAATACTCTATCAGTGGAGTCCAAATTTTTCAAAACTCTTCTTGCTCCTTGGTTTTCGCATTCTATTTTCTTGCATCTAAAGGAAATGTTAGGGAAAAAACCATAACTAATGGTGGCAATCTGCTAAACTTGACTGGTAATTAGGCATTTTCACTGATGAAATCTGGCGTTGTGAAAGTGATCAGTGTGTTTGAAGGCTTTTGGTTGTAGTATGTTGAAGGGCTCGAGCTTAGAACTGTTTGTGAACTCTAACTCATGAGCTGTAAACTCCACTATTTTGGGTGAGCTAATGTTGAAACAGTGAGCTCAAGGTTTGCATTGAGTATGGGCTCGTTATCTGGCATAAATCTCAAGCTTAAATCTCTACTTATATTACCTAAGTTAGGTTTTGATTAAAAATGGACTCGATTTGTGTTATGTGAATTCAACCTTTGACTGTATCCTAAACTTGAAGCTCAGACTGGGCTGTGACTGAAACATGATCTTAGCTGGGAATGTGACTTGAAATCCAGAGTTCGGCTGTGACTCCATATTTCAGTCATATCTTTAGACCGAGCTTTATCCTCACACTCAGTTGTGCTCAGGGTAATTTTTAAGAAACCCCCCCTTTAAGAAAGGTGTAAAAAAGTGGCGAAAGTGAGAAGGGGAAAAAAAAATTTTGGCAAAATTATTTTCTTTTCAAAGAAAAAAAATAATCTCAATTGGTGAATCATTGATGTTCCCTGAAAGTAGGTGGAACTATCTTGGCAAATATAAAATAGTATTTATAACTACAAAAATATAAATTCATGATTATAAAATAGTATTTATATTATAAAAAAAATACATTGGCGAATAGAAAATAGTATTTATATTATAATAAATATAAATTGGCGAATATAAAAGAGTATTTATATTATAAAAAATATAAATTGGCGAATAGTTGTGGTGACTGGTAACAGTGTGGTGTGTGCATATTTTCAGCAAGCTAAAAGGAGGTTCGATGCTGATAAATACGAAGATACGTAATGGTCAGGTTGATGATGTGCGTGACTTCAGTGGTTATGCTAGTAGGTTGCAGTTGAAGGCCATGAAGATACGCAAAGGACAGGATGATAGTGTACATGACTTCAGAAGTTATGATCATAGGTAAGATATAGGGGTTCCAAGGCCATGTTGGCGGTCTACGTAACTTAGCCACAAACTTGCAGTGACATTGATCACTGAAGTACAATTAATGAGACTTAACGATGATAAGATTTTGATTAGATGTAAAAAAAGGTTAATTAAATTTGTACAAAATCTCAGCTATGAATCATAAACATTCATTATCTTTCTTTTCAGAGCCAAGTCACATTACGCGAAATTTTAATGCGGCTGCCAAGTTGTCAGTTCAAAATTTAAAATCGCAGCTAGGATATGGTGGTTCCAAGGCAATGCTGACAGTTTGCGTAACTTGAGTGGTACGATTATCCATTATCTAGGCCAAGATTTTGATTAGACATTAAAAATGATAATTTTAGGAGATATGAGCTGTGATTCAACATTTGTGATTCTTCTTTTTGAATTTGGAGCCAAGTTACGTAGGACATTACAGTGTTTGCAATTTTTCTTTACCGATATTCATTAATTTCATCTTGATTACCACCTGACGTGAAACATTCCTTCAAAATTTATTGTGGCTGGCAAGTTGGTGATTATTTTCTTTATATACTCCTTAGTAGTGGAATTGCAGAGCATAGGAGCTTTCTAAATTTCTAAATTTGGATGACAAGTTGGTGATTATTTGTATTTTCTCGGCGCTTTCACAGAATGGGTCTTCCAGTAGTTGAGGGATCATCAAATGACAACCCAGAACCTATTATCCAACCAACTTTAGATATGGAGGAGGAGATTCAACAGGATGTCCCTAATCATCTAATGTTTGCAACAAGGGATCATCATCATGCTACCAGTTGTGTGTGTGAAAACTATACCTGATCTGTAGACACAACACTTTAGTAAAATATTAGAGGTTAGCTATAATCAAAATCATGCAAAATTGAAATCTACTCTAACCAAGCGATTTACTACCTTCTAGTAGGTGCGAGATTAATGTTCTCAGATTGCTATCGAGATCAGTGACCTAGACGACACCTAAATGAAGGATTTGAATGCAATTGATCTAGATATGAATTGAATGCAATTAATCTATTTTTTTGGTATTTTCTATGCAATAATATGATGAAAACTGATATGAATCTATGCTAATATGAAAATTGATATGCAATGCTAATCTAGAAATGATATGATATGAGAATGAAAATTCTAACAATAATATGAAAGCTATGAATTTGAAATTGATCTCACAAAGCTTCGAATCCTCAAATTTATCTTTCAAGCTCTAATTGTGCAAATTCTCCAAATCTGATATGCTATGATTTATGTAGAGTAAGTTTGAAATTTTCGAGATATGAATTATGAAGAGCTGAGCCTTGGTTTTATAGAAATCCAGGGCTTTGGAGGTGCATGGAAGAAAGCCATAAATCACTCAGATTAACTCAGCTTGATTTTTGAGTTATCTGATAATAAAGATAATTTCATTCACAAAAACATGCAAAAGCTAAGTTTTAACTCAAAATAGAGTTTAGCTTTAATTGATAATTGATAGTTGTCTGCTTTTATGATTGTGCATGTTTTATTTATGAACTAATTTAATAAATAAAGTGATTTATGCTCAACTTAACTGATTTTTAAAAATAAATAATTGATTTATGGGTTAATCAATTATTTAATCAAACTTTTATTAAAAACTATATTATTAAATAATGACAACTTGCTTTAATTAATTAAATAAGAATTTAATCAATTATTCATAAGATTTTGGATTTATTGTCAAAATTTAAATAAAATAATTAATAATAGATAGAATTAAATTTAATTAAATAATTAAGTGGCAAATATTAAATCTAATTAATTAAATATGAAAATATTCAATTAATCAAACTTAGGATAAATGTGATTTATCACCAAATAATCATTAAATTAAAGATAATTAAGATAATTAGGAATATTGCTAGGAATATTCCTCGATGCAGAATTTAAGATAATCAATTAGGATTCGATGATGTTTAGATGTGCCTTACATTAGGACTTTGATGTCGATTTCATTCGAATTGTTGATATAGGAGATTAATGAACTTATAGCCCATTTTTTGGGTATTACATTTTTCCCCTCTTTGAATTACTGTGCGAAGCGCAGTGGTTCAAAGACAGTCTATGTTTGATAGAGATATGAAACTGATTCGAAATTGATAATTGATATGAGACAGAAGCTAATTGATATTGATTTGATATGGAGATAATAGGTCCTAAATGACCAAGGATAATGTTCACTATAACAGAAAATGAACCTATGATTGCGAAAAAGTGTCAAAACGCCTGATTCCAAACCTTATGATTGCGAAAAAGTGAGTGACTAGTTCTAGACTCGATTGTCTTAGGAGAACTAGCAAGTATCACATCTGAATCCTTCAGTTGCCAAAGAACCAAGGAAAGAACACTATGATTTGATGGTTGCAAAAATTGATACAGTTTACAAGATTAGGAGAATACCAGATAGATATAGATCTTGATGAATCTGATATGCCCCAAGTGATGATAGATTTGCCCCGAGTGATGAGGTCTTTTTTGATGAATCAGTAACTAGACATGGTTGTTATCTTGATTACTGAGAAAGATATGATTTCCATAAAGATATGATTTCAAATTTGATTATAGACTCTGAATGATGTGCAATACCATGCCCCCTTCGGGATGAAAATTGAAATCTGATAAGCAAAGTCAACGTTGATAGTTTACAAGCATGTTAATTGATTTGAGAAGTGGTTAAACATGTCTAGGAATGCATTTTGCATCGTTGGAAGGTCCCAAAAGACCAAGTTTGACTAGGTTAATCCATGAGTTGACCATAGTTGACCAAGTTAAAATTTTGATAGTTTGATGTAAGATAATCAGTTAAGTTGAATTATGGATTTCTGTGATGATCAAAGGTCAAATATGCAAGTAGTTAATAATATAAACAATCTCAGATTTTGATTTTGATCCCGAAAAAGGATTCTACTTTCTGTTTCGTTGGAGGAACCTTCATGTAAGATTCAGCTCTTGTTAGATTTGAAGATACAAGTGGAGAATTGTTTTAAGTCTGCAAGCAATTTGTGAGATCATGCAACATACAAAATGCAAAGATACATGCAAAATGAAATGCAACCTAAGACCTAGGACCTAGTCACTGATCATGTGTCGATTTGTTATCATCATTGAACTTTTAGGTAACCGGATAAATCAATACAATGCCCACTAGCTATGAAACCATAGACATATGAATATCAATTTGTATGCGCAAGAATCAATACAACACCCACTGGCTAGCCAACCATGGACATATGAATATTGATTTTATTTTTGGAATGTTAGATTAGATATAAGAAGCAAAGCACAAACACCAGGATGACCTAAATATCATGTCCATTTTGATATAGTAATTTGTATAAGCATCAAAACATGAACATTGTGACGACCTGAATACGCCTTGCATTACAAACACATCAAACAGCTAAGAGATCATTCTAAATCTAGTGTGAATTACCCGTAGTGACCCTTTATCATTCACATCCTTAGGTAAGATCATGTTTCACAGTAGGAGAAAGAACTCACTCAAAAAGACAATAGTTAGATCAAACTTCCTTGAATTTTCTGGGTATCAATGGTCGAGGTACGCATGGCCATCCAATTCGAGATAGAGGCTCTTACAGTCAGACACCATTTCAATCCAAAATTTCCAAAGTTTTTTAGATTTTAACATACAAGCAGAAAACAAAGAAAAGATTATGCCCCAAGTCATCACTCTCTAAATCCTGTAAAGGACATCATTGAAGAGCTCGAAGGGACACAATATGCAAAAATTCCAATGTGAATCAGTAAGCATACAAGTAGATAAAAGCATGTAAAAAAGCATAGATTGTTTTTAGTTTGATGTTTGATTGTTGTTGTAGATGCAAAAACCTTTCTGGAGAGGAGACTGACTGACTGACTCAAATATAGCTTCAAAGGACTCTGACTGGATATGATACGTCTAAGATACACTAGAGACCATAGGATATGACATTGATTGCCCCCAAGTTTGAACATTGATATGATACAGACGCTTGAGCAGATTGGTGTACAGACTGACTTACTTGAAAATAAACTGAGAGATATGTAGATGGAGCATTTTGAAACAAGTGGCACCCATTTGCCAGATTTTCACCATCTTGGCAGAGATTCTATTTTTTCTACCAAGGCGTCTGTTTCCAGGTTTTCACTAAGGCACCTTTTTTTATTTTTTGTATTTTTGCATTTTTTCAATTTTTTATTTTTTATTTTTTTATTTTTTATTTTTTTTGTGAATCATCAAGGCACCTATTGCTAGATTTTCACCAAGATGTTCATTTTTTCAAGACTTTTTCTAATTTTTCTAATTTTTTCAGGACATTTTACCATAGACTGAATACCTTAGGTGTAGAATTTCTTTAGATGGAGAATGTTGATTGGTTCTCGGAGCTATTCTCCTTTAGTCATTGAGAGTTGATAGGCACCAGAGCCAAAAGTAGCAGTGATGACAAAGGGACCCAGCCAGTTGGGTTCAAACTTCCCCTTGCGTTCTTGATGTGATTGATTTTTAGGATTTTCTCTCAAGACTAGATCGCCAACTTGAAATTCTCTATGTCTGACTTTCTTATTGTAGCCTCTAGACATTCTCTTCTGATATACTCTGAGATGATCATACACTACTTGTCTACGCTCATCTAGTAGTTCTAGCTCTTGTAACCTAGACACTTTGTAGTCATCATCAGTTACTAGACCATGCATTCTAATTCTGAGTGATGGAATTTTAACCTCAATAGGCAGTACCACTTCAAACCCATAAAAAAAGTGAAAGGTGTAGCCCCAGTAGGCATTTTGATACTTGTTCTGATACTTGTTCTGATACTGGTTCTGATACTAGTTCTGATACTGGTTCTGACACTTGTTCTGATACTGGTTCTGATACTAGTTCTGATCATTGTTCTGATACTAGTTCTAATACTTGGTATACTTGATAGCATCTTTTTCCATTAAAAACTCCCAAGCAAGATCATATCATGCAGTCCCAATGTCTAGCAAGGTGAAGAACAAGAGGGATTGGCAAACTAGTCGATGAGATGGAAGACAAGAGAATGAAGGAGAATGAAGGGAAGAAATCCTTAAGGGAAAACTCCTCAAGAATACTCAAGCTAGGGAAAAATTTTCATGCAAAGCGCATTTGGACAAGCAATGAAAGGCCAGCATAGGATAAGTCACAAAATCATAATGCCAAAGAAGGACAGGATGTAGTCCAAAGGAGTAGACATGTCAAGAGGCTTCATAGCACTGTGTTTTACTCTTTCTTTCTTTTTTTATTAGATCAAGACCAAAGGGGAAATGATAGCGAAAGACTAGAATGAATGGAGGAAAATAAATATGAAGGCTAAATAGGAAGGGAATGAAAGCAAGATCATCGTAAGATAGCTCACAAGATAGCCAAATGTTTGTGTATAGATCAACATTGTCAAGATCAAAGAGAGAAGATGAAATGGATGAAATATGTATAAGAACTATGCATGATGCCTGATTGCTAGGTTTTCATCATGGTACTTATCCAAGGTGCCACAAGGGAGTGGTTTTCACCATAGGATGAATTTATTTCTCTTTACTTTTGCTACCAAGGTACCTATTTCCAGGTTTTCACCAAGGCACATTTTCAATTTTTTTTTTCATTTCTCTTTTTTTCAAGAAGGCAGGCTTTTTAGATAATGCTCCTTGAAAGGATAAACCATGATATACTGAGGATTCAAATAATATGCTCAAAGATGCTGATAGGGAAAGGATTATGGAAGATAAAAATGGAGGATAGGGTTTTATATAAAGCGAGTGAGGTTGGAAGATAGGAGGAATAGGAAAATGAGGAAAAAGGATAGGAGGTAGAAGGATAATGAATGGAAGGACTGTGAAAGGGTAGGTGGAAAGGAAGGCAAACTCAACATCAACACATACCTTGAAGGGTGGTGAGAGGATGGAGGAATCATGAATGAAGGAATACGTGAAGGAATATGGTGAATGGATAGTAAAGGTTGTGGTTTAGGCACATGGAATTGAGGAATGCTTTTGGAAGAAGATGAAGTGGAAGCCTTTGGAAGCTTGAATGTCAATTTCACTTTTTGCTCAACACCAGACTCTTTCAAGAGAGACTTTGGAATCCATATAGCCATAGGCTTTTTATTTCTTTTTGATGATCTAGAGAGAATACCTTCAATGATGGATTTTGGAACCCATACTTGTCTTGTAGTTTTTTTCTTAGATATCTCTTTTGACTTTATGTTTCCATGTCTATTAGAGGAGACATAGTGATCTTATTTTTTTGATGGATTCTTATATTGCTTCTTTTTCTTGTATTGAACATTAAAGTTAGTTCCAAAAGACTTGGGACTTGTGGAAGAAGAAGGAGGATATGACTGGTTTAGATGGGTGGGTGGATGAAAAGGATTCAAGGGTATGCATCTATGTTGATCTTGAGGAAAGATGGGAGATGGAGGGACGTAAGGACCCAAGATGGATGGAAAATTGGGAGAGTTAGGAGGGGAAAGTGAAGGGACATAAGGAACCAATATGGAAGGAAGACATGAAGCCCTTAGTAGTGGTGGAAGAGGTCCAAGGATGGAAGTGGAAGATGCAAAAGGATAATCAATAAGTTCATCAGCATCTATATGACAACCAAGGATATCAACATCTTTAGAGTGAGCATTAGAATTTTAAATAGAATCATGGACATCTTGAATATGAGAACCTTCTTTGATAGGATTGTTCAAAGCTTGCAAAGACTTAGGAAGAGTAGAAAGTGGAAATGAACATGGAGTGGTAGAATAAGAAGATGGAAGACTTTGATCTTGACAATGATCTTTGGATAGCATAAGCTCATAATTTTTTTCTTGATTTTCAATAGGCTTAACATTGGAAGTAACAACACCATTTTTACCAACCTTAATGGAAGTATCATCTTTGGAAAGTGCAAGTGTAGTAAGGTCATTTTGATTGTCAATAAGCTTAATAGTGTAAGTAGTAGCTTGATCTTTCTTAGGAGAAGACTTAAGACATGGTGGAATGCATGAAAAATGGTGTGCAGGATCGAAAGAACCATGAAGCAGATAAGAGACATTGGGAAAAGGAGTGGATGACATGGAGGATTCTTCATCTTGATCTTTCTTTATGTTTTTTTCTTCATCATTTTTAAAGTCCTCTTGACATGGAGCCACTTCTAAGGACAAGGAAGCATGTTGGGATTGTATGGAAGACTTTGGAAGAGATGGTGGAGTACTAGCTGAAGTAGGAATTATAGCATATGAAGGCTTAGGCTCTTTAGGTTTAGCATTATTTAAAGTATTGATAGCCAAGTGAAGGTTAGCTTGAGTTTCTTTAAGAGGTAGCCTTGGAGGATAACTATAGGGAACCGCATGAAAAGTATTAGGGCTTGTGTCAGATGAAGGTTCTATGAAAGATTTGAAAGACTCGAAAGCTTTAGGAAATGTACGTGTATTGGAGGAAGAAGGGGATGGAAGGGAACCATCACAAGACAAAGGTCCAACATTAAAATGATCTTCTTGAGAGTGTAATCTTTATTTTCAGCCTAAGAGTTTTTAGAGGAGAGATCCTTGTAGTATTGATGCTTCAAGCTAGCACGATACATTTTATAGTCCTCAGCAGTAGTAGATGGATCATAATCAACCTATTGTCCACAAAAGCCATCAAAATCTCTTTCAAAATCAGAATCATATGGATCATCATCACGATCTATCTAATGTGACGGCCCATTTGTAGTAAGTAGGAACACACGACAAGGAGGACTCTTAGGAACAGAGGTGTCATAAGTATCATTACATTGTCTGTCGTCATAGTCATCATAGTCTCCAAAGCTAGATGTGTCACTCTCCGTGGAAGAGGTATCATAAGGGTTATCACATTGCTCAAATTTTGTCCGGGGACATGGTGACATGTACAAGTCTTTGTCAAATAGAAAAGGACATAGAGCCTCCATGGAGAACTCCTTGGGTTCCTTCTCTTTTTCAAGTTTATCAAGTTTGACTTGCATAGCGTGCAATTGTTTCATCATAGCTATGATTAGAGCTTCTTCCTCTTGTGTACTGATTCTCAATAGCTACTACTCTATTCTTGACACAGTGATTTGTATGATAGATTATGGAATTAGGCTGAAAAAGCTAAGTATTTGGCAATTCTGACAATTTTCTGACAACTTTTCAAAATTTTCCCAAATGAGTTTTTGCAGACTTGTACGATAGTTGGTAGGCAATGAAATGACAGTTGAAAGATTTTGACTTTGAGAATTTGCTGGCATGAAAACTCATATGACACTGGGTACTCAATCATACGACAGATGGGCTATAATGAAACGACACTTGAAAATCTCATACGACAGTTGGGTAGCAATGAAACGACAGTTGAAAATCTCACACGACAGTTGCAAGATTTTGACTTTGAGAATTTGCTGGCATGGAAACTCATATGACACTAGGTACTCAATCATACGATAGATTGGTTGTAATGAAATGACACTTGATAGAAACTCGTATGACTTTCTGACCTCCTGAGATGACTTTTGACTCCAAAAAAGGATTTTACTTCAAATTTTGCAAATTTTGAGTTTTCAAATTTGAATTGTTTGCAAATTTCAATGTCCAGATTTGAGGATTGTAACAAATTTGTTCATTTTCAGTAACTAGATAGATAAACAAGCACGCAAAATAGCAAGCAAGTGATTTCAAGCATGTCTGAAAACAATGAACAAGGGCAAAAGCAACCTTGCGCATGAACAATCAAGTGACTTATTCATTCTAATCCTCAGAAGCGCAAATTGTGTATGTTCCAAAAATGTTTTGCAATAACGCACATATACCCTATAAAATGAAAATTTGGCCTCGCTAAGGTTTTTTAGTAATGGTTTGACTCTGCAAATTTTATGATCCAAAGGGGTGAACTCCAATCCCGACGCACCAGGGTTTTGACACAGTCCGAGAACTTAATCTTCAGAAGCTGCTAGGGAGATCTGACAACCCAATAATGAACCATACCTGTGGAGACTTCTTCCACAAGGACATTTATATAGTGGCTATCACAACCATGAAGAAAATGGCTATTACCGCTTGAGGTTCCATCAACACAGTTTACCCTGTGAAGGGATTGTCCGCTATGGTTAACCCTCTCTAAAGGTGAATCACAATAGTATACCACAATGGGACTTGTCTCCAGATCCAAGGTTTTGATGCCTCTTCACTTTTAACCCAAACAAAGCAAGCAGATTAATCCGACACGCTAAGACAAAGTTTGTCTCACCAAGGTCTATGATATCAACCCCACATGATCTATCAACCGCTCCGGAGAGAGAAAGTATCAATCAATAAGGGAAGATGCACTAACCAATTTTGATTTACCAAAACTTGTGATGTCTACCCCATGTGATCTATCAACCTCTCCTGGGAGAGAATATATCGATCAATAAGAGAAGATGCACTAACCAAGTTGAATGTGAAATGCACTAAGTATCCTTCCTACCTACAAGGATTATGTCATCAAAAAGGATTTCATTGGGAATCCAATCTCTCAAGAATCATGAATAGTGTTCATAGGGCCTAATTACTATGTGAGCACAGATGTATGTTTCTAAAAGAAAATCTACCAAAAGTATCCAAAAAGTAGAAAGAGGAACACTTAACGCTTAAAGAAAATATGAGATGAGTCCACAAGGTGGAACACTTAACATCTCACACAAGCTGAAAATGAGTCCCCAACTTAGAAAACAAGTGAGTTCCTAAAAGCACAAAAGGGTTGCCTGGTGGAACAATTAACGCTTCTGTCCTGTTGACCCCTCCCCTTTATGGCTCTGAGATTGCAACCATGGGCCGGAATGAGGGGCTGGTGGATTAGCAAGTCCAATAACCCAAAATAGCAATCAAGATCAATCACAAGTATCTGAGACTACTTAATGAATCCTTAAGGGGTCACAACCTAGTATCAATTATGCAAGTGTGTAGAAATAGACAAAAGCATGAAAAGATGCACACAAGCCAGACACATAAGAGATTTATTTTAAGTCTAAATAAAAATGTTATTAGATGAAGGAGAATACCTAGGATCCTCGCAATGTGCTTAGTATATTTTACCTGATTTTTAGCAATTCTTGTTGAGCTTTTCCATGCAAGCAAGTGACGAACTCTCCAACAAGCAAACAAGCAAACAAGATATGTAACATATATTCAACTTATGAAAACCATAGGGTTAGCTCTAAAAATCAATTATTATCAGCAATAATAACCAGTAATTAACCCAAATGACTTTCATATCATTCATTGAATCATGTAAAAAAAATAAGTGCATACCCATCACAAAACTTTATTTTTTTTGCTGCATTTGACCTAGTCAACAAGATCTGATTTTTATTTTATGATTTTGGCCACAAAAATAGAAATTCAAAATAGAGACCCCTATTAAAAAATAGAGAGCTTTCCAAAAACATAAAATTTTTAGAAAAATATCTTCATTTGTGCCCTAGAGACCCGTTTTATCAAAATAGACCAGTTTTTGTAAATTGACTATTTGAGCTATTATATTATGTCCAAATTTAAAATAAAAATAATGGACCCCCTATAGAATTTAAAGATATTTCCGAAAATATAAAAATATCTGAAAAATATGTTGATTTGCGTCAGATATTAATTTTTTTTAGAATTTCAAAAAACATTATTAAAAATTCAAAACATCTCACAAAATTCTAAATTTTTTACTATAGCTTCCATGATATGTGTCCAACCAAAAACAAAAATTTTAGAGCAAAATGCCAAGCTTTGTGAGAGATAAAATTAAATCTTTGAAACTTTAGGGCTTTAGCTCCCCAAAAAAATCAAAACTAGCATGTAAAGGTGGGTTGCCCCACGGTGGGCACCAGAAATGTGTGTGTGAAAATTGTACCTGATCTGTAGACACAACACTTCAGTAAAACATTAGAGGTTAGCTATAATCAAAATCATGCAAAATTAAAATCTACTCTAACCAAGCGATTTACTACCTTCTAGTAGGTGCGAGATTAATGTTCTTAGATTGCTATCGAGATCAGTGACCTAGACGACACCTAAATGAAAGATTTGAATGCAATTGATCTAGATATGAATTGAATGCAATTAATCTATTTTTTTGGTATTTTCTATGCAATAATATGATGAAAACTAATATGAATCTATGCTAATATGAAAATTGATATGCAATGCTAATCTAGAAATGATATGATATGAGAATGAAAATTCTAACAATAATATGAAAGCTATGAATTTGAAATTGATCTCACAAAGCTTCGAATCCTCAAATTTATCTTTCAAGCTCCAATTGTGCAAATTCTCCAAATTTGATATGCTATGATTCCAGTAGAGTAAGTTTGCAATTTTTGAGATATGAATTATGAAGAGCTGAGCCTTGGTTTTATAGAAATCCAGGGCTTTGGAGGTGCATGGAAGAAAGCCATAAATCACTCAGATTAACTCAGCTTGATTTTTGAGTTATCTGATAATAAAGATAATTTCATTCACAAAAACATGCAAAAGCTAAGTTTTAACTCAAAATAGAGTTTAGCTTTAATTGATAATTGATAGTTGTCTGCGTTTATGATTGTGCATGTTTTATTTATAACCTAATTTAATAAATAAAGTGATTTATGCTCAACTTAACTGATTTTTAAAAATAAATAATTGATTTATGGGTTAATCAATTATTTAATCAACCTTTTATTAAAAACTATATTATTAAATAATGACAACTTGCTTTAATTAATTAAATAAGAATTTAATCAATTATTCATAAGATTTTGGATTTATTGTCAAAATTTAAATAATATAATTAATAATAGATAGAATTAAATTTAATTAAACAATTAAGTGGCAAATATTAAATCTAATTAATTAAATATGAAAATATTCAATTAATCAAACTTAGGATAAATGTGATTTATCACCAAATAATCATTAAATTAAAGATAATTAAGATAATCAGGAATATTGCTAGGAATATTCCCCAATGCAGAATTTAAGATAATCAATTAGGATTTGATGATGTTTAGATGCGCCTTAGGTTAGGACTTTGATGTCAATTTTGTTTGAATTGTTGATATAGGAGATTAATGAACTTATAGCCCATTTTTGGGGTATTACACCAGTTACGCTGGTTACCTGAGTGACATGTTTGAACTTGAAGTAGTCATCCTTTTGCAATAGTACAGCAGCAATAGTGTGAAATGATGCAAAAGAGAAAAGTGGAAAGGGCTTAGTATAATCAGGAGACCTCAGTACAGGTGCTTGTTGGACCATTTCTTTAATTTTATCAAATGCACCTTGAGCTTCAGTAGTCCATTGAAACTTGACATCCTTCTTGAGCAACTTCACTATGGGCTTGACAATTTCAGCAACATTTGCAATGAATCTCCTAACAAAATTGATTTTTCCTAAAGAGGATTGCACCCCTTTAATATTTTTGGGTGTTGTAACCCTTTTGATAGCTTCAACCCTCTCTGGATCAATTCTTATTCCTTCTTTTGATACAATGTGTCCGAGCAACTTTCCTTCTTTGACTGCAAAGTTACACTTCTTTGGATTCAGAGACACACCATATTCTAAAGCTTTGTTAAAAATTCTCTCAAGGTGTGAACAATGATCTTCATCCTTTTTGGAATAAGCAGTCAAGTCATCTTGGTACACAACCATCAACAAGTCTATATATTCTTTGAAGGCAACATCCATGGCCCTTTGAAAAGTTTCTCTAGCATTTCTGAGGCCAAATGGCATTCTGACATATACATAGGTTCCCCAAGGTGTTGTGAATGTTGTTTTGAATTGCTTAGATTCTTTCACCAACACCTGGTTATATCTAGAGAAACCATCCATCATAGACAATAATTCACATCCAGTGACTTTATGAAACATTGCCTCCATGGTGGGCAGTGAATAGTTGTCTTTCAATGATGCAACATTTAGATTCCTAAAGTCCACACACAATCTAATATCACAGTTCTTCTTTCTGACTGGGACTAAATTAAATACCCAAGTTGAGTGCCTTATAGGTTGGATTATTCTTACATCACTTAACTTGACCAGCTTCTGCTTCAATTTAGTGGCCAATAGTGGGTTAATGGGTCTTTGCTTCTATCTAAATAGTTTAACATCTTGCTTTAATGGGATTTCATGTTGGAAAAGGTCCTCTCTATAAGCTTTTAGGTCATCATAGGACCATGCAAACACATGTTTTTTCTTTCTTAACAACTTTATCAGATTATATCTCAGCTGAGGGGCTAATCCCTTCCCAATATAAACCATTTGAGGTGCATTATGTGATCCCAAATTTACTTCCTCCAGATCTTCTACCTTAGCATTACTTGACTTTAACATATAATCATTTTGACTACTATATAATGCTTTTAATTTAGTTAAACCCTTAGGGATATGATTTGAATTCAACTAGATTACCTCATTTCCCATGACCATGTCCTTACCCTTAATTTCCTCAACCAATGTGTTACAGTCTATAAGTTGACACTCATATATGTCAAGCCATTGAGTAAATTTCAAAATGTTATGATCATCCTCAAAGACCTGCCAATTGTAAATGTTGTCTGAGACAACTAGCCTACTTTTTATTTCTACTATTGATACTCCAAACAAAGTTGAATCATCTTTCTTCAAAGAAACATTGGCCTTTTATTTCTACTATTGATACTCCAAAAAAAGTTGAATCATCTCTCTTCAAAGCAACATTGGCCAAAAAATCAGCCATTATGTTCTTGGATCTTTCTACCCAACATATATTGAAAGCATCAAACATTTCAATATGATCCCATATTACATGTTTATATAGTTTCAACCTATCATTCTTAACAACATACTTAGATCGAACTTGTGCCACCACAAGCTCAGAATCACCAAAAACTTTTAAACATTTTATCCCATGTTTGATAGCAATATTTAATCCTAATGACAATGCTTCATACTCAACAGTATTATTTGTGCATTGAAAAGTCAATGAGAAGGAATAATTAAAAGTGGTACCTGATGGAGATATGAATGGAACCCCAGCTCCTGAGCCTTCTTTTGAGCATGCTCCATCAAAATGCATCTGCCATAGTCCATTTTGTTGTTCTTTCAGTTCCTGAGTCAATGGATTTGAATCTTCCTCTTGTGAAGTGGCTTTTTCCACTCTAAAATTTTCCATGTCAACATCCACACAACAATTCAACTCGTCCATATTGGTTAGCTCGATCATGTGTGGGGTTCTTCTTTCTCTAGATAATCTCACATTGTCACCATCAATATTGAAAATTGCAAATGATAAATCACACTAAATACTACCTCCCATTGAAGAACTCCATTTTCTTGATAGTAACATTCCATAATGAGGTGGGATATCAACCACCAAAACACTCATTGTTAACATCTTGTCAGGGAAGGCTGCCAATCTGTAAGGAAATGCTTTTATAGTACCAATAATAGGGACCTCTCTTGAATCCATAGCCTGACATCTTCCATGAGGTGTATCTACTGTCAAACCCAAAGATTTAATTATTTCTGCGAGCATAATAGTATTAGAGACTCCTGAATCAATCATACAATTTCTTATCAACTTTCCATTTACTATTAGGGACAGAAAGAAAGGATCAATAGTTCCTATTACAGTATTAACAACATTAGTATCCAAATAGATCTGAGGGATCTCAGAGATAATTTCCCCACACTAGTTTTCAGTTGAATCACTTGTTGCAATAGCCATTCTACCACTCTTGGTGGAATTTTGGGCATCAGAAGGGAGAACTCCACTTACCCAACTCAAAGCCTTGTCTTTATGCTCTTCTATTCTCATCATTTCTAATAAGGGGACCTTAATAGTAATTTGTGATAACAGTTTTCCCATGTCAACTGGAACATACTTGGGGTCAACTACATCTTGCTTAATGATAGTAGCCTCCTTATTTTCTTCATGTTCTATAAGGCCATGTTGATCCTTGCTCGGGATCTTGACCTCCTTTTAAGGAAAAACTACAGTCTCCTGAAGAGGTTTTTTCTTTACTCTATATGTCACATTAGGGGGAGAAAATGTTACATTCTTCTTGATTTTAGTCTTGCTAACAACATCTACAACCTTATTTTTGTCTTGAGTTTGTTTTACATCCCTGTCTGACTTTTTGATAAATATACCAGATGACTTTTGACTCAAATCACCCACTACCCTATTTGTCAAATTGTAATTTCTTTTGGCTTGGGTGACCATATCTACTATGATTTGTGCAATTTTTTCATTAGAAGGTCTTCTCAACACCACTGGCTCATCATTTCTTAAAGTGTTGCATTAGACTATATTCAACTAACTGTCTTCTTCATCAGAAAACACTTGTTGATGGTAAACCTGACTTTTGACTTGGGAACTACCAACATCTTGGCCTTCATCTTATTTAGTGGAATCCATTTCATCATATATGTATGAAGAAGTCATACCACATCCTTGATCATCATAAGACTCCTTGTTGTTATTGTCTTACTCTTCATCTGCAGAAACACTTTGAGCAATTACATAGTAATAGGGGTCATGAGGCGATTGGAAAACAGTGCACCAAGGAACATCATCACTCATATTTACTATATTTCTATGCAAGGGGTCCAGGGTCTTATCATTTGGTTTATCCTTTCTTTCAGGGAGCATTGGCTTCCCATCTTTCAACTGAGTGTTGTAGGGATAGTTCTGCATTCTTGGTAACTTGATAAATTTATTGAAGGATGGTCTATCATTTCCCTGCACTCTACTATTGCTTGCTTCACTAGGCTTCAAATCTTTTATTGCTTTCAAAGTTTGCTTCAAAATATCATCATCTTTTGGTTTTGTGTTAGACTTCCCTGATTCCTTTTTATTTGAGATTGAAGGCTTATAGTCCTCTCTCCTTCCCAACTTCCCTGATATTCTTCTATTGCTTTCTATATTAATGGCTAGTTTTTAAGATTCTACAAGATTTCTAGGGTTCTTATCTCTCAAAATATATCCCATTTTTGAATCAAAAGCATTCAGGTAAGTGACCAAACAAATCTTGTCATCTAGCCTAATAACTTGCAACAATTTATGCATGGCTTTCTAAAATCTGACATTGAACTCAACAACACCCTCATTTGGGTTTTTCTTGATGTTGGTGAATTCATTAAGCATGAAACCTTCATTGTTTTTATCACCATATTGTTCTTTGAAAAAATGTTTGAACTGTTCCCATGAGCAAATGCTAGCATGAGGCAAATTTCTAAACCAATCTCTAGCATCTTCAGTCAGAGATTGAACAAAAAGCTTCATGATCACATCATCAGGCTCAATGTTGTAGTCATCTATTACATCAATGAAACTTTTCAAATGCTCTTCACAAGTGATTTCATTACTTCCAATGAATTTTGGAAGCTTTTTCCTAATTTCATTAGGGATGGGATTTGGGTAACCAGGAATCCCAATAAAAACCAATTGTTTATGTCTCTCATGTATGGATGCTATTTTAGATTGGCCAGCACCTAAAGATGTGGATGTTTGAATATTTGAAATAGTAGAAGTCTTGGGCATACCTATAGTCTTAGCAGTGTTCAACACATTTGCACCTTGCGCTAGTGAAGTGGAAAGTGTATTGGTGGGTCCACAAGATTGCTTAAGGAAGTCAATCTTTCTTTTGATCTCAGTTGCAGTGGCTTCTAGCTCTACCTTTTCTAGCTCTTTGGCCAATAATTCTTGTTCCATTTTGGCCTTTTCTAAGTCAACATCTAATCTTGCTACTTGATCTAGGGATTTCTCGGCAGGATTTGGTTCATTTATTGAGATCCCTACAGCTTTTTGCTTACCTTTGTCCCTAGGATTTCTTATCTCATAATTTTTTTGGACAATAGGTTGGTCCTCTATTTGTTCAGTTACAAGAACATGATTTATGGCTTCAAAATCCAACAATTGCTTCTTCAATTGTTCTGCTCTGATCATAGCATGCCTAATCTTTTCCTCCTTTTCCTTCTCTCTTTTCTGCCTTATTTGAGTTTTCTCTTGGATCTTTCTTTCCAATTCAAACACTTCCTCAAAAACTTCCTTAGAATTAGGAAGAGCTATTTCAGATGAGGATTCTTGGGCAGGGATCTCCTCTTGGTGGTCATCTAGTATTTGGTGGCCCTGTAAGGGGGAATCATGGGGAAAATAAGGAACAAAGTCTTGTCTATTCCTACTTTGGCTTCTAGATCTTCTGTTATTCCTAGGGATTCCTCTCCTATGAGGTTGTGTTCTCCTTCCATCCTTTTCAGAAGGTGAGTAATAATCCTCATACTGATTTAAACACAAATCAACTGCTTCCTCATATTCAGAAGTATTTCCTTCTTGGTTTATCTGAACAGGATCTTCTATCCTTGTATTTCTTTTCTGCTTCCATGTAAAAGACATGTTATTAGTATTTCTCTCCTTCCTCATATGACTTTGTCTTGACATAGTCGGGAGTTCTCCTTCTAGATTTTCTTTTGGGTGTTCCTTTCTCCAAGATCTTGTATTTTTATGATTCATTATAAAATAGTGAAATCTTTATTTGGAACACTGGTTTAGAGATTTTGTAAAGAGTCACCACCCAATTTCCTTTTGGGGTTTGGAGAAAGTAGTCCAGTATTCTTTTAGGAGAGATTATCAGCCAGGCTCCTAAAGGAAAGATACTGAGAAATGAAAGCACAATTATGATCTTCAACTATGACTGACTGGTAAGAAATGAGTAGGCCAGGAGTTGAACTCGACTTGAAACCTGCCTCACTTGTGACTTTGTAAAAGACCTTAATTAGAATCCCCAGTAGAGTCACTAATTTCTTAGGGATTTTTCTTGTAGGATCAAATTGATTACTTGAAACTATGCTTCCTAAGACTGACTCAAACAAGAGAAAGACCTAATTACCAAGGATTGGATAAGATCCTCCTTCATTTTTTAGCTCCACATACTCAGGCAGGTATTACCTTTTAATGATAACTAATTACATAGTGTTTATGTGAGTGGACACTGATCTGCTATTAATCCTTCTAATGCATCAATCTATAAAACACTCTGCATATGACCGGGATCAATTTAATGTAGAGCTTAACCAAGCAAAATATGATTGTAGATAAAGCAAGGATCAGTGATTTAAGGATTCTCATGCTTCTTCCTTTTAAGGAGGGGCAACCTAAATGATTCTCTCTTCAAGGAATCAAGAAATATAGACTGTATGTTTTAAGAACAATCCTATCTATTTTGCGCAATAAACATGAAATGAAAAATGTATTGATAATTGATGTGAAAGTTTCAATTTTTCCTCTAAAGATCTATGAAAGATAAAACCATAAGAAAAAAACACCAAATCAGTGCCTTATCTAATGGGCAAAAGAAATCTAAATGCAAATCAACTAGATAATTTTAAAAGAAATACAATAGTATGCCTTGCATACCAGCTACAAATCTAAATAGATTGCCTTACAAACTATTCTATTAACCAAACACTGTTATCATCAACAATCCATACAAATATATCTACTCTTCAAGATGAGCTGTGAAAACTTTAATTCTTTCCTTGAAAGAAACTCATGATCAATCTAGCAAGTTGCTTTACAACTGGTATATTTTAAATGTCTAACAAGTAAGACATACAAGAGTACAACATAAAGGTAAAGAGACAACAACAATATATGGTAGAAGTTTCAATGTATTTGTATTAAAATCAACTTGCCAATTACATTCACAATTCCATTACTTAGAAGATCAGACACAAAACTTGGACGTCTGCTTCAAAGTAATTCTATTCAATTTTTCTATTATCTTTTTCGACCCTCCAAAAATGAGTGTTTGACTCTATTTATATCTCTGTTTCAACCACTTTGGAATGCCCCTATGAATGGGAATGTAACAAGCTTTGGATGGTTGAAAACCCTAACCCTAAGAGCATAAGAGACAAAAAATAAAATACAATAAGCCCTTAGGCGATGGAAAGACAAAACACTCTTGGACTATTCTGCATCCTGGGCCGCTTGATAACTGACACCTTTGTCTGCAATTATTTATGATAGCTCTTTGAGTTTTAATGAGATATGGTGACCACCATTTCAAGCTAACCTACACCATCTTTAAAGGATATCTTATCATACCTATATTCTAGGATCAAGTGTTAGGTGCGTCAAATGTCCTTCTCATTCTTTATCCAAAATGTCCAAGTCAACTACAATGGATTTAACCTTCTTGGGCTTTGTTAACTCATCCCATGTAGTCACTTCTTCATCTAACAACCAATTAAAATCTTGGATGAGCTATAATTATGCTTTTTGTCTCTCCCAGCTGGCATCTGTAATTGCTTTGACATCTGTTATAAATCTGGTGAGATCTATCTTTGCCTTAATCACTTCATCCAGGGTTTTATTGAAGCTTTCTAAATCAACATTACTTTCTTCACCTAAAAATGCCTCCTTCCTAGGCAATAAAAGATCAACATCTGATCTCCACTGATCAAGACTCTTTATGGCTCCATTTGTATTCATATCTGAAGGGATAAACTTGTTGTAACAGGAGCTGAGCATGGCTATCTTAGCCTCAATCAAATTTTCCTTACCTTTAAAACATGGTAATATGGCTTTAACTCTGTCTATCTCCCCACCAACCCTCACAACTGTCTCTAGAATATCACTTCCCAAAGATTGAGCAAATATCAATTTCTCAAAAAGTGGTGCTCTGATAGACCAAACTGCATGATATCCGCTCAAAATTTGTAAATAATTATTAATTTCTTTCTGCAATTCTACCAACTTGCCATAGGCATTAAAAACAAGATCAAATTTATCTTTTACTACATTTGTTCTGTACTTCAGAATATCTAACAGGGCCTGCAAGATAACCTCATTTTTCTCCTCATTTATCTCCTTCAATTTTGTAGCCACCTCTTCCTCTATCATTCTATGCACCTCAATTAATACAAGTAGCTCAGGACGTGTAGGAGCCACTACAGGAGTATTAATGATTTGTAGTGGTAGCTCCTCTGCATGCTTCTCTAATGTTGTTACCTTTATTATTTGTAAGTCCCTATCTTTAACAAGGGCACTATAGTCACTCAATAGAGTACCATACCTCTCAAATGGGTACTTTGTTTTGTCCTCATTTAATTTTGCAAACTGGGTCAAGACCTGAGATATTTCTAGGTCCCCTATATTGTGGACAGACCACACAATCTTATCTCCTTCCATCTTTTCCTTCACATTCAAAATTTGTGGCTTCTTGTCCTTAGGATATAAGCTCCACATGGCTAATGCCTGATTCTTTGGGCTATAGCCAAATCCTTTGATGATATCCCCTACTTGGGTTTCTGAAGACAAAGTGACATCTTCTTGTCTCTTTATTTGATCAATTATGAAATCAGAATATAAATTCCACCCAGGCACAAGAAGCATGTTGCTTTGTTTTACCAATTTCCTAGCCTCATCTGGGGTTAAACTCTTAGCTTCAGGGTCATATTCTTTCAATTGTTGTACTGCCTCATTTGGCACTTGACCCTCTTTAGTTATTTGCACACTAGATGCAACCTATTGTTGCTTGTGCCAGATTAAAAAGATTTTGAATTCATCTGAATTAACAAAATTATCATCATTCAGGAAAGCATCCTACTCAATTATCCTCTCATCCTGGCCAAGGGCCAAATGCAATTCAACATCTTTAGTTTCATATCTTTGTTTTCTCTTTGCCTCTCTTACTGCTTTTCTTATCTAGTGATGTTGGACACCAGTTCCTGTAAAGAGGGCACTTACTCTATCTCCTTTCTTCTCGAAAGGTCCCCTAGCTAATAACTTCTACTTCTTTTTTAGGGGTTCAGAAGTATCCTCAGCGCTGGGCAATTCACTGAGGTTAACAATTTCACCTCCTTCTCTAGGCCATTCAACCAATGGTTGTTCCGTAGTGGGTGGGCTATACACTGGGTAGCCACCATCACTATCATCTTCATACTCTAAATCAAATTGGGCTTTCTTATCCTTATCAGTCTCATCAAGTTGATCCTCCATGGATCTTACCAATGTATTAAATTGGGCCATCATCTGCTCAAGTCTTTGTAGGTAAGGTAGAGTGGGAAAGAAACCCCCAAACACCAATCCTTTTCTCTTTAATTATTTCTCAATATCAAACTGCTGATTCAATTGTTTTATTCTCAATTCTACCTCATTGTCTTCAATGATATTTTTTATAACATCCTCCTCTAGATACTCCTCATGTTTCTTATTAAATGGAATGCTAGGAGTGTAATATCTCCTTGCAGCAACCATGAAACCTTCTGTATCCACATATCTGTATGGTGTTGCAAACATCCTATACTTTTCTAACCAATCATTTAATTTACTGAGATCTCCCTTCCCAATTGTAAGATAGTGTACTTTGAAGTGCTGAGGTGTGAAAGTCCCTTTCCTATGGGGAGCCAAATGTTCTTTATCTATCAGCATGAGTTTCCAGATAAACTCTAGAAATGTAATTCTTGGTGGGACAAAAAATGGAAGCAGATAGGGAGGCTGAGGGCATCCATAAACCCTAATCATTGTATAGCCCTTCTCATAAAAAATATCCCCCCAATTGTGACCCTTGGTCCACTTATCAAATAATTGTTGGGGTCTTACCAATTGTAGGACCTTGGTGAATAACCTTGTGCAATTAACTCCCAAAATCTAGAGAATGGGGTATACAATCCAATTTTCAAAAGCACCAAAATCACGCCTAAGACAAGGACTCCAAATTGCTAACCAAAACTACACTGGGTTGGGCTGTCCTTTCCATGTCATCTGGGGTCTGAGATCTTCCAAATTTATAAGATCATAATTGTGATACACAATAAGGTGCATCAGCAAGGAGTAGTGCATGAATCTGGGTGTAGAACCAGGTGTCAAATTTTTCAAAGATAATAAATCCTCATGCATTCTATTTATTACATAACCAATGAAATCATATCCTCGATTCACTAGACAGCTTTGTGAATCCATAACCAGCATATAAATATTAGAGGTAATCCTCTTTGGTCCTACATCGACTCCCAGGACCTGGCATATCCAATATGCAATATACTTCATTTAAAATTGGAGATCCTTATAAAAATATGGAGTTGACCCACTCATGGGTGCAATGTAGTTCCTATTTTCTTTGGACATATAGCTCTTAATCTCCCTAGAGACCAATGCAGCCTCTCTGACATATCTATTTGCTTGGACTTGCAAATCTTTAGTGGCCATAGGGATTTGAATTCCAAATGCCTTCATAAAATAATTCCGGTCTAGGTTTACAAGGGGAGAGCCATCTTCTTTTCTAATAGTTCTAGACAGGGGATCATACCATTGAGACAACATAAGTAGTGCATCTACATCTAGAAAAACCTCTAGGACAATTAACTTAGCTAACCCTGATGTCCAAAGGTTTGAGACTGGTACTGCACTATCATGGTTCTTATAAAAATAAGCAAAAAAACACATGCCTGTTACATCAGGAGTCTTAGCATCTTTGCAATAAGCTAATTCATCCATAAAATAGTTGTCACTAACCTTTTTATTTTGTGATGATCCGAGCAAGAGGGTGAGGAACTCATCTGAAAAACTCTCCTTCATCTTTTCCTTAGACCCTCGGCTGGTGGAGGCTCCACCTGCTGGTGCCTAAATCATTCTGACTGAATACTGGAAATTCTCTACAAAATCACTGGTCACACTGTAATTCTAGAAATCTTTGAAAACTTAGCACTTTGTACTCTTCACAATGCTCTGTAACCTTCAAATGAGTGACCTCTAATTATTTTATCCTGTGTAATTGAATGCACCACCATGTTTGACACTGAAAAGCCATCAAAGATGTCATTTCTACCATTACTCAGCATGAACGGGACTTAATTCACTAGTCGTAGCATAGGAGAATGACAAGAAATTCAAATTTTTAATTATTTAGAGACCTAGCGACTGGAGAAAAAGTCTCATAGTCGTTTAATAATATTGGCACCTTTAAAATTCTTGTGAGACCTGGTGACTAAGAGGACTTCTCATAGTCTCTCAAAGATTTTCCTCTTTGTGAATTCATTATGAGATTAAGTGATCACTACAAATTTTTGATCTAGAGACTCCGCGACTATAATCCTTCTCTTTAGTCCATGCTTTAATTTTTCACATTCAGAGATCACCCAACTATAGTCTATTTCTTAGTCATGGGTGAAATATTTCTCTTTATGAGATCACATGACTAAGACTACCTTCAACTCCTATCATGAGATCTGGAAACAATAGGAAAATTTTAAATTGCTGAGAGCTTTTCATAAACTGAATCTAGTATAGAGACTTCGCAACCACCATAAGATCAAGATTAAATCAATGGCTAGGATGAAACAGCTTACTAATCCTTCTTTTTAACTCAGCATCATCTTGAGATCACTCGACTATATGTTTCTTCCATTTATGAAATACTTTATCTAACCTTAGTTAATACTGGAGACTTGGTGAATACCTCATTTCTCAAAGTCACTAAAAGATTTTCTAAACCGTAGTTTAGTTTTGAGATTAAATGTCATCCATTTATCAAAACCTCATCTTATGGCTTATACTGAATCCTTTAATCCTTTATAACTTAACCACTGCACCTAGAGATCTGGAGACAACCATGTCATTGGATCACTGACCATGTAGGAGATAACTGCCACATCAGGAGATGACGTGACTATTTGTAAATCCAAGTCACTAAATGATTTAACCAATTGCATGAAGTCCTGGAGACTTTGCAATTAACATGGAATAAGACTACACATTTATATAGAGATTCAGTGACCAAAGAGGAAATCATAATCGCTAGAAAGTATTTTACTTCAAAAAATCATTTAGAGATAACCCAACCAAAGGTAATTTTCATTTAGAGATTGCACGACTTATAGTTCTTTCCTTACAAAATTTATCATAGCAGTCGCTAGATCTTGAGAAGAACATATAGAGACCTGGAGACTAAAAGGCAATCGCTAGACGATTAAGAATATGTTGATTTATTTGGGAGATTGAGTGACTAACTAAGGAAAAATAAAGTGCACATGATTTATTTAAAACTTAAGTGATCTGATAAAGTAACAGAAAAATAGAAGGCCGAAAGGTTAAACTAGGGCTTTTTGATTTTTAGGGCAAAGGGTCTGAAAAACCTAAGGCTAATCACCTAGGACTAAAATTTTTACAAGAGAGACCAGACAAGAACTCAAAATTTCAATCCGAAAAACACTGAGACTAGAAATACTACCAATAATTACTAAAATCTAGTTTATCAGACTAGGAACCTTTAAAAGAATTCAAAACACTCCTATTCTATTGTTGTTTCAATCTTCATTCAACACATCACAAATAGTGAGATCTTGAAGACCATACCAATTCCCACAATGACTAAAGATGGAAATCCTTCGCACACTATAGCTCCTTCGCGCACTACAACCCTTGATCTAATTTTCCCATAAAAATGAAATGAGAAATTAAACTCTTTTTTTAAGTTATGCCCGTGTTAATCGATATTTCGACCTACATGGTATTGGTCAAAATTTCAACCAACACAGGCATGAATAAAAAAAAAAAGAAGTTTTCCTTCTATAATCTAACCAACCTAAACCTTTTTAATTGATGGTCAAAAATTTTGGTAGAAAAATATGGTCAAATGTACTAGTGAGGCTTTACAGTATTTGGGTAGTCAGAATAAGTTGAATCAGAGACATATGAAATGGGTTGAGTATTTGCAGAGTTACACATTTTTGATAAAGCATAAGAGTGGAGTCACTAACCGAGTTGCTGATCCATTGAGTAGAAGAAGATCTTTGATGATCGAGATGAAAATTGAAGTTCTTGGTTTTGATGAGATGAGAGATTCTTATGAGTTTGACCCTGATTTTTCTGAGCCATGGAGAAAGTGCAGAGCACCTATTCAAGATCAACAAGACACTAAATGGATGAATATTTTATTCAAGAAGGTATGTTGTTTAAAGGTATTTAGTTGTGTATACCGATAGGAATAATGAGAACTAATCTGATAAAGGAGAAGCATAGTAGTGGTTTGGCTGGACATTTCGGTATTGATAAAACATGGAATTTTCTTAAGGAGAAGTACTATTGGCCGTAGTTGTATAAAGATGTTGAGAAATTTGTGAAAAGTTGTGGAATTTGTCAAGTTGAAAAAGGAGTAAGTCAGAATACTGGATTGTATACATCGATTGTTGTTCCTGAGAAACCTTGGATTGACATTAGTATGGACTTTGTTCTTGGCTTACCAAAGACGGTAAGAGGTAATGATTCTATATTTGTTATTATGGATAGATTTTCTAAAATGGCACATTTTATACCTTGTAGAAAGACATCAGATGTAGTACATATAGCAGATCTTTTCTTTAAAGAAATTGTCAGATTGCATGGATTACCAAGGAGTATTATCTCTAACCAAGACAGTAAATTTGTCAAATACTTTTGGAAAACCCTTTGGAAGAAATTTGGTACTGAGTTGAATTATAGTTCTACATTTCACCCACAAACTAATGGATAGATTGAAGTTGTGAACAGAAGTTTGGGAAATATTTTGAGATGTTTAGTTGGAGACACACCGAGTAATTGGGATTCTATGTTGGCACAAGCAGAGTTTGCATACAATAATTCAATGAATAGGAGTAATGGAAAGACACCATTTGAGATTTTGAATGGAACAAAACCAAGAGGAATATCTGATTTGAGAGACATTGCTAATGAGAATAAGAAAAGTGTTGAAGGAGTAAAGTTTTCTGAGTACACGAAAACATTACATGAAGATGTGAAGCTGAAACTGGAAGACAATAATTAGAAATACAAAGATAGAGTTGATAGATCAAGGAGACATAAAACTTTTTATGTTGGTGATGAAGTGATGGTTCATTTGAAGAAAGGCCAATTTCCTATTGGGACATATGGGAAGCTAAAGATGAAGAAGTTTGGACCTTGCAAGATTTTAAATAAATTTGACAGTGGAAATGCATATGAGATTGAGTTACCTGATGACATGGACATATCATCAATTTTCAACATTTTTGATTTGTATGAGTATCATGAACTTGATGAAGAAGTGACAGTCCTGATAGAATATCCTAAAAAGTAGAATGATGAAGTTGAATAGATTTTGAAGGTGGCAAGAGTACAAGAGGAAAATAGTATATGGAATATCTAGTAAAGTGGAAGAATAGACCGATGGAAAATAGTTCATGGATTTCATAATTTGAGTTGGATGTAACTTGGACCAAACCTACCAAATGATTTAGAGAATCATTTCAAAATAACCCCAAGTGTCTGATGTAGGAGCATCTCGGGTCCTTGGCAATCCTATGTCAACAAAAACAATTTGGAGATTGTCTATGTTGCTTGGTTCCTATTTTAACCAAGTTGGTCAGTAGTTGGTCAATTTCCTTTGGTTACCAAGTGTGGTTTGTTATCTCCTGGGTAGTCAGTTGTTTCACTAGCACTCGGCATTTCTTGTCTACTGCTCGATTATCTTGCTCACCGATGGGTTTAGTTTTAGTTTTTGTTGTGGCCGACTTGTGCATTTATATTGGATCATGGATTTAATGTTGGAATCCATCATTGGGAAGTGTCTGGTTCTAGATCTAACCATTCCTTCCATTCATTGTGGATCTAAAGGCTGACTCAGTTTGGTAGCTTCTTCTATAAATGTAGTTGTTGGTTTAGAGTTTTGGGGGAGTTTTGGAGAGAGGAGTTTGATAGAAGATAGAAGTAGGGTTTTGATAGATCCTCACATGTTTGAGGACATATGTGTTTCATTGTAATATCTGTCCCTAATTAGGAAGGCCTTACAGCCCAACATGTATGGTTCTATTTGATGAAAATATATGAAAGATCTTGCATTCCCTATCTCACTATCATGTTTGTTTTTTCCCGCATGTGTTAAGCATGCTTGGATCATTACGGTGCACCATTTTTTGGCCCCTCTTTCTCCCTGCCCTTGCGTCAAATATTTTGTGTTAGATTGTGTCTAATTTTTTGTGTCCACATTTTGGATCACACTTTTTTATCGATCATTACAATGATAGGAAGCTCAAAAATAAAAATTAGACACAATCTAAACCAAAAGTAGTAGTAATAAGATATTGAAATGGTGTATGTGCTTCTTGGTGTGCTCACACAAGTGCCTTAAGGACTTAGCTTATCCTCACAATAGGATCCTATTCACCTTTTAGGATCTTAGTAGTCTTAAGTGTTTAACCTAAGATCTCCCTAACTCTATTCTAAGAGTCAATCACCTTGTGCAAAGCCTTGAAGGACATTCACCTTAAAGTTTTTTTTCAATGCTTTCCTACACTTAGAAGACTCCAAGTGCCATTCTCACACAAACTATCAAAGAGATTGTAGGGCTACCAAATAACTTGAAAAAATTCAATATGTTCCCATTTGAATCCATTTTTATGGATCTCCAAACTCTTTTCTATCGGGTCCAAGAACTAGCCTTATGGAGGCGTAATTAGGCCTAGTTTCCTTGTAGCCCTTGAGAGGGTCTTTTCACCACTTCTTTCCAAAACTTTCCAAAAAACCTACAAAACTAATTGGATATTCAAATACCCTTTTGGAAGATGTTAAGGATTAATAAGGTTTTGGGTTCCTAGGGCATCTATACACAGGCTTCATACAACATAGGGCAAATAGGGCTAATAGGCCTGATTCCTAAGACCTCTTTGTTTTCTTGCTTGAAATTCAATCAGATGGATTGATCAACATCCAATCTCTCTATTATATTAATTACATATAATATACCTCCTGGAACTATGATTTTTCTATATTTTACTTCATTCCCTTGCATGTAATCTTCAATCCCTTCACTATCACACCTCTAACTGGGCACACTAAGCCCGCCTAGGGCATGACATTAAAATTAGTAGCTCGACTCTCCCAAACTCCTACCTCTATATTCATACTATAAATTGGCTCCCCTAAAGCATTCATCCAACTTTAGGAAGTTCTCATGGTTAGATTTCATGGGGAGCCATAAAAACACAAACAGGTCTAGACTAGACCAGGAGACTTCCTAAACACTAAACAATTTATTGAAGCACTAGACTAACTCTAAAATACCTGTACAATGAAAATAAAAGTCTTATAACTATCCTACCAACACAAATCCAAATTTACTTCACAACATCTAATCCATTAAAGCACACTACTCCACACAAAGCTCGGTATGTCACACAAAACCAAAATTATAGAGCTTTTCTTCTATTCACAAACTTGCTTACAATACATCTTACCAAGAGAAATGAGCCATTTAGTATCTAAAGATACTTCTTCCATTATAATAGGGCTTGGCATTAACTTTTGACTCCTAGAATAGAGGGAATCCCATGTGGTCGAGTTGCATGCAACATTTGCACAAAGTTGCAAATGTTGTCATGACAACTTTTTAGCATCTTTTGAAATTATGAGGCTACCTATATTCTAGTTCCTCTATCCCACTTAGTTCAAAGAACTAACTTCATTTATGCCTAAAAAGGCATCTTACAACTATGCCAAGACTTAGGACACAATTAAGCTCATTTCCCTAATCAAGCCAAAATAAACATTAAACTAAGCATTAAAACCTAGCTAACAAAACTAGGTTGGATTAGATACTAGTTATCAATCCACCTAGCCACACACTTGCAAGACCTTCTAAGGTCCAAAAAAAACACTCTCTGACTTGGCAAAGGTCAAATACAAGCCAAAATAACATAGAACTACGAGGCTAGCCTAGGTGCTCCTGCACCATCCTCCCCAAGTGAAAGCTTTGAATCCACCCTTGGATTGAGTAAGTTGAGGTCAATGCCCAAATTTTTAAACTCTAATTCTTTTATCCATGGTGTATCTGCATCTATTTTCCCTTTCCATTTGACTAAATGTTCCTTGTACTCCTTGGTTCTAATCTTCTTGTAAACTCTTGAATCTAGTATGTTGTCACCCTTCTTGACTGATGTAGAAGGTAATTTGAGTTCATCCACATCGTGAATAACTTCAATGAGACTTTGATCAAGATCAGGTGTGGGTCCTTTGTAAAGAACCAAGTCTATAACATTAAAAATAGGGGATAGTCCATTATCCTCTAGTAGCTCTACCTTATAAGCATTGGCTCCATACTTTGCTAAGATAGGGTAGGGGCCAATCCTTCTCATTTTCAATTTGTGAGGGACTCCCTTTTGTAGTCTAGATTTTTTTAGATGCACCATTACTAAATCTCCAATATTGAATTGGATTTCCCTTCTACCCTCATCAACCTTAGTCTTGTGTTTCATAGTGTTATCATCCAATGTTTTCCTGATTGTATCATGAATCTCTTGCATTGCATAAGAAAAATATTCATCATATCCACTTCCCTTAACTCCTTCCTGTAAGTCTCTTAGTTCATAGACTCCTCTAGGATGTAGGCCATACACAATTTAAAAGGGACTCGTACCTATGGACCTATTCACAGTGTCATTGTATGCATACGCAGCCTGTCTAATCAATTGATCCCATTGTTGACCATATTCTTTGGTCAAGCATCTTAAAATATTTCCAAGGCTCCTATTTACCACCTCAATTTGACCATCTGTTTGAGGATGGTATGTAGATCCAAAGGACAAATTGATGCCTAATCCTTTCCAAAAAGTCTTCCAAAAGTGACTCATAAACTTGGTGTCTCTGTCTGACACTATGCTCAAAGGTAACCCATGTATCCTGACTATCTCTTTGAAGAATAGAGAAGCTATTTGGCTGGCATCATTGGTTGTCTTGCATGGCACAAAATGAGCCATCTTACTAAATTTTTCCACAATTACATAGACACTATCCATTCCTTGTCTTTTCTTGGGTAACCTAGCTACAAAGTCCATGCTCAAGAATTCCCATGGTCTAGTGGAGATAGGTAGTGGTTGATATAGACCAGCATTTGAAGAAGTTCCTTTGGCCTTTTGACACACAATACAACTCTCAACATACTTTCTAACATCAATGTTCATTCTTCTAGGCCAAAATTAGAACCTTTGAACAAGTTCTTGTGTCTTAATGATCCCAAAGTGACCACTCAATGCACCATTGTGCTTTTCCTGAATCAAATTCTCCCTTATAAACCCTCTAGGAACACATAACTGACTTCCATTAAATAAAAGGTTACTTTGCAAAGTGTATTTAACATATTTACTATGAAAGTAATTCATATTTTCAACACATACCTTGTAAATGTCTACAAAGTCTTCATCATCAGCATATAGATCTTTGAAGTGATCTATTCCCATGCTCTTCAATTGTATCTCCTGGATAGTGAGAGATATTCTACTCAAGGCATCTTCCACCTTGATTAGTACTCCCTTCTTGTGCTTGATGTTAAATGTGTATGCTTGCAAGTATTCAACCCACTTCATGTGCTTATGACTGAGTTTCTCTTGAGAGTTCAAGAAACTTAGAGCTTGGTTGTCTGAATAGACTATGAACTCCTTTGGAAACAAATAATGTCTCCATTTCCTTAAGGCCTCAACTAGAGCATACATCTCAAGGTCATAAGAAGAATACTTCTTCTTAGCTTCACTCAACTTCTCTGAATGGAAAGCCACTGGTCTACCCTCTTTGCTTAAAACAACTCCAATAGCCACATTGTTTGCATCACACTCTATGGTGAAGAGTTTCTCAAAGCTTGGAAAAACTAGAATAGGTTGAGTAGAAATCTTTTTCTTCAACAACTCAAAACTATTATTATCTTATTCATTCCACACAAACTTATTCTTCGTGCCTCCTTTAATTGTGTCCAACATAGGAGCACAAATAGCATTGAATTTTTTAATAAACTTTCTATAGTATTGAGCAAGGCCATGAAAACTTATTCCTCTATTAATGTCCTTGGAGTGGGCCAATTGAGGATGGCTTCCACTTTTCTAGTGTCCATTTTCAGATTTCCATGAGATAGTACAAACCCAAGGTATACCAATTCTTGTCTCATGAATTCACATTTCTCCAAATTTATCATCAACCTTTCATCATGCAGCCTCTTGATAAAAATCTCTAGGTGTTGGAGATGCTCATCCTTTATCTTGCTATAAATCAGTATATCATCAAGATATACCACTACAAATTTTCCAATGTATTCCTTGAGGACTACATTCATGAGCCTCATGAATGGGGAGGGGGCATTGGACAGTCCAAATGGAATGACAAGCCATTCATACAAACCTTCATTGGTTTTGAAGGTTGTTTTCCACTCACCTCCCTCATGTATCCTAATTTGGTGATAACCACTCTTTAATTATATCTTGGTAAAGTACTTGGCCTCTCCTAGACAATCCATTAGGTCTTCAATCCTAGGGATAGGGAACCTATACCAAATGGTTATCCTATTTATGGCCCTTGAATCAGTAAAAAGTCTCCAAGTTCCTCCTTTTTTGGGTGCTAGGATAGTGGGTACAACACATGGGTTGATGCTCTTTCTTATAAGACCTTGACTTAGAAGCTCTTGGATTTGTCTAGCAATTTCCTCATTTTGTTGAGGGGTCATCTTATAGACTTCCCTATTAGGAAGGGTAGCTCCTGGTATGAAGTCTATCCTATGACTTATAGCTCTTTTAGGGGGTAATGCTGATGGTTTTCCATCACTTACAATGCCTTCATAAGTTTGCAACATACTTTTTATCTCCTTAGGTAGCTTTGGTGTCTTGGCTGCCTTATCATCACTTACCTCTCTTGGCCTTAACACCATTGCAAAGCCAACTCCTTCTCCTTCTTCCAAGGCTTCTAATAACTCTTTCTCACTAACCATGAGTACATTAGGAGCTGTTGTCTTCATCTTTGTATCCTCTAACAGTGACTAAATTTTAAATGTCACATTATCCTTCTTGAAAGTATATGAGTTCTTCACTCCATCATGCATAGCTTGGTGTTCAAATTGCCATGGTCTACCTAGGAGAAAGTGACATGCATCCATAGGTAACACATCACATAGTACATTGTCCTTATACCTCCCAACTAAGAACTCAACCCAAGCCTACTCATTAACTAAGACATGTTGTCCTTTATTTAGCCATGTGACCTTGTAAGGACTAGTGTGGGGTATCCTTGTCATTTTTAACTTGTTGACTTCTTCCTCTGACACAATGTTGTCTATAGACCCTAAGTCAATGATGACTCTACACACCTTTCCCATCATCTTACATTTTATTCTAAATAGAGACCTCCTTTGGCTTGGCTCCTCTTTAACTAGCTCTTTGATCAATTTTCTCCTCATCATGAGGCTCTCACCTTCCTCTAATGTTAGTGGTAACTCATGGGTTTTGACTCTTGCATTTGTCTCTTCTTGGACAAAATTAATTCTCTTGTCACCTCCTTGAGAAGTATTGCCCTTCTCTGGACACCTATAGGCAGGGTGTCCCATTTGGTTACAATGGTAACACTTCATGTTGGAAAAATAATTGCCTCTTCCTTGTCCACCACGTCACCCTTTAAAATTAGAGCTCCTTCCTCTACTACCTCTACTAGAGCTTCCCTCTTATTTCTCAGTATATTTGAATTCTCCTTGAGTCCTTGACTTTGAACTCCTTCCACCATATCCACTTCTTTTCCCTCTACTATCTCTTCCTCTACCTCTACCTCTTGAGGTACTAGAGTCTTTCTTTTTTCTCAACTTCTCCTCTACCTTGACAGTAAGCTGATGACATTTTTGAATGGTGTTCAATCTCATAAGTCTCATCTCATCTTGAATGTTCCACTTGAGCCCATTGAGGTATCTTTCCACCTTTACTTTCTCATCCTCTGCAACTTGATATCTCATGCAAAGTCTTTGGAACTCCTTGGTATATGAGTTCACATCCAAATATTTTTCCCTAAGACTTTGCCCTTTTTTATGGAGTTGGATTTCATAATCCTCTAGCACATATGCATCCTTGATTTTGGCTACCATTGCCTTCCATGTAGAAATTGGATTCTTACCTTCTTTCTCCCTCTCATCTTGTAGAAACTTCCACCAAGTGAGTGCAGGACCTCTCAATATAGCCTTAGCTACTTTAACCTTTTGAGCCTCTGTGATTCCATCACACTCAAAATGGTTCTCTAATCCTTCTATCCAATCTAGGACTATCTCTAGTTCCATCTTCCCATTGAAGATAGGAATGCCTTCTAATGCTTTTCCACTCAAGGCTTGCAATGCCTTCAAGAATGGTTCTTTAGCCAATATTGGGTCTAGTTCAAGGACCTAATCCTCTAAAAGGATCTTTTTTTTCCATCTATCTTATCATTAGCTTCTTCAACCTTTGCATCTACTTCATCCACCTTTAGCTCTAATTGAGCCAATCTATCCTGGAGTATTCTATTCTCCTCTTCTTGGTCTTCTACCTTCTTTTCTAACTTGGTGTTAGTCACCATTATGTTATCTTCCACTGACTCAAATGATGTGTTCTCTCCTAATGGTTTAGTAGGTTGCAACATTAACCACAAGCCTAATCAAAACAAACTCTGATACCAATATGGTGTATATGCTTCTTGGTGTGCTCACACAAGTGCCTTAAGGACTTAGCTTTTCCTCACAATAGGATCCTATTCACCTTTTAGGATCTCATGAGTCTTAATTTTTTAACCTAAGATCATCCTAACTCTATTCTAAGAGTCAATCACCTTGTGCTTAACCTTGAAGGACATTCACCTTAAAGTTTTGTTTCAATGCTTTTCTACACATAGAAGACTCCAAGTGCCATTCTCACACAAACTATCAAAGAGATTGCATGGGTACCAAATACCTTGAAAATTTTCAATATGTTCCCATTTGAATCCATTTTTATGGATCTCCAAACTCTTTTCTATCAGGTCCAAGAACTAGCCTTATGGAGGCCTAATTAGGCCTAGTTTCCTTGTAGCCCTTGATAGAGTCTTTTCACCACTTCTTGCCAAAACTTTCCAAACAACCTACAAAAGTAATTGGATATTTAGATACCATTTTGGAAGATGTTGAGGATTCAAAATGTTTTTGGTTCCTAGGGTATCCGTACACAAGCTTCCTACAATATAGGGCAAACAGGGCTAATGGCCTGATTCCTAGGACCTCTTTGTTTTCTGTCTTGAAACTCAATCAGATGGATTGATCAACATCCAATCTCTCTAGTATGTTAAGTAAATATCATATGCCTCCTATAACTATGATTTTTCTGTACTATATTTGATTCCCCTGCATGCAATCTTCAATCCCTTCACTGTCACACCTCTAACCAGGCACACTAAGCTCACCTAGGGCATGACATTAAAATTAGTAGCTCGACTCTCCCAAAATCCTACCTCTATATTCCTACTATAAATTGGCTCCCCTAAAGCATTCATCCAACTTTAGGAAGTTCTCATGGTTAGATTTCATGGGGGAGCCATAAAAACACAAATAGGTCTGGACTGGACTAGGAGACTTCCTAAACACTAAACAATTTATTGAAGGCACTAGACTAACTCTAAACTACCTACACAAAGAAAAGAAAAGTCTTATAACTATCCTACCAAAACAAATCCAAAGTCACTTCACTACATCTAATCCATTAAAGCACATTTTTCCTCACAAAGCTCGGTATGTCACACAAAACCAGAATTGCAGAGCTTTTCTTCTATTCACAAACTTTCTTTCAATACCTCTTACCTTGAGAAATGAGTCATTTAGTATCTAAAGATACTTCTTCCATCATAATAGGTCCTGGAATTAACTTTCCACTCCTATAATGGAGGGAATCCCAGTGGTCAAGTTGCATGCAACATTTGCACAAAGTTGCAAATGTTGTCATGACAACTTTTTAGCATCTTTTGAAATTATGAGGCTACCTATATTCTAGGTCCTCTATCCCACTTAGTTTGAAGAAATAACTTCATTTATGCCTAAAAAGGCATCATACAAATATGCCAAGACTTAGGACACAATTAAGCCCATTTCCCTAATCAAGCCAAAATAAACATTAAACTAAGCATTAAAACCTAGCTAATAAAACTAGGTTGGATTAGATACTATCTATCAATCCACCTAGCCACACACTTGCAAGACCTTCTAAGGTCCAAAACAAACACTCTCTAACTTGGCAAAGCTCAGATACAAGCCAAAATAACATAGAACTACGAGGCTAGCCTAGGTGCTCCTGCACCATGAAAGCATCAAACACATCTTTTAGGACTATTTATTAACTATTTATTTCATCGTAATGTTGTGGTAAATACAATAAGATACATTTTTTTGTTCAATATAAGAAAGAGAAAGTGTTTGGTTGTTTATTCAAATCATTTAGTTCACAAGGGAGGATGATGTGTACCACATCCTATGCATCCCTACCCATGGAGATTTGGTGTACTATGATCAGGTTTATGATGGTATAGCTTGTCGGAGAGTATTCTAGGACTTGACAATTGGTGATGACCATATTTAGTGGGCTCAGTTCCCATCTTTCCCAGTTCTTTTGGCAGTTTTGGGTGCTTTGATTGGCAGCTTCCTTCTCCTTGATCACTAAGGGCATGGATTTTTTGTTGGTTGGGGACATATTCTTGAGGACCTGATGGCTCAACCTCAGTGATTTGATTGGGGTTATTATGTTTTGGCACAACTGTACCATGAGCTGCATTTAGTTGTTTATTATCATTCTGCAACTCTATCTATCAGAGTCATTTTATTACAACTATGGACATGGGAGCACATCCCAGATACTAGGCCTATCATTGTGCATCACCATGATCCTGGGTGGCCTTTTTCCTAGATGTACGAGGGTATGGTGGTGCAGGCCCATCTAAGAAATCTAGATTATAGGCATCGTATGATTGACGATGTGGATTAAGTCATATGGTGACCATACATTGGATGTGAGGTGTGGCTCAAGGATGCTTCAAAGCTTCCTTTTATGTGTTTCCCTCGATGGATGATAGGGCACACTCCTCATATCATTGGGAGATTCTACTTTTTATGAGTGTTATGATAGTATGGGTGAACATAGGGAATGCCTCAGGGTTTAGCTATGTATGCATGAGTACAGGTCAAGTGATCCCTATGGGGGCCTCAGATTGATTATAGGACATCTTGGTAGGAGGTCGAGAAACTTGGTCACTTGTCGTGGGACATGAGAAATCACATTATAGATGCTAGGATGATGAATGAGTATGTAGGTTGGTTTACTTAGAACCCTTTTCTGAGGTTCACATATCCATCCGAGTGGGTGCCTGGGATCAAGGAGGAGTTAGATGACGATGGTGGGGATGGGGATGGATGTGGGGGTCATTTTAGATGAAGTCATCAGGGATGGTAGGGTAGGGGAGTGGATGTAGGAGGCGGAGTGGTGATACTAGTGATTGTTGATGCACCTATTCCTCCTAGGGGTGGTGGTGTGGATAGAGTTTTGCATCAGGTTGTTATGGATCCTACAGCTAGACAAGGCTGTGAGAGGGTCTGACATCAAAGACATGTGAATGAGCAAGTTTTTGATGATATTGATGTTTAAGCCACACAAATTTTGTTAGATCAGGCATAGGGAAGACCAACACAGGCTCCTCTTCCACATGCTCCTCCATAGGTTATCCCACAGGTTATCCCATAGGCTCCTCCAGTACAAGCTCCTGCTTCTTTTGTGATGCCATCTTCTTTAGTTCTTCCATCTTCTTCTTCATTCATTCCATCTTTATCCATTCCATCATCTTCCATGCCACTGCCTTTCATTCCATCATCTTCCATGTCATCTTCTTCTATTCCATCTTCTTCTATGTCTCCACCACAAACTCCTCCTACATAAGATCCTTGTTTAGAGGCTCCAACAGTCGCATCAGATGTTCGAGCCTTATAGTTAGATGTGTCTCAAATTAGACAACAGGTTAGCCAACTTAGCAGTATGATGCAGGCTTTTATGGCCGCTATGAGTCAGCATGGGCTACAGGCTAGTTCGAGTAGACCTCCTGATACTAATCATATTAATGATGGTGTCAATGGTCCTGGTGGCTTAGCCATTTGATTAATTTTGATCTGACACATATTATTTTATACATTGATGTACATGATGATCCCATTTTTTATATCGAGACATTGGACTCTGTTCTATTCTTTTGATCAGTTGATGTTTTTATGTTATGTGTTGATATTTGTTGATACTTTGATGGACTTTAATTATCTAATGTTTCATGATGATATTATAGACTTTGATACTCATTTGATAGATTTACTTTATGTGATTTCATTATGTGTTGGATCTCATTTTTCAAGTGTTTTTGCTATGATATGCAAATCTATATGATTCTATCTCCTATATGCTTTGTTTAATACTTTTTAGAATGCAGTTTATGATATCGATGCACATGTTCTATTTATGCTCAAATGGTTGTCTTATGTATGACATAAAATAGGTGAATGGATGCAATATGAATTTATGATATTATTTATGATATTTGATGCTTTATGGATGCAAATGATATATAAATGTGTTAGATGATGATGTAATGATTTAATGAATAATGCTATGAAATGACACATATGGATATATTTATTTTTGATATTATAGATATATGTAATGGATACGAATGAAATGGATTTATGTGATGTAAAATGTGATGGACCTATATGATGTAATGAATAATGGTTATCGATATTTAATGATTAATGATTCTAAATGTTATATGTTATATATAGATGAATGATGCAATGGTAAATGCACTTAATGGATTTAATATGAATGATTATTTAAAGAATGCTCACTAAATGAGATGGATTTTTAAAATGAATGCAACCTAATGAAATGTTATCTAATGAACTTTAAATTAAATGATGCAAACTAATGCAATTAACCTTAGTAAAATTGATGCAAGTTATATGTAATGAACTTAGATTAAAATGAATGCAAAATAATGCAAAGAATCTAATTGTACTTTATGGTGGAAAGTATTAAATGAATGCAAGATAACATGGATCTAACAAATGCTCATGAACTAATGTAATGCACCCTTGTTTTTTATTTTGGATTTCCAACACACTCAATCACATATAGTTTTTTATGTTCCTTTGATTTTTTATTTGACTACACCCCCTTTCTATTTTCCTCTTGCAATTTAGTTTTTAGGCTAAGAAAGGAAAATACATCAACTGCATTTAATCTAAGATGTATGCAGCTAACTGTCACTTTTTTCAAAAAAATGGAGCTTATATTCATCATTGAGCGGTTTTTGGAATCCTGAATTCAATACAACCATCACTAGTTCAACCATGACAATATGAATACTTCTTTCACCTCTTACATTGCCTTCCCATCTTGTGGTATGAATTTCACTAATTGAAGTCAATCATGAGAGTATGAATACTGATTTTGTCAGATTCTATGTTGCAAGTGGATTTTGGTATTATGATATTGAACATCAAAATATCCAAGGTATCTTTTTGTGTAAACAAACAAAAATCTTAGTTTCATTGTATGTACAAGTCCTCAATTATTCTTTGATGATCACATCTTTGGACAAATAATACATGCTTTAAAACTTTGATCTTAAGACAGTCACTCATAAATCCCTAAAATATCATGCTTTCATCATAGCTTGTCTAGTTTAAAAACTTTCATCGATTCGCTAGAAAGACATGATTTCAATCAAGTCAACACTTTTTAGAAAAAATTTGCAATATTATTCCATATCCATATATCAAGTGTAGTTCCATCCATTTCATACTTTTAATCCTGATAAAGATAGGGTAGTGTAAGATCTTGGATCAAAATTTTGTGTTTGGTTAAAATTGCATTAGAGTGAGGATTTGATTGAGCGTTTCACTTGCATTTTAATGAATTGATTCGATGATTGATTGAAGTTTTCTTTTGGTGAATCCTTCCTCCTTTAGAGTAGATTTCCCCCAGTTTGATATGATTATGCTTATGGGACTTAGGACAATTTCTAGATTAGATGACCAAAATCTTTAGGTACTTGCAAATGTAACTGTGGGGTTTTATTATGCAATATATACAAATGTTGGCAAATTCAATATTTACAAGGATGACTACTAGGTATGTGACTAACTTGGACTTTCAATGGCACCTTTTTACCAGGTTTTCACCAATTGAATGGATCTTGCTTTCTTTTTCTATTTTTAAATCTTTTTCCTTTTTTTTCTACCAAGGCACCTATTTGCTAGGTTTTTACCAAGGAACTTTTTCTCTTTTTTCTTTAATTTCTTTTCTTTTCATATCATCAAGGCATTTATTTGCTAGGTTTTCACCAAGACAACATCTTTATGAGGATCATATATGAATGTTTTTGGCTTTCTTCATGCTTAATTTTCCATTGTTTTTTATCTTTTCTGCATTTTTTATTTGTTTATTCTTTTCTATTTTTCAATGTTTTTTGGTATTTTCAAGATCTCTTTTGACTATATACAATAAATAGGATGCTCTCCATCTAATTTTCTGATACTCTTTTCTTTTTATACTCTTTCATCTTCTTCATGTGTAGAACCTTTTTAGATGAATGCTATTGATAGGTTCTTGTAATTCTTCTCCATCACAATCAGTTAATTTATAGGTGCATATCCCAAAAGATGAAGTGATCACAAAAGGTCCTAACCTATTTGCTTCCCATTTTCCTTTCTTTTCTCTTTCTGCTTGATTCTTGGGATTTTCTCACAAAAATAAGTCACCTATTTGGAATTTTCTTGACTTGATATGCTTGTTATAGGTCCTTGACATTCTGTTCTGATATACTTTCAAGTGATCAAAGGCTTGTTTCCATTTCTCATCTAGCAGTTCCAGTTCATGTAATCTAGAAACTCTATAATCTTCCTCACTTATCAAACCATGTAGAGATACTCTTAAAGGTGGAAGTTCTACCTCCAAAGGTAAAATTGCTTTTGCTCCAAAGACTAAGGAAAATGGTGTAGCTCCTGTTGTCATTATGATACTTGTCCTATAAGCCCATAAGGTTGGGTTTATTTTTACATGTCAATCTCTACCTGAATTATCCACCATTCTCTTCAATATTTTTAAGATGTTCTTATTTGTTTCTTTTTCTTATCCATTACCTTGGGGGTAATATATGGAATATGAGTGATGTATCATGTGGAATTTTGTACATAGCTCTTTCAAATCCTTTTTTTTGAAGTGTTTGGTATTTTCAATTATGATGGCATGAGGGATACCATATCTACATATTATGTGATTTAATATGAACAAGGATATCTACTTTCCTATGGTAGTTGACAAGGGTATAACTTCCACTCATTTGGTAAAGTACTCTGTTGTAGTGATGATAAATTTATGACCATTTGAAGATGGTGGATAAATCATCCTTGATAAAATGACCAAGGTTTCATCATAGGATGAAGCTCTTGTGCTGGTACATGGATCAAGTTCCCATGATATTGACACTTTCAACAAGTTTTAGCAAAGTGACAAGCATCTTTCTCCATGGTAGGCCAAAAATATCCTATCCTAAGAAATTTCTTAGCTAGGGTTAAACCATTTGAATGTGACCCATAAATCCCCTCATGAATTTCTCATAAGGCTACATTTGATTCCTCTTTCTCTAGACATCTTAGAAGCATTCCATCTAGACTTTTATGATACAGTGTGTCAGATATTAAGGTATAACAAGAGGCTTGTCGGTTAAAGCTTTTCTTTTGATTCCTGATTTGGTCCATAGGTAGGATTTGGTCTTTTAAGTAAGTATAAATGTCTCCATACTGATTAGCAAAAAATGGTATGAGGATGGGTAGGGTCAAATGTGGGTTGCTTAACTTCTTCTACCAGGAATTCATATCTGGTGCTTTGACCTTGTATTTGGAAAAGTGATGCCAAAGTTGCCATTGCATCTGCTACTTTATTCTTCTCTCTTGGGACTCACTCAAATGTGATGAGAGTGAAGTACTTCTTGAGATTCTCAATCATATTTTTGTAAGGTATCAACTTGTCATCTTTAGTATGATATTCATCATTAATTTGATCGATAACTAGTTGTGAATCTCCATAGACTTGTAGCTCTATCACTTTCCATTCTAATGTCAATTTTATCCCAATGACCAATGCTTCATACTTAGCTATATTATTTGTGCATGGGGATATCAATTTTTATGATTTTGGAATTGTAGACCCTTGAGGAGTAATCAAAAGTATGCCTGCTCCTGATCCATGTTGTGTATAGGAACCATCAAAATATAATTGCCATGTTTTTGCTTGAACATTCACAATTTTAGAGTCTGGAAATTCCACCTGAATGGGATATTCATCTTGTAATGGTGATTCCACTAATTGATTACCTATGACTTGGCCCTTGATAGATTTTCAATCCACATATTATATGTCAAATTCACTTAACACCATAACCCATTTGGCTAGTCTCCTATTCAATGTTGTTTTGCTAAGAAGATATTTCAACGGATCAATTTTTGTAATGAGTCAAATCTTGTGGGCTAACATATAGTGGTGTAATTTTTGGGAAGAAAAAACTACGGCCAAACATGCTCTTTCAATGAAGGTATAGTTCAACTCATATTTTACCAAAGTCCTACTTATGTAGTATATGGCCTTTTCTTTTCCTGATTCATCTTCTTGTGCTAAAAGTGCCCCTAATGAATATCCATTCACTGAAATGTATAGAATCAAGGGCTTGCCTCTTATAGGTGGCATCAAAGTTGGAGGATTCATTTGATATTTGTTCAACAAGTTGAAAGCTTCTTCACATTTCTCATCCCATTTGAAAACTATGTCCTTATGAAGGAGTTGAGTGAAATTATGAAACTTTTCTGCTAATTGAGATATGAACCTTCGAATGGATTGGATGCTACCTTGAAGAGATCTCATCTGACTTATGTTTCTTGGTGCTTCTATTTCCATGATGGATTTGACTTTGGCAGGGTCTACCTCTATTCCTTTTTCTGAAACAATGTACCCTAGTAGCTTTCCTAATTGAACACCAAATGCACACTTCTTTGGATTTAACCTTACTTTAAATTGCTCCAATCTTACAAATATTTTCTCTAAAATAGGTAGATGTTCTTCTCTTGAGTGAGATTTAGCAATTATGTCATCTACATAATCCTCCATGAACTTACGCATTATGTCATGGAATATGGTCATCATGGCTCTTTGATAGGTTGCTCTAGTGTTCTTTAGACCAAAAGGCATAACATTCCAATAAAATGTCCCCCATGCGCATGTGAATGTTGTCTTGTCTTGATCTTTGGGCCCTATCTTTATTTGATTATAACCACTAAACCCATCCATAAGTGAGAACATTGAGTTTCATGTTGTTAGATTCACGATGGCATCTATGCTTGGTAATGGAAAGTCATATTTAGGACATGGGTATGTGCAGGATCATGGAATACCAAACTATGGCCTTAACTGGCAATGAAAAATTAGAAAATCAGGGTTAGTCAACTTGATGTAAAAAGTTGAACATCTCATGAACCTTATGTGAAAAAGTTGTAAGAATAGAATCTGTAGAAAATTAAATGTAATTTCTAAACTACTAGCCCTTGTCTGAAAAACATTTTATCTCATTGTTAAAAAATTTAGATTTCAATGTAGTAGTACAAAAATTTTAGGGAAAAGATAAAAAGTACGTGTATGTCTGACCCCCTTAATCACAATCAAATGATGATATATTTTCCCAAGATTCTAGATATAAGTAGTAGACTCATTCACAAATGTGACACATTTTTTTGTAATTTTTTTCCAAATAAATAATTAATTATGAATTTTCTGCTACAACTTTTTCAGAATAAAAAAATTCTCATGTCTGACCACCTTAACTAATTCTAAACTTTACAAAATTGAAATTTATTAATATTCCTTATAGTAGTCGAAGCATAGAATGTGACGCATGTTTCAGATTTCAAAAAGGTTAAATGGTTTGAAAGTTATAGTTGTTTTTCAATCAGTATGTCAATTACGACTTTAAAGATAACTCAATTGAAAAATAAGTAATAATTACTTACCAAACTTGAAATTTGACAACAATTATATTGATGGAAAGCTAATAATGTCTTTAAGAAACCCTTTTTGTTTCATCAATTTTGGGTCAAAAAATATTCATCAACTATATGGTCAAAGTCTCGATATCAGAAACTATCTCCTGAAACATGCCTAAAGGGTTGACCACCAATGTTTGGTATTGCCCAAGAAAATACCAAGCCTAATCAGATATCCGATAAAATTGGATATCCGATATTTTTAGCTATCCGATAATATCGGATATCTGATATTTTTGGATATCTGATAATATCAAATATCTGAAACTTCCCGCCTACTTTGAAATTTCAATTGCACTACTTTTCTCAAATTCAAGTTTCATATTAAATATTTTTTTTTTATGGTAATATTGATTATGTTGTGTATTTTTTTCAATTTTAAAATACATTTTATAAATTATTTTTTTAATATTAATATTAAATAATAATAGCATAGCATTAATATTAAAATATAAATTTTTATATTAGTATGTATTATATTATTATTATTTATTTTTGTATTGTATAATAGTATAATATTAACTTATTAAATATTTATATTATATGCTCAATATTATACCTAAGGGAGAGAGGGAGAGAGAGAGAGAGAGATTTTGGGAAAATTTTGGCGGGAGATATAGGATATTGGATAATATCAGATATCTAATATTTTTGAATATCTGATTCCTTTTACTGGTGAAAAGTAAAAAAAATATTATTTGGGTCCCTCCAGAGGCACATTTTTTTGTAGAATTACGGGACTCGAGTTGCAGTGAATCACATTTTGTCTCTAGGGAAGATAAAAATCCACTTTTTGGTTGGATTTTCTCTATTACCAAATGTATTTGCATCACCTTTTTGGTCTAACTATGGGGAGTAGTAGTCGTCAAAAGCATAAATGGAAGAGGAGACTCACAAATGAAAATGTTGAAGTGTATAGAGAAATGGATAGGGTTGCCCATTGGAACAAGAGACAAGGTATGTTAAATATTAATGAAGATGTCAGCATAGACCCACCTTTGAATGTGGTTTCAAGTGAAGAACATGAACTGGAAATGATTTATGACAATAATATTGAAAATGAGAATGTAGGGATTGAAGATGAAAATGTAGGTTTTGAAAATGAACATGTAGATGTGGAAAATGGAAGTATGGACATTGTCAATAACAATCTATTGATTGAATATGAAGGAATTGACAATGATAATGGTACACAAGAACCAAATCAACGTAACACATCTCCAAATTATATGAGAAATGAAGTCCCTTCAGAGGAAGAAAGATAAACTTCAAAATTGAGACCTTCAAGAACAACAAAATGGTTACTTGAAATTGATGAGAACATAATGAGCAATTTCGATGGCAAGAGATCAAAAAGAACCATTTGGTTGTGGGTTTCAAAACTTTTTGATCAATTGTTTAGCCATAGGATGTTGGTTGAGCAATGTCAAATATTTGTGCAATTATTAAAGATGCAGAAGATGAGACATATACTAGTCAAATTGAAGATTAGTGTGAACAAGAAAAAGGAGAGGAATGCTATTATTGTGAGAAATATTTGTATTTCTCTCAATTCCATTGGGAAGACTACAAAGGAAAAAGATAAGAGATCCACTAGGAGGGTTATTACAACCTCCTTAGTAAGTCATCATTTGAGAAAGGCTCATTTGATGAGACAAACTTGTATTGACTTGAATCTAAATCATAAAACTTTGGATAGAGCACTTGCAAGAAGAGAAAGACTTGATGATCCTATTCAAAATGATACATGGGCTTATGGTGGGAGACTTTCACGTTGTGATAAGAAGCTTACCAATGTTGTGAAGGATCAAATTCAACTATTTTGGCAATCTAACTCAAGAGTGTCACCAATTGTGAAGGATGTCTTGAAGTTGAGAATTGACATTTGAGACCGCACCCCACATCCCAAACATTATTTGGAGGTGAGTCAAACAATGTTGTTCAAAAAATATTGTGAGACACATCCAACATTGCAAATATCACAAAGAGCTTTTGAAGTCCTGAAGCCTTTTTTGTGTGTGCCTCTTAAGATTTGAAATACTTGTTGCAAATATCATGTGGAGTTTTCAATGCACCATGAATTGTTACAATCCATTCATTCTACTTTGCATACTAGCGAAATGTTGGAGGAGTTTGGTCCAAGTGCTCTTCCAAAATCATCAAGAGACTTGCTAGATCATTTTTTATGTCCTAGAGATGATGGATGTTTCTTTTATAGAAAAGATTACTTAAATGACAAGTGCTCAGAGTGTGGTGGGCTAGTGAAGTTTGTTGAATGTTTTCATGAGGGCTGCGAGCATGATTAATTGTCCACAAAAAGGTATATGAAACTGTTAAATATACATTAAAAAGTGAAGGTGAAGGCTCTATATGTGAGTTGGTTACAAAAGAATGCAATGTAGCTGATTTTATTTCAGATTTCAGGAAGATTTTTTTTTACAAGTATGCAAGGCATAGTCATAGGTCTCATTGGTTGGATCAACAATTCAGGATGTGTAAGGACACTTTCCTAATAGGCACTATTATATCAGTTGTTGACTTTGCAGAGAACTATACATTGCAGCCCCAAAACTAGTTGCAAGATCAATATTACAATTCTATTTAGGTTTCTATTTTTGTGCACATAACATATAGACATTCCCCTGATAGTACAGAAGATGATGGGAAGATAATTAGAGAGTACCATTTTTATATGAGTGATGATAGATCACACTCATTTGAGTTTGTCCAACATTGCTTTGAGAATTATTTTAATTGGGTGTGGGAAAATAATATTGCTATGGATAGACATCTCATTTGGTTAGATAACTCCATAGGCCAATTCAAAAATGCTCATATGTTTTATTGGTTATGTAGAATGCATGTAGAGAGAGGTGTACCTCATATTTGGAGTTTAATTTAGGTCGGTCATGGAAAAGTGGAGCATGATGGAGTAGGTGCATGCGTAAAGAGAGCTCTAGTTAAGGAGCAATTAAGGATTTCAGGTGTAGAAATCATTGATGCTCATTCTATTATTGATTGGTGTACTTCAGCATTATCATAGGGGGGACTCTTGATTCAGCAGTGCGCATATTATTTTGGTTGGTTTAGTTGGGCACAATAGGAGATAGGTTGGATTGTCAAACTGTGAAAGATTCTTCAAAAATGCATTCATTTTGAAGCTCAGATGCTAGTACATGGACCATTTGGATATGAGAGTTGGCTTGTTATTGTCTGAGTTATCTTCAATGTGATTGGGATCAGTGTGAGTCAAGTGAGTGGGTTGATACATGGGTTCCACATTATCTTACTCCTTTATCTCTCATAGTCTTTGTAATAAATGATAACATGGATTGTTCACTTGACTATGACCATCTTTCATATCTTCTATAGCCAGGACATGTTTTTGCATTGGTTGCACCACAAGGGAATGATGAGAGATTGGATTACTGGTTAGCACGTTATGTACGAGGAAAGTAGAAACCTGCACAATTGATGATAGATGATGATATGTTCACATATCCAATAGGATCACATGTTGTTGTGGGAACATGGTTACACACATATATGATTATAAATAATGGCATTCCTACATTTGAAGACTATGAGAAGCACAAAACCATTCTCATGTATTCACACCTTATTATAGAAGCCAATGTTAAGTTGTTGAAACATCAAGGAAAACCAAAGACAAAGGAACTTTGGACTATTAGTACTATTGATCATGAAGCAATATTGAATACCCTCAAGTAGAGAGATGACCCTTCAAGCACACTTCAGTAGGTAAGTTCAACTCAATTTGTAAGGTTTTCCATGTTTGTTAAGATTATGCTTAATAAATTAATTGTAGTTTTTTCCTTTATTTGTTTGAGCCAATAAACTTGGTTTTGTATGTGGATTGTAAATGCAGTTGGATACATATATGATAGATATAGAAGATCAAGGTGTGCATTTGATTAGCCCATCTTTTATGATGGTAAACTTCACTATGCGTTGTCTAGTCATGTTCTTTGGTTCATTTAGTTACTTATGCATGTTCATAATCTTTTTCTCAACCTATATAAACTTCTTATATTCTCTATTAACTTTTCTTCTACCTTCCGAATGCAGGGATTGGAGTGAAAAGGACACTTATTTTTTATATATAGTTGTGTAATTTGCATATTTAGATGCCAAATTTTGTATATAAAAACAAAAATTGAATGTAATGTGCATAGTTAGATGCCAAATTTTGTATATAAAAACAATAATCGAATGTAATGTGCATATTTAGATGCCAAACTTTTTATATAAAAAATTTGATGCAAAATTAGATGCAAAATTTGAAATATAAAAGAGCCCATGGGGTTGATTTGCAAATATTAAGAGCCCACATTTGTATTGTCTTAATGCCATGTAAAGTGCAAAAAAAGTGTTTCCTTACTATGAATGTTGTATCCTTATATAATTTTTATCTTCTTAATTTTGTATACTTACATTTTTATTGTCTTAATTTCATGTACATTTGTATCATCAAATGATGTAATAGTTTGAGTCATTGAGTCAAAATTGGTCAAATGTGCCAAAGTAAAATGATGATTCCCTGGGGTGAAGGGATAGTGTTCAAGGATTGCATCCTAGTACCAAATGGACTATGCCATTAGCTCCAGTTGGGTAGGTGAATGCTAGGGACAACCCCTTTTTGACCACTGAGTCACTAGAACATTCCGGACCATGCTGGACCAAAGTATCCCCAAGGTGTACTAAGCACGATTAAGAAGTGGAATTTCAAGGGTCGTATCTTGGACCCCATGAGAGGTATCGATGATCCATGAGATGCTATAGGACCATATTTTTGAGGTCCACAATAACCTCTCTCTATTTTGGGAGATTCAATTTTTTTTGAATTTGGCACTTCAGTCTCACTTGATGCCAAAACTTGCAGTGAGGGTCAGTTGAAAGTTGCACCAATGGGTTTCTTCCAAACCGTTCATCCTGACACTGAATGGATTGTGCCATTAGCTTCGGTTGGGCGGGTAAACACTAGGAACAACCTTGTTTTGACCACTGCATCACTAGAACATTCCAGACCATGCCAAACCAAAGTGTCCCCAAGGTGCACTAAGCACAATTGGGCAAAAAACTTTTGAGGCTCATATCTCAGACCTCATGATAGGTATTGGTGATCCATAAGATGCTACAGGACCACATTTTTTAGGCCTAAAATAACCTCTCTCCATTTTGGGAGATTCAAATTTGTTTGAATTTGGAACTCCAGTCTCGCTTGATGCCAAAACTTGTAGTGAGGGTCAGTTGAAAGTTGCACCAATGGGTTTCTTCCAAACTATTCATCCCAGCACCGAATGGACTATGCCATTAGCTCCAATCAGGTGGGTAAATTCTAGGGACAACCCTATTCGACTACTGAGTCACTAGAACATTCCAGACCATGCCGGACCAAAGTGTCCCCAAGGTGCACTAAGCACGATTAGACAGAAAACTTTCAAGGCTCATATCTCAGACCCTGTGAGAGGTATCAGTGATCCATGAGATGCTACAAGACTATGCTTCTAAGGCCTATAATAACCTCTCTCCATTCTGGGAGATTCAAATTTGTTTGAATTTGGCACTCTAGTCTCACTTGATGCTAAAACTTACAGTGAGGGTCAGTTGAAAGTCACACCAATGGATTTCTTCCAAACCATTCATCCCAGAACATAATGGACTACACCATTAGCTCCTATTGGGTGGTTAAATGCTAGGGACAACCTTGTTTTGACCATTGAGTCACTAGAATGTTACAGACCATGCTAGACCAAAGTGTCCCCAAGGTGCACTAAGCATGATTGGGCAGAAAACTTTCAAGGCTCATATCTTGGACCCTATGTGAGGTATTGGTGATTCATGAGATGCTATAGGACCATATTTCTGAGGCCTACAATAACCTCTCTCCATTCTGGGAGATTCAAATTTGGTACTCCAGTCTCGCTTGATGCCAAAACTTGCAATGAGGGTCAGTTGAAAGTTGTACCACTGGATTTCTTCAAAACCATTTATCTCAGCACCGAATGGACTACACCATTAGCTTGGGTTGGGTGGGTAAACACTAGGGACAACCCCATTTCAACCACTAAGTCACTAGAATATTTCAGACCATGCCGGACCAAAGTGTCCCCAAGGTGCACTAAGCACAATTGGGTAGAGAACTTTCGAGGCTCATATCTTGGACCCCGTGAGAGGTATCATAAATCCATGAGATGCTACATCACTATGTTTTTGAGGCCTACAATAAACTCTCTCCATTCTGGGAGATTCAATTTTTTTTAATTTGGCACTCCAGTCTCGCTTGATGCCAAAAATTGCAATGAGGGTTAGTTGAAAGTTTCACCACTAGATTTCTTCCAAACCATTCATCCCGACACCGAATGGACTATGCCATTATGTCCAATTAGGTAGGTAAACACTAGGGACAACTCTATTTTGACCACTGAGTCACTAGAACATTTCAGACCATGTCAGACCAAAGTGTCCCCAAGGTGCACTAAGCACGATTGGGCAAAGAACTTTTGAGGCTTATATCTCAGACCTCGTGAGAGGTATTGACAATCCATGAGATGCTATAGGACTACATTTTTGAGGCCTACAATAACCTCTCTCCATTCTAGGAGATTCAAATTTGTTTGAATTATGCACACTAGTCTTTCTTGATGCCAAAACTTGTAGTGAGGGTCAATTGAAATTTGCACCACTGGATTTCTTCCAAACCGTTCATCCCGACACCAAATGGACTATGCCATTAGCTCTGATTGGGAGATTAAATGCTAGGGAATAGTAATGGTTGAATTTTGTAATCGAATCAATCACTAAAAATAAAGTTCTCTGCATTTCTATAGTTATCTGTCATGTGGAATAGTCTAGGCAATAGTGAATTGATTAGAATAAATCTAATGTGATCTTGGCTTGGTTGTGATATAGGAATGGTTTATTGTGTTTTTTTACAATTTTATGTAACTATTTCATTGTTTGGAATATCATTAAGATATTAGAATTGATTGATGTTGAGGACATGACTAGCATTGTAGGCACAGTTAGCATCTAAGTTTGTAGCCAGCCTTATGTAGTGACCCTCCCACCCCTATGGCGACTATAACTTGGTGGGAGAGGTCTAAACATGTATATTTCCCTGTATATTAGTTGTTTAATCCTCAAGTTGAGTTGAGTTCCATGAGGGTATAGTAGAGGGCTCTACATCAGATTTGCTTAGTTGAGAGCATCAAATACACATGAATACAATGTAGCACTTAAATTTTGAACTCACTTAAATGATGAATTACATGTGTGAACACACATAGCACATAAAGCGTACACATAAATTTGATTAAGTCATGAAGCATACATATAGCACATATTTTATAAAGCATACCACATGAATTCACTTAAGTCATGCACGTAGCCCATACACATGAATTTAGGTTATGAAGAATGTACTTGAATATACATGAATATACTTAAGGCATAAATCATACACATGAGTACATACACACAAGCATATTTACATACTAACAATGAATAAATGAACACACAATGAACAAATTGGATCAAATATCAAGTTTCATATATATCAAAATGAATAATAATTCTATACATATTTACATGTCAACATAAGATACAATGTGGCATACGCCATCTCAAAATGTGTCATATGACATCTCAAAATAAGAAGTTCAACTACAAAAGTTTCTAGGACATTCTATTCTACTGGTGGATCATCAAAATGCAGCCTCTTTGAAGTACTCTTTGGCTCTAATGGATCCTGCATTCAAACACAAAAGTGAAACCCCAAGTTAGATTAAAATTTAGAATCATAGTCAATAATAATAAATAAAACTTAAACTAAAATTGAACTCTCATATACCTCACCTCTTTGTCTCCTCCTACAGATAGGAGACCTAATATATGTCCTTGGTAGCGCAAGAACAATGCCACCAATGTTGACTCCAACCTATATATGTTTTCGAACATGAGATTGATCTACGAGTTATACTATTTAATGTTAAATACTTCCAGTAGAAAATCTATGTTTACAAAATAACTGAATTATCATTAAAACTTACCTATGTTGAACTTTCTTTAGGAAATGTTGGCTGAGTCATCAGCGATACAAACCCTTAGCGTTCTACCACCCTCAAACTAGGAGTGACCTACAAAAGTCAAATAGATACTTCATACTATCATAACTTGATCATATTATATATACTTGATAGTAAAATACACAAAATAACTTTATAAATATACGTACCCTAGGGCTATCACTATGAATGGATATGCTTGTGACTCTATCGTGATGATAGGGTCTCACAACATCATTAGATGCCACTCTCTATCGAATAAACCATGTAAATTAAAAATGAGTACACACAACTAACAAGTATACATGCATGCATAAACAAACTAAATTACTTAATTACCTTTCCCTTGTCAATTTCAGACACCTGCACCCCCTCACATTGCCCCCCAGTGGAAACTAGTGACACCTGCATCAATATGTAATAAGATGATCATAAAAATTAGAAAACAATGTACATATACTATTATATAATAATTTAAGGAAACTAAAGAGTACATTAAAACATATGTATTGTGGAATTGTCAAGGCCAAATGATATGGCCGAAAGCATGGACCCCTCCACCTATGCCATCTCCTCTGTCATCAACTAAGCATAGATGTAACACATAAAACAAATTAGTGGGAAATTATTATAAGAAAAATCTACTAAAAATACAAATGATAAAATTTAAATACAATGTAAAAAGTGAATTATTTACCCTTACCGTAATAGGAGTCCATGGTGTTGTATGCCCCTAATGCACATCTTCATGAGGTACTTCAGTGCCTATAGTGTGCTTTGTAGAATCATCCACCTCAAAGACATAATTATATGCATCACTATCATTCAAGGGACCTAAGCATGGATTCTTGCACATAATGCAAGTGTGGGGCACATAAACTGTTAGGATTAACAAGACAGAAATAACAATTACATGCAAATATAACCAATATAAAAAAATAATAAACCATAGAAGAGAACACAATACACAAATATTTAACGTGGTTCACCCAATCCCTAGGCTACGTCCACCAACATCAAGTCCAATATTATTATTATCCAATGATTACAACCTGATTACAATCTATAATCCCCTATAGCTCAATTCTGCTACAAGTACTAAAATCATACATCATGAAATCCCTAACCCTAAGCCATATTATACAATATTTTTCCACTTTAGGGTTATAATGAGTTGCAATATGTCAGCCCAAAAATAGCCAAAAATATGTCGGCCTCAAAAAGGATGTTAGGAGGAAAAGTGTACAGTAGTTTCCTGGATAGTACTTTTCTGATCAGTCACCACAAGCTAACAATCTCCCACTTGGTGACTGATCAGTATCCACACTAAAAATATGAATGATAAAATTTAAATACAATGTAAAAAGTGAATTGTTTACCCTTACCATAACAATAGGAGTCCATGGTGTTGTATGCCCTTGATGCACATCTTCACAAGGTGCTTCAGTGCCTGTAGTGTGTTGTGTAGAATCATCCACCTCGAAGACATAATTATATGCATCACTATCATTCAAGGGACCTAAGCACAGATTATTGCACATAATGCAAGTGTGGGGCACACAAACATGTGAGCTCATGGAGGATGTGGAAGGGCCAGAAGTATCAACACAAGGAGGCAACAATGACATTCTCTACATAACCAATAGATCACTCAAGGTGTGAATGGCTTGAATAGTCTGTGAGACAGCCTCATCAATAATGTCAGGATGTTGCACTATGGGAGGTGGTGAAATCTCAGGAGGGGGGATATATGTGTAGGATTTCACCCATTGTACCCATGGCCTATCCTGAGGAGAACCTAAACCTACACCCTAGTGCGGTCTCATACTCCAATAATTAACCTTCTGACTGAGCACAAATTCATCATACAATTTTTTAATAAAATAAAATGGGACATCCAAATTGTTGTGAGGTGGTCTATCAAAAACCATCCAACATCGGTCCCAAAATTTTTCATGTATTGCACTATTTGTGCACCATTTAATTGACAACTTGGTTTTTTTATGGTCCACTTTTAGACCAATTTTAGGATCCACAAAAATATTAGCTATGTCATGTTTTTTTATGTTTAGATTCATGACTTGATCATAGTCAATCCCATTGTCAAACTAGGTGTGCATGGAATCGCGCCAAAGAAGTGCACCACTATGTTGCTGTGAAAGTTTCTCCATGTTTTCAATAATTGAGTTCAATGTCATAAACATGAGGTGCAATGTGGGGATATTGGAATAGGTGGTTTGAAATCCTCTAAGTTCATTTAGATTATCTCCTATTAAATCCTCTAAATAGCGAGGGTTTGTGACAAGTATGTCTTCTGGAGGTGGGGGATTGTTGGGAGGTGGTTCTAGATTGTTTGTGGGATCATTAGGATGGTTTTCTGATTCCATGTCTAATTACAACAAAAAAACAAATAGATAATTACAATGAATTTTAAAAAATAATTAAAAAAATCATTGCTACCCTAATTTTTATATAAAAAACTATAAATTTCTATTTAAAAACAATAAAAATTAGAATATTTGACTTACCTTGGGATTTAAGAAAAATCAGATAGGAGATTTGAAAGCGGATATCCATTTTCTCTAACCGCATTCATGTTTTCATAGTGAGAAAATGAGAAAATGTTGAACGCGGCTAGGGTACAGATTTATATTTACTGGCAAATATCAGATATCTGATATTATTAGATATCCAATAATATCAGATATTTGATTAATCATTTTTTTTTGCCTTTTGTCTTGGCTAGGTGTACTGACACCCATGCCTACTAAAAAGTCAACATATGCATTTGTGCACTTTTGGACGAGTGAAAATAAGTTTTTTTCACATGCCACTTTTTGGCATACCATGATCCTGCACATACCCACATGCAAGATTGAGATCCCTAAAGTCTGTGCAAATTTTGAATAGATTTGTTTTCTTTTGAAACTAACAAAATGTTTGAAATCCATTGGGCATAATCAATGGCTCTTATAAACCCAACTTTCAACAATTTTTCTAACTCCACTTTTACAAGCAAAGCTATGTGTGGATGCATTTTTCTTAATTTTTTATTTACTGGTCTTACTCCTTCTTTAATGTTCAAATGATGCATGATTAAATTTGGATCCAATCCTGGCATATCATCATACGACCATGCAAAATTGATTTTTTTTTCTTTGAAATTTTTTATGAAGTCCTTTCTCTCTTCACTAGATAGAGATGTTGCTAGGTGTATGATCCTTGGTTCTGATTCTGATCCAATATTTACTTTCTCTATTGGTTCAATCAAGATAGGAGATCTTTCTTCATAGTGCTCGGGTAAAGTATCCAAACTCCCTTCCTTAGGTGCATCAATTGGATTTTCACCTTTGGAATCATTCTTTATTTCTTTCTCTTTTTGATCTAATGTTTCCATAATGTGGATTTCAACATTAGATTCTTTCCATTTTTTATTTTTTTTGTTTTTTATTTCTAATTGAATTGAAAGCTTGGATACTTTCCTTTGTCATTCTTTCCTGATATTCCATGGCAGAAGAAGGTTCAACCACATTTAGGTATTGGGACACCAAGTTATCATTCAAAAATGTAGGGAGTATGGTAGGTTCAATGGAATCTCATTCGATTAATTCTAGATAGATAAGGGTCAAAGGATCAATGCTTTGGTTTAGTTCAATGGGGTTTAAGGATAGGACTTCATTTGAAGGTTCAAACATTTTATTTCTTAAATCTATAATATGTGCTTCTTCAAGATGCTCTAGAGAACTAGGGTCAAGATCCTCCTCACTAGAATCCTCTAAGGTTTCTGTTGGGTAACAATCTTATGGATTAAACCTAATGTTAGATTCTTCCATAGTAGGTCTCCATGATGGTACATAGGGTTATCCTACCCATTGATTTATTTCAATCCTTTGAATTGGTACATTATCTAGGACCACTCGACTAGAACTTGAGGCTTGATTCTGATTTGATTCTGAGATTAGTTTTTTTTCCTTTCTAGGAGTATAGGTGTGGATAACATCTATTTCCTTATCTTGACATGACTCACTTGACAATGAGTCTCATTCCCAATTGTTGGAATCCTCATCACTTTGAGAACCTAATTGTAAAATTCAGTCATAAACCTTAGGATAGTTCTTTTGAGTGTACCCTTGTTCTAGGTATCCTAATCTAGTCTTTTCTTTGTTGTCTCTCCATGTCATTTCAATGGGTTCAATGAGTCCCTCATTTCTTGTTCCTAAAGGTCCTTATCCTTTGTATCCCATTTTTTGCATGATTTGAAATCCTTTCCCATATTGATGTGTGGGAATGCTTACATTTTGGTTGCGCTTTTCATGTGCACTTGATTCCTCATCCTTATATAGCCAATTTTTTATTTCATTGTCTTCTTCCTCCATGCATGAAGATGTATTCACCCTCACAAAGTGATCATTATATTTATGAGTTAGATTGGATGGCTTTCCATATGATTTCGGAGATAAGGGTAGGTCCATCATGGATAAGGAGTATTCACCTACTCCTTTTTGTTTAATTTGACATTGATTTTCAAAGTTTTTCATCATATGATCCATTTTATGGTAATGAGCATCTTTGGTGTATATTTGAATAGATTTAGCTTGGTCGTTCTTCTTTCTACTTCTCAAGAGTACTCTCCTCACTAACCTTCTCTTTTCCTTTTATCAATGTAGTTAGGTTAGTAGGACTTTGGTTATTCTTAACAATAATTTATTTTTCTTCTTTTTCTTTTCCCTTCAAAGATGGAAGATCTTTTGAGCTTTTCTCTTGCTCTCTTCTTTGAGGAATTGACCCTTTTACATTATGTAGGACTAAGGAATCATTGATAGGCTTCATGTTATTACAATACTGAAAGGGGTTTGAGTCCCCGCTTACCATGATTTCTTGTCCTAGATAGGGGAATTTGAGATATTGGTGGTAAGTTGAAGGCACAGCATGCATTTCATGGATCCACAGTCTCCCTAACAAAATATTGTAAGTCAACTTTAGGTATAGGACTTAGAAAATGGTTTCTTTTTACATTGGACCAACTCTGATAGGAAGTATTATGACACCCTTAGAATCTCTCTCTTCATCATCGCAGGCTTTTATGGTTATCTCTTTCTTTGGGTCAATAGCCTCCTCAAAAAATCCTAAGGCCTTTACCTAGTTTAGGGTACAAATATTCAATCCGGCTTCTCCATCAATGATGACTCTTTTTACTCTATGCTTATGAATTAGAACCTCTATATGCAAAGGCAACTTTTGTGGGTGATTTAATGACATGTCATCTTGCTCTAAAAAAGATAGGAAATGAGGTGCAATAAGATGTCCTACCATGTTTTCAAATTTGTCTGCATCTAAATTTAGAGGCACATTAGTCTCTACCAAGGCTTTTTCTAAAATCTCCTTGTGAGTTGGTGAGAGCTTTAACAATTCTACAATAGAGATCAAAGCAGGGGTTCATTGCAATTGGTCTGCCAGATTATATTGTTTTGATGATGAAGATGAAGTTTGATTTGGTAGAACAATTCTTGGGGCATTTCCAGGTAGAGTAATTTTTTATGCTTTCCCCCTAGTTACAAAATTAGATGTTGCTTCCCTTGGTTTCTCTTTTACCACGATAACATTTATGGTATTTTCATCACTATCTAAAGTGTTAATGATGTTATCATAGGTATGGGAAAAATTGACCTTCTCATTACCTCTTTTATTATTTTGATTGGTGTTTGATGACTCACCATTTTGTGGTTTAGGAAAGGATTTTTGAAAGCCGTATGATCTTCATTGTTTTGGGGCCCTTCAAACTTTATCGTCCCACCGTCAATTAGGTCTTGCACAAGGTGTTTAAATTTCATGTATTCATTAGTTTTATGGCCCTTATTACGATGGTATTCACAATGGTAAGAAGCATTCCACCAATTTGGCTTAACTTAGGTTCATATGGCCTTAACTCAAGTAAGGTAATGATTTTGTTGGCCACCAAAGTCCTTAATGCATTTTCCAATGGTTCACCCAAAAAAGGTGAATTTTCTCTTTTGATACGTGGAAAAGAAAGGGTTGGGCTTGTTAACATTAGCATTATTAAAGGGATTAATTTTAGCATTGTTGTTGTTATTGTTGGAATTGGTATTATTGAAAGGAGCTTTTCTTGTTTGATTCACATTATATGTCAAATTTTCTCTACTTGATAAATTAAATGGGGTAGCCTTTAAGTTGTGTGCTTCCACAACTCCATCATTCACAAGATTTTTATTATTGTTTTTCAACCATAGTTTAGGTTTATCATTGTGATTTTTGGATCCTTCATTGTTTTTATAATTAGACACAATGATTATTATTAGTGTTGGCATAGGGTTTATTGTCTTTGAACAATTTGATCTCTCCCCTCTTAACCAACACATCTTCAATTTTGATCCCATTCTCAATAAGTTTTTCGAATGTAGGGGACATTGAAGTCGGAGCCTATAGTTCATCTCCACATTTAATTTGTTCATAAATATTTCCATTTTCTCCTTTCCAAGGATACTTCATGGATATCTTACAAATATTTTCCTCCACCTTTTAAGGAACCCTAGGAAAGATTCACCATCTCTTTGTTTTGTATCACATAGTTTGAGCATGGTAGTCTCATGTTTGATGTTGTAAGAATAATGGGTTACAAATTTGGAGGCTAACTCCTTGAAAGTCTTTATCCCTTGTGGAAGCTTGGAGAACCATTCCATGGCTTGACCTCCTAAACTTCTTGGAAAAAGTCTCATTAGGTATGTTGTATCATGCATAAATTCAATGCTTAGAGCGCAAAACTCTCTAAGATGATCCTATGGGTCTGATTTACCCATGTATTTATCATACTTAGGAAAGACTACATTGATCAGAAAAGGTGCCATAACCAAGCTTTTGTCAAAAGGGAATGGGCACAAGGCCTCGATAGAGAATGGCTTAGGTTCAGTGGCCTTTTTCATTAGGTCAATATGTGCTTGGAACATTTTCAATTATTTAATCATAGCACTCATAGGATTATCCTCTTCTTGGTTTGTCTTAAGTTGGTCCACACCATAATTATGTGGAAGCTTTACCCCTTCTTGGGCTAGGTTTAGGAAAAATTTCTCCCTATCTCTATCTATTAGTTTATCCATGACTTCAAGAAATTCATTATCTTGAGCCACTCGATTAGCTCTTTCTTCAAGTTTTTCCTTAAGCCCTTGGTTGGAGTTATTGATATTGTCATTGTTTCCTCCATGATGATAATCATGAAATGTGGAGTTTCTATCCATTGATTCAATTCTCTTTTCAAATAGATTTGGGAGACTATCCCCTTGGTTGTGATTGTTGAAAGAGCTTTGGTATTCAAATTTGGGGACCTCTTTGGAAATGCAAGTGTCATATTCTTGTAAAGTGTAGTACCTAAACATAGACATATAACTCTTTTGTGTTTTGATAACCATTAAACTACATCTAAACATTTATGTTATGTTTCTCCTAAATGCCTTTGAGATATCACTGGTCTAGTGATGGTCATAGGTGTTTGACTATTTATTGTGTATGGTTACCTTCTCTAATGCATCTAGGGTGAAATACCTTGGATGTCATGAAGCGATTACTCCCTTGAGTGTGGCTACTACTAGTCACCTTGTTATGTGGATGTGTTATGATTGATGATTCATTTTTGGTTGATTTATGAATTGTCCGTGATGTGTATGGGCTAGCATTGAAATTTTTGAACTTTCTTATGATTGGATTAGTCACCTAACTCTCTTTTCGTTATCTATTTTTGTGATGCTAGTCACACTTAATTTATTGTTGAAATTGAGGATCCCTTATGATTTAATGTTGGACTTGTGATTCCCCTACTTGGGTTTTACTTTTTGAGTTTTATGGTGGCTACTCTGAATGTTTGTTATTGTTGGCCTTGTTCTGTGATAAGTATTGTTTCTATCATGTTCATCATGAACCACTGATAGTATGTATAAGGGAGGACATCATAGAGATGGTACTATATGTGCTGTGTGATATTAGAATCGTTGTGTATCCTATATGTTTGCATAAGTGTTGCATTAACTAGATAGTTTTTCATGAACTTCTCAACTCATTATTTGTTATAGATATGAATGTGTTCTTTATGTGATCGATCCTAGATGTTTTCTATGATGATGTATGAATAAAGGTTTAAATCTATTTTTTATTGTTATTAAATGATTGATCAATGTGATATTTTTAGTTGTTCCTAAACTAGATATTATATTGTTCTTAATGACTGCATATCATGTTCCAACCCTATGATTTGATTTCAGATGTTATGTTTTGTTTTTAGTAAATGCATTATGTTTGGGGGATATGTATCCTCATCTGTTGTAGGCTTCCAGGAGTAAGCCTAATCCTAGGGGGAGTGGATGTAGTACCTCACCCCTAGTTTGATTTTATAAATGTTGTAATTAATCTAGGATGATAGATTATATGTTAGGAATTGGTTGATGCTTATGATTTTACTGACCCCATACTTGCATGTGTATGGTTGATGTGTTTGTTTTATATTTTGGTTTGACGTGTCTGATGTGGTTGAGGGACGGAGTCGTAGTTACTAGATCCACATGATCGGCTGATCCCTGCCATTGTCTGTTATATCTCTATATATATGCACATGCTTGTCTCTTATGCAGGTTTGCAAGTACCAGGCATTGACTTCCCTGAATTGTCAGGATGAGCGTGCCCTATCTCTAATCTCAATGGTAAAAGAGGGGAGATAATATTCAGTTCCAATCCTAACCTAAGCCAATTATTGTCCTAAAGTAGGGGACAATATTATGTGTTTCCACCCTTCTAAACTCGTCCAATTGGAAAGATTTATACCTATGATAGTTTTTTATTGCTATGCTTTGCTTCTGCATTGTAAAACTTTGATGTTTTTGATTGTTAACTTTAAAAAAAAAAATTATTTTGCAAACTTAGTCCCGTGTTTAGGTTAAGTTCTCCTAGATTCCCTAGCGGGGCATTACATAAAGATAGTTTGAGTCTATGAGAGCGTGTAGAAACTGGCATCCGACAAGGTTTGATTTTAAATCATTTTCCCCAATTTGGTAATTGTTATTTTTTATGAAGAGATTTAAAAATATAAGATGAATTTTCAAATGGATGTCTCTTACTTTTTCTATGTATTTTTCAAACAAAACAACCACGCGTACACTTTTTCTTTTTAACCCTCTACACAAAAAGTGTTTGAATTTGTAAGGATGTTATCACAGGTTTTTGCACAAAAAGATACTTCAAGCAATCTACCTAGCTCAAAATTTGGTTCGTAAACATGGCTCTATAAGGTAGTCTTTGCTAAGTTAACAAGGTATTTAATCAAGATTCCATTCAAAATGGATATTAAACTTTCATCTTCCAAGTATATTAAGAGGCTTCCCACCACCGGTATGTTAGAGTTTTACGCAATCCCGAAGGACTACTCAAGGAAGTTCGAAAGATTAATATCCTTTTGTCACACACCCCATTAAGGATTCATGCATTTTTTTTATAGTGGGTTGGATGATTGTGGAAAATGAAATTGTATCCCACTATGGTTTGTCCCTCTCACTGGCCTCATTAAGGAAAATCTCAGGAGGTGAGCCCACTATAGATCTAGCATGTTCATTTTGAAAGCAATAAAGTGGAATAAAGACATAGGTTTTGGGGGTTTGATTCACCAAAAGGTGAAGAGAATATCCCTATCTATTTCTCAATTCCCAAACACTTTTAACAAGGTTCAATTACCAAACCCACTAACTAATGGGAATCAATTATTTCTACTCTTTTCCACAAACAAGGGGTTGTTCAAATTTAGTGCTTGATTTACTTAGCCTTTCTTTTAATCAAGGAACTTGATATTTTTGGAATTTTGATTCACTTGGAAAGTGAAGAACATAGGCCTAGTATCAAATCCCTCAAATAATAATAGGTTGCTTTAATTACTAGATTTTGAAATTGACAAGGCCACAATTTAAGCAAAAATTGACCAAGTTTTAGGCTTACCTTGTTTCGAAGCTAGCTAAGGCTAGGGGCATTTTTGATGAATTTTCAATTTTTATGCTTACCTAGTGGTGATCGTTCCTTTCCATTCACTTCTCCTCCAACAAGTTAGTCAACACAACCATCCAAAATGAAGAAAACAAGAATAACTTTGAATTTAAGCCTTATTTATCAAATTTTAGCAAAAATTGATCAAGGCAAGTAAATCCAATTTAATGATATGAACTTTGATTCATAAGCTTCTACAACTTTCAAGTATTGTTCATATACCTCATTTTCTTGCTGAGAATTTTCCAAAACTAGCTTGATGTGTGCAATATTCTCCTCAATCCATTTTGTCAAAGCTTTCCCTTCGCTATTAAACTTGGTCTCTGGTTTTTTTATCTTTTTATGACCAGTCATCCTGTAGATATAGAGAAATCATTTTCCCCAAGTCAAATTCTATTAATTCTCAATTTAATTGAAAGCACGACAAAATCTATTGAAAGTGATGTTTAAAAGCTTAAATGCGCTGCTAATCAAATTAAATGCGCTATAAAAAATTATTAAAAGCATTGAATCAGAAATTAAAAGCACTGATAAAATTAGCAAAGGTGTTGATAGAAAGTATTAGAAGCGTTGGAGAATCAATTGAACGTGCTGAAAGAAATAAGACATAAGACATAAGCAATTGAAAGTGTTGAAACTCCACGTAAAGGTGCAAGACTTTGTCATATAAGTGTTGTTTTAGACCTTAAAAGTATTGGAGAAAGTATCAAATGCATTGTTTAACCTACAAAACAAAGAACAAAACAAGATTTGCAAAAAAAATTTACTTCTCTGAATTTATAAATCTGTGAGGCCTAATGCCCCATGGTGGATGCCATTTTGTGTGCTAAGGAGAGAACCTTCATAGGGCTAGTATTGCAAATAAATTAAAATAATAACTAAATTACCACAAATAGTAATCTATTTTAACAAATAAAGAACAATTAAGCACTATATGGACCTCTATTTAGGGATGCTAATGCAAAGCTCTCAGCAAGCTTCCATTAGTGACAGTCCTAAAATGAGAATGAATGATAAACAAAGCTAATAGTTCAATTCCAAATGAAATTACACCTATTTAGCTCTAAATTTTACTTTCTAGGTATAAATTGCAAGAGGTTTGATACTATTCTCAGATTTTGTGGATGATTAATGAGTGAATTATGCCTTTGTTTTATATATTTTGGCAAGGGTAGGGGGTGTAGTTGATTTGATCTTGATTAAGTTTGAGTTAAGTCCATGGTTCCACCTTTGGAGACCATTTAAATATTTTGTCCTCAAAGCTTGGGACGAGACGACAAAATGAGTGGACGTGATGCATTCTCCAAGTGAGTGATTGAGATTCGATTTAGGATTGATCCATGTGAGCTTGGTCCTCAATTCCTATTGGTTGATTCATTTTCCTCCCATTTGGTGTTTGAGAGAAAATAGGAATTAATTAATTGAATTTATTTAATTTGTTTTGCCATGTGTACCCCTTAAATGGGTTGATTTGATTTAATTTGAACTATACAATTAATTATATTAATTGTACAATTTATTGATTAATCATGATTTATTAGTTTTAAATTGATTTAATGGCTTTTGATTTTCAATTAAATTTGGATTAAGGTTCAATTGCAATTTATCTTTGATTTTGACTTGATTTGATTTAATTTCATTTAATTGTATTGATTTTTACCTTGATTTCTCACTTAAATGATCTTGTCCAATTTTCGATGATTACAAGCTTAATCACAAAACCCAATGCATTTAAAGAACACTATGCAAGGGTCAAGCATATGCATGGGTTGAGAAATGAGCTTAGAAGAGAAAAGGACAAGATAAAGGATCAAACAACTGAGCTTCAAGCAAAGTTACCACACATTGAGGTGATGTTGAGGAATGTAAATAAAGCCAAGGATCTTGTAGCTATTCCTGAGCTATCAATAGTAGATCATCATATATTTGACATGCATGCACAAGTTGGTCTGGAGCAGATTGCCTTAGACCGTCTAAAAGAGGAATGGGAAAACCTCTTAGCCAACCTGAAGAAAACCCATCAAAATATTTTTGATAAGCTGTAAGTATATACAATTTTGGCATTATTACAAAAAAGGGGGAAGATATGTATACTTACAAAATAAAAAAGGGAGAAGATATGTATAGTTAGTATGTATACTTACCAAGGCATATAGATAGGGGGAGTCTACAATTTTTAGTATATAGTTTTGAAGTTTTGAAATTTTGATTATAAGGCATACATATGTATTTTTGTCACTAATGCCAAAGGGGGAGAATGTTAGTTCATATGTTGTTAATAGTGTCACATATAGTCAGTAAAGGAAGAAAATAGGCTATTCGGTCAACACACTATGCATAGTAACCGAGCAGAGCACAAGGTAAAACATTATAGTAAAATAACACAATCATGACTGAGCACTCAGACTGAGCTAGATGATTACTGAGTACTGAGTACAGTTATAACCGAGCATTCATATATACCTGTATACAATGAAAATATGGACCTATTTTTTGTAAATGAAAAATACCAAAACACCAAACAAAACCACATTAGATGTTAGCCATTGCAAGTGCAACAAAATAAGTAATCTTCACTACAATCTCCAATGAGCTAAAACAAGGGCACCCAAAGCCTTGTTTGATTTTCTCTTTGAGATTATTGTGGGTATGCTCTCCCAACACAAATAAAATGCAAAATTAATGCAAAACTATGAGATGCAAGCTAGATGATGGTGAAGGAGTTGAAAGAAAGTATGAGGAACTTGTCCCAAGCTTCACAAATGATAAAGAGTAAAATGACGCAAGATTGATTCTAGATTATGATAATGATAATAAGATTAAGATCTATGATAATGAAACAAGATTAAGATCTAAGAAAAAGATTAGATTTGAATGAATAAAAGAACTAGAATGATTAAGAATGCTAGATGATGCAAGAGTTAAGAGATTAAGAAGAAAAAGAAGCTAGACCTAAAATAAGGAGTGAGGCCTTCTTTTATAGAAATTGAAAAGAATTAGACGGTGGAGATTAAGAGGAAAAAAAATGAGTGGCCAAGATTAAGAGGGAAAAGAGGAGTGGCTAAGATGAAGAGGAAAAAGAAATGAGTGGCTAGGATTAAGAGGCAAAAGAATGTTAGTGTTAGGAATAGTCCCAAGAGATAACTGAGAGGGGGGGTGAATCAGTTATCTACAAGATTCAATTCTTTATCCAATTAAGTATAATTAAACATAAAGCATAAACACAATGAAAGAACACTTGAACACAACACCAATATTTTGGTTACGGGGAAACACAAATAGGTAAAAACCCTAGTGGGAATTGACACCCATTAATATTTTGTACTAGTGTATAATGATCCTTGTTAGAAGATCCTTAACCCTATTAAGAGTTTCTTTACAATATGTTTAGTATAGTAGACCTGGTCAAGGGTCAAACCCTATTAGAAGTCTTTTACAATTGTCCCTGTTAGGGGAGAGGACGCACTTTCTGAGAGCACACTGCTCAAAGGGGTGAAGGCTACAACCTTTTGTTTAATAGATACACACTATATCTAAATCTTGGTGAATGATGCTTTGACCTACTGTCTAGATCAATTCCAATGTATAGCACAAATACTTCACTCGGTCACATAGACCTTCTTTTGATGACTCAACACTTTGCACACTCTACTCTGCTCTGTTGAATCAACTATGAACCACACTCAAGCAATCACAAATGACTTCCTATAAATATCTTTCCTCTAAATGATATAATCAAGTCAGCCTATTAGAACCACTATGAAATCATATTAGAGAAACCATAACAAAATTTGATAAACATTTTTTCGGCTCTATTATGCATGCAACACATTCTGGGACCTATCCAATAAGATAATTGTAGACACACGCTACATACTATCAGCTATACCAAAACAAATGGATCTTTCTCTATAAGTTGAATTAACTCATGCACTCTTAACCGAACATCAATAACTCTCCTCTAAGCTTAAATCCAAGGGTGCATACCCTAAAGACAGGTGCAACTCAAGAAATAATAAAATCTTTGTCAGCTCTTTTGAATAAACACATGAAACTACTACTGGCGAATAGCGAATGCATATCTTCAATTATACTAAATATCAGACTATGTGTCCATGACTAAAACATCACTAACATGTCTTCAACATATATCCAAGTGCACAAGGCTTCATGATAACTGTATGGACAACCATACACAGAACATTGCCTGTTACTCTGTCAGGAACACTACTAACACAAGATTGCTATATAACTATTTGTACTAACAGTTAACCTCTACACCCATGATTTCATACTGATATCATGTCCATGCTACATATACTAAAATCTTACTGAATAAGACTTCCATGAATGCTACTTTCCATATGTTGTCATCAATGACAACATACAGTTAGTACTGGCCTGTTGGAAAATCTCCAACAATCTCCCCCTTTGGCATTGATGGCAACATGTGGAATGAAAAACTCCCCAAAAGATGAATCCTCCATCTGCTGCAATATTTTCCAATATTCTCCATTTCCTCAACTGAACTATTTTCATAACTAAGTACTACTCCCCCTTAGTATATTACTCCTCCTTTTAGTTCTATTTTTCATGACTCTGTATATTACTCCCCCTTTGACATCAATGGAAAAGGGCACCATTCATTTTAAGCACCAGTACTACTCCTGAGGTAGAGTAGTCAACCTTCCATCAGTCCCTAAGGATTGATGCCTTTCCTTCTTTCTTCTAAGAAGAATCAAGGAAGGGAATTACTCCCAACTTCTCCCTGAGATACTCAAAAGTATCCTTAGGCAAGGGTTTTGTGAATATATTTGCCAACTGATCTTTAGTACTCACATAGTCCAACTTGACTTCTTTCTCTGCCACTTTCTCTCTTAGGAAGTGATACTTGATCTCAATGTGCTTTGTCTTTGCATGCATCATAGGGTTCTTTGACATATTGATAGTGCTAGTGTTATCATAGTGAATAACAATAGGATAATCAATCTAAATTCTAAAATCCTTTATCATCCGCTTGATCCAAACAATTGTAGAACAATTCAAGGCTACTACAACATATTCCACTTCTACTATTGACCAAGAAATATAATTTTGTTTCTTTCTTGTCCAAGTGACAATTCTATCACCAAGAAACACTGCTCCACCTAACGTACTCTTTCTGTCATCAACACATCCTACCCAATCTGCATCAGTGTAAAGATGAAGCTCAACATTTTCTGAATTAGGATACCATAGACCATAATCTATAGTGCCCTACAAGTATTTAAATATTCTCTTTACTACCATGAGGTGACTTTTCTTAGGTTCTGCTACAAATCTTCCAACTATGCCAACTGCATTGGAAATATCAGGTCTAGTCTGAGTAAGATATATGAGTTTACCAATCATAGACTTGTACAATGTTATATCTACTACTGGTGAGTCATCTTCTTTTGTAAGCTTGCATCCAGTGATCATGGGGGTTCCTATTGGCTTGCAATCATCCATCTTGAATTTCTTTAGTATCTCTTTCACATACTTAGACTAATTAATGAAAATACCTTTCTCTATCTGTTGCACATTCAATCCCAAAAAGTATTTGATAGGACCAATCATACTCATCTCAAATTCATTTTGCATTTCCTTAGCAAATTTAGCACTGATTTTGTCATTACCTCCAAAGATAATGTCATCAAAAAATATAGCTACAAGTAGTAAACCTTCAAATGTCTCTCTTATGAATAGATTACAATCTACTGCTCCTTTCTTGAATCCAATCTTTGTTAAATATCTATCTAGTCTTGCATACCATGCTCTATGGGCTTGCTTAAGTCCCTAGAGGGCCTTCTTCAATTTGCATACCATATCAACTATGTCTGATAAGGTGAATCCTTCTGGTTGCTCAATGTATACTTCTTCTTTCAAATCTTCATTCAGGAATGCTGACTTAACATCCATTTGATAAAATTTTAAGTTTTTGACTGTAGCATAAGCTAGAAACAACTTAATAGCTTCTAATCTTCTCACAGGTGCAAATGTGTCTGAATAATCTATGCCTTCTCTTTGTGCATATCCTTTACATACTAATATTGCTTTTTTTCTTACTACTGTACCATCTTAATTCATCTTGTTTCTGAATATCCACTTTGTTCCAATCACATTCTTATCACTAGGTCTTGGGACCAATTCCCAAGTGTCATTCTGAATAATCTGATCAAGTTCTTCTTTCATAGCATCATGCCAATCTAAATCATTACAAGCATCTTCAACACTTAAGGTTTCAATTTGAGATAGTAAACATACTGCTTCACTGCTAGCTGAGTTCTTTACTTGAGATCTTGTCAAGACTTTACCACTCTGATGTCCAATGATGTCTTTCTTGGAATGATTTCTAGATGTAAACTTTGGAAATTTAGGTGATGCTGACTCATCAGCCTTAGGAGTACTTTCTTCACTTGTCTCAGGGTCATTGAATAATACATAAATACTTTCAAATATTTCCTCAATGACTATCTCACTAGTGGAGGGTCTAGATTCTTCTTCAATCATGGGTGAGTAATCATGATATCTTTCTTGAACCATAAACTTTTCAGAAATCTTAACATGAGCACTTTCTATGATCTTTCTCAATCTTAAATTGAAACATCTATAAGCATTACTTTTAGTAGAGTAACCAAGAAAAATACCTTCATCACTTCTTGCATCAAACTTGCCTACTGCTTCATCCCTCTTGATGTATCACTTGCTTCCAAAGATTCTGAAGTATTTTACTGTGGGAACATTACCAAACCATAGCTCATATGGTGTTTTGTCAGCTCCAGGCCTCAATTGAATCCTATTGATGGTATAGATTCTTGTATTGACTGCATCTCTCCAATAGGTGTGTGCAACTTTTCCTTCTATCATAATGGTGCATGTTGTATCAAGGATGATCCTATTCCTTCTCTCTACAATTCCATTCTACTGAGGGGTTCTAGGTGCACTTAACTGTCTCTTTATGCCATGTTCTTTACAGTACTCATAAAATCTATCAGAGGTGAATTCTCCTCTATCCAATCTCAAACATTTTATCTTTAATCCAAATTCATTCTCAACCTTAGCTTTGAATATTTTGAACTTCTCAAATGCTTCTGACTTATCTTTTAAGAATGCAACCCACATCATCCTAGTAAAATCATCAAAAAACAAAATGAAATACCTTTCACCATAGTATGATCTTGTTTGAGATGGACCACATAGGTCTGTATGAATCAAATCCAACTTGTTCTATACTGAATTGTGCTTGCTCCTAAATGAATTTCTCACATGCTTTCCCATCACACATTTCCTACATATAGTATCAACTAGTTTTTCTATTCTAGGTAGATCTCTTACTACCTTTACATTACTTATCTTTACTATGTTATCAAAATTGATATGACATATTCTTTTATGCCACAACCAACTGTCATCAACTTTAGCAACAAAACAACTTGCTTCTGAATTGAGTTGAAAAACATTACCTCTTGTCTTTGAGCCTGATGCAATCATAACACCATCCTTGTTTCTAATGATGCATTTTTCATCTTTGAACTCCAACTGATAACCTTTTCCAAGTAACTGTCCAACACTGAGAAGGTTATGTTTCAAACCATCAACATAAAGAACATCATCAGTACTATTCTTTCCATCCAAGGTGATGGCTCCTCTACCAACTATTGGTTTAGGAGTGTTGTCTCCAAATCTAACCATCCCACCATTGTATTTTTCCAGATGAACAAACTTTCCTTTATCACCTATCATGTGATGTGAACAACCACTATCTATAATCCAGTCTATCCTTATGTCAGCTTGTGAAATCAATGCTAGCTCTATCTTATTATTCATTTTGCCTACAATAGAAATGAATCCAATTTCTTCTTTACCTGATTCATCATCTGAAACTCCATCTCCAGCATAGTATCATTCCTTAGAGTACTTAGGCTTGTAATCCTTTTTGAACTTTCTAGCTCTAGTAGGACACTTAGATGAAAAGTGACTGATCTTGTTACATGAAAAGCACTTAAATGGTAATTGACCTTCATATTTTCCTTTTCCTTTCTTTTCTCTTTTGTAAATCATAGCAATAAAATCATCTAATGTTTTCTCTTCATCATCATCATCAAAATTACCAGAAGAGTTTGCAGATTTCTTACCATGAACTATTGCTTTGAAGGCTGTCTCACTCTTTGGTTTTGTCTTCAATCTTGAAATCTCAAAAGCTGAGATTTTTCTGATCAAGGTTTCTCTCTTGAAATTAGATGTAATTTTCATGGTCTCATCTAGGATGTTGATCATGCTTTCATATTCAGGAGTGAGAGTAGTCATTAACTTGTCCATAATGTCCTCCTCTAAAATCTCTCCACCATTGTTTTTGATTCCAGCAACTACTTCATTTATCCTTTGATTGTAAGCTCTGATATTTTCCTCAAGTAGCATCTCTAATGCATTGTATGTTTTCTTCGATGTCTTTTGTGTGCATCCATTGCTTGTTTGTCTCCTTCAAATATGTCTTCTAGGTGCTTCCACTACCTTTTTTATTTTTTAAAACTCACCATCAAATGGGGTGCTGATAAGAGCTTCTTTAGCTCTAGCATTCTAATGAAATAATTCCTTTTTCCTATCAGTAGCATCATCCTGTGAAAGGTCTTCTAGGGTAGGTATCTTGGCTACTTTGATAGTTACATCAAAAACTTCAAAACTAATGCACTGCAAATGAGTCACCATCTTGTTCTTCCAATCAAGATAATTCTCTCCATCAAACTTAGGAATTTCTTTCCTAAAGTACACCATGTGATCAACCTCAAGCTGTTAAACTTTCTCTCTGAGGCACTTGGCTCTGATACCAATTGTTAGGAATAATCCCATGAGATAACTAAGAGGGGGGGGTGAATCAATTATCTACAAGATTCAATTATTTATCCAATTAAGTATACTAAAACATAAAGAATAAACATAATGAAAAAACACTTGAACACAACACCAATATTTTGGTTACGGGGAAACCCAAATAGGTAAAAACCCTGGTGGGAATTGACACCCACTAATATTATGTACTAGTGTATAATGATCCTTGTTAGAAGATCCTTAACCCTGTTAGGAGTTTCTTTACAATATTTTGAGTACAGTAGACCTGGTCAAGGGTCAAAACCTATTAGGAATCTTTTAAAATTGTCCCTGTTAGGGGAGAGGATGCACTGTTTGAGAGCACACTACTCAAAGGGGTCAAGGCTACAACTTTCTATTTAACAGATACACACTATATCTAGATCTTGGTGAACTGTGCTTTGACCTACTATCTAGATTAGTTCCAATGTATATCACAAATACTTTACTTAGTCACATAGACCTTCTTCTGATGGCTCAACACTTCGCACACTCTTCTCCGCTCTGCTGAATCAACTATGAACCAAACTCAAGAAATCACAAATGACTGCCTATAAATATCTTTCCTCTAAATGATATAATCAAGTCAACCTGTTAGAACCACCTTGAAATCATATTAGAGAAACCATAACAAACTTTAATAAACAGTCTGTCAGCTCTACTATGCACACAACACATTCTAGGATATGTCCAATAAGATAATTGTAGACGCACGCTACATACTGTCAGCTCTACCAAAAACAATGGATCTTTCTTTGTAAGCTAAATTAACTCATGCACTCTTAACCAAACATCAATAACTCTCCTCTAATCTTAACTCCAAGGGTGCATACCCTAAAGATAGGTGCAACTCAAGAAAATATAAAATCTTTGTCGGCTCTTCTGAATAAACATAGGAAACTACTACTGGTGAATAGCGATAGCATATCTTCACTTATACTAAATATCAGACTATGCGTCCATGATTGAAACATCACTAACATGTCTTCAACATATAGCCAAGCATGCAAAACTTCATGATAACTGTACAGACAACCATACACAGAACACTACCTGTTACTCTGTCATGAACACTGCTGACACAAGCTGCTATATAACTGTATGTACTAATAGTTAACCTCTGTGCTCGTGATATCATGTTGATATCATTTCCATGCTACATATACTGAAAGATTACTACATAAGACTTCCACGCATGCTACTTTCCATATGTTGTCATCAATGACAAACATACAATTACTACTAGCCTGCTAGCAAATCTCCAACAGTTAGGTAGGGTTTGAAAAAGGTGAAGTGGAAAAAGATGCAAAAGTCAAACTTTACTTTTAGAGGGAAAGAGAAATTTAAAAATGATTGGTCGAGAAAAGAGATGGAGAGGTGGCCACCTTGGAAAAGGTGAATGTGCACGAGATTTAAGGTAATCTACCTTTTAATCAAGATTAGAAGAATATTTAGAAAAAAGGTAAGCATAGGAAAAAGGGAAAAGGAGTTAAATTAAAATAAATTTAATTTAATCATAGTTTAGAAGAAATTTAGGCTAGTGGAGGAATAAAATAAATAAAATTTATTTTATAAAGGGAAATAGAGAGATAGTATATTAAATTGAATTCAATATATTATAGTATTTAAATAAAATTTAAATACAAAGGGAAAATGACTTTATTTAATTAAAGTAAATTTAATTAAATAAATAGAAGAATATAATGATTTTAGTCAATTAATAAAAATCAACTATAATGTTAAGGGAAAATATTAATAAAAATTAGCATTAGTTTGAAGGACAATTTTAGGTGTCTACATTTTTCCCCTCTTTGATGTGGTGTCGAAATCAGCATCGCGTCAAAGAAGAAGAAAACAAGTTTTTCGAGGAATCGTGCCTAAGTGATGACAAGAAGAGGATGTGGATGGTGCCCCCTTGAGAAAATTGAGCAAAAAATTAATTTTCACAATTTTCTTGAAAAGGAAGGGTGAGGATAGAGGAAGTGAATAAAAGAAGGCCTCCAATGCAAAATGAACCTAAATGTAGACTATCATTGTGTTAACATGGGAGATTATATCCTATTTTGATATTGTTCTTGACGTAATGCACCAAGGTATGAGGAACCAAGATGACCATGTGCCAATTATGTGATCAAAAAGGCCAAATAAAACCATATACCTTATGACACCATGATATTGAAGACCATGATGCCCTTGTGACAATATGATGAAAAGACCATGATAGATGCAAAGAATATTAATACATACAAGTGACAAGAAAGCATGCACACCAAACTAAAAGAAAACCAACATATTGCCCCTAGTCAAGATGAAAACCAATTCATTGATTGAATGACTGATTGAGTGATTGAATGATTGGGAGGGCAGGGCCTCAAGGATTGGGAAGGATACATCCCATGATGATGATTGGATTTGAAATTGATCAATCGATTATCAACTGATTTCATTTAAGATGATCACTTGATTAAAGATTAATGTGTTAGATTGCAAGATTGGATTACATGGATTAGTATTGATTGCACTTTATTGGACTGACTTGGGATCTTTTAGATTATGGGGATTTTTTTTTAGGATCATATATCAGTTTTTTTAAAAAAATTTATCAAGATCATTTTATATTGTTTTTGAATTTTTGATTTTTTAAAAATTTATTTGGACGAGCAGATTGGATAGAATGGGATTGGAAGAGAAGATGATTGGATAAGATGAGATTGAAAAGAATGAAAGGGGAATAAATGGATTAGATTAGAAGATAAAGAGATTTGATAGACAAGATGGTTTAAATAAGATGAAAGGATGATGAAAGGATTGGATAGGATGGGATAGAAAGAAGGATTACTGGATTGGGACCAATCATAAGGGATAACCAATGAATGATAGAGGATAGAAGGATGGAGAGATGTTTGGTTAGAAGATGAATGGATGGAAGGAAGGGATTGAATAGGAGATAGATGGAATGAATGGATAGGTAAGGGTGGGATATGGAAGACTCTAGGATGGGGGATATAGGGATGGAGATCCAAGAACTATGTGGAAAAAGAGATAAATGCCTCACACTAGAAGGATGAGAATGAAGGATGGAAAGAGGGAAGATAACAATGTATAGGATAGAATTATGGTGTGTAGGGGATATGAGGGGAGGAAAGTGATATGGTGTGGAGGATGAAGGATGGATAGATGGTGGATAAAGGATGTATGAAGAGGATGAATAATGCAAAAAGTATATTTATGGAGGAAGTGAAGGCTTGTGTTGTCCAAAGCATGTATGGATTTTTTTTTTTTTTTAAGTTCCTCTATTTTTTTATGAAGGAAAAGGTATGAAAGTGGAAGGTGGATGGATAAGGGATATGAGATGGAGTGTATGAAGAGGATAGGGAATAATATATGTGGGGGATAATGAGATGGAATTGGATAATAGGTAATGGATGAAGGAAATGCGTAGGATAATCAAGATCAAGGACATGAGAAGGCGTATGGACTCAAAGAGTATTATGAATGATGGATTAAGGGAATGAATATGAAAAGGACTTATGAGATGGAGGATAGGGATGTCAATATCAAATATATGAAAATGGATGGAATTATGCAAGAAAATAGATGGATAAGGAAGTAAAATGGATGGATAAGGAGTAAGGGTCATGAAATGTACATATGGATAAAGGGGATGCCTAGGATAGTCAAGATCAAAGATGGGAAACGAAATGATAATGAACTTGGATAGGAAAATGGATGGTGGATAGGGAATGTGGAAGATATTTATGGTAGCATAGTATGGATGGAGGTTGCCCCCAAGTATAGAGTGCAAGGGGAGGTGGATAAATGAATGGAAAATATATGATATGGCATGTGAAGTAGATGACGGGGAAGATATTATGGATGGATAGTGAGAAGGAGTTTCCCCCAAGTACGAAGAAAAACTAGAGGGGGGGATTATGCATGACGCCTGTTTGCTAGGGTTTTTATCATGGTACTTGTCCAAGGTGCTTGATTCCCAAGTTTTCACCATTGGATGATTTTTTTTTCTTTTTTCCTTTTTTTTTGAAGAACCTTTTTCTTTTTTTGGAGGAATTCGAGCCTAATGCTCTTTGGATAATGTTCCTTCAGAAAGATATGCTATGATTGGCCAAGGTTGCTGAAAGGTAAGCTCAAAGATGCTAATAATGGTGATGATAAGAGAAACATATGGAGGATAAGGTAGATGATGGCTAAGGATTTATGTGTAAGATGGGGTAAGAGGAATGGGAGGATATGATATCAAAGGATAGGGAGTAGATATAGGAGTTCGATATTGTATAGGGTATTGAAAGGTTTGTGTGGGAGTAGGTGGAAATGATGGCAAGATCAACATCAACACACACCTTGAAGGGTAGTGGATAGGTGAAGGGAGAATGAATTGGATAGCGTGAGGTTTTGTTGTAGGAAGTGATGTGGATTTTGGGACACAAGGACCCAAAATAGATGGAGGAGAGAATGGAAGATATTTGGAAGCATACGGAGTGGAATTCTTTGGAAGCTTGAATGTCAACTTTGATTTTTCTCTTATTTTTCAGTCCTTTAAGAGAGACTTGGGAACCCACATAGCTTTTGATTATTCTTTACATTTATGTTCTTTTGACAACAATTCTTCCATGATTGATTTAGGAACCCCTATTTTCTTTTTTTCCTGGAGGACCCTTGTGGTCTCTTGAGTATTTCCCTTTTCTTTGTAGTCACATGTTGATTAGATAGGACATGGTGATCTTCATATGTAAGTGGATTCTTGTATTTCTAAATTTTATGTTGTGCATCCAAATTGCTTCCAAAAGACTTGGGAATTGTGGATGAATGAGGCTCATATAATGGGTTTTAATAGATGGATGGATAGAAATCTCTCAAGGATGCATGTCTTTGATGATCTTGAGGTATGGTAGAAGAAATAAATGAGGAGCTAGGAGAGAGAGGTATAGTGGATGGAGGAACATAAGGACCTAAAATGGTCGGAAGGGATGAAGGGTTTAGCATTGGGATATAAGGGCCCAAAATGGATGGACAAGATGAAGGATTGACTTTATGGATATAGGGACCCAAGATGGATTTGGAAGACAATGAAGGAATATGTTACACTTGAATGGAGGTATATAAGGTGTAGGAGGGATATGAGCATCTATAGAGTGATAAATACCACCAAGGTCATCAAGTGTAGGGTTTCCTTGGTCCTCAAGAAGCTCCTTAATAGGAATAATAAGATCTTGCAGAGGAATAGGATCTTGTGAAGGATTAGGATCTTGAGATGGAGTATCAAGAATGAAATTGGGATCTTGTGGAGGATTAGGATCATGAGGGAAATTTATAGGGGGAATAATGTGATCTTGAGAGGAATTGGAATCATGACATGGAGATGAAGGGGTACTTTGATCTTGACTTTGGGGAAGATTATGTGGTGGAATGGGAGGGATGGTAGGATCTTGAGATGGAAGGCTATCATGTAATGGAGTGGAGGGAAATCCTTGATCTTGATTAGGAATGGAATCATGAGGTGGATCAAGAGGGATAGGTGGATTTTTCAAAATAAGGGGATCAAGGAGTGGATGAATGCTTGGATCTAGAGGATGAGATGAATATTTGTTAGCATGCTTTGGGAAAATGTCTTGAAAGGTGTGGACTTGTCAGGGTGATGTGATGGGGGGGTTGGCATATTCAATTTCAATCTCTCCTTTGTCAATAAGGTCTTGGAAAAAAAATTTAAACTTTAAGCACATCTTGATATCATGACCCTTGATGCAATGATAATCACAGTATTCATTTTCCTTATACCAAGTGGGTTTGGGTTGACTCTCATCCAAGGGAATTTTTTTGGGAAAAACCATCATGTTTTGGTCAACAAGTAGGTGGAATATGACATCAAGAGGGTCTGCAAGGGGAGTGTATTGTCTAGCTTTGGGTGATTATGAAGCTTTGGAGGATAGGAATGATGTGGGTTTTGGAGGATTAGGATTAATGTATGGAGGTTGAGAATTATGTGGAGGATTGGGGTTTGATGGTGGATGGGGATTATGGATTTGGAGAAAGGGGGGAGGAAACATGTCTTCAAATGCAAACTTTTTCTTTTGACCCCCATTTTGTAAGTTAAGGACAATGTTTCTAATCTCTTCAATCTCTTGGGAAAGATTGGGTATATTTGAAGAGGCATGATAGGGGTGATGGAAGGAATTATGTGTGGATGAAGGATAATGAGGTGGATTTCCCTTGTCAAAGGTAGAAGAAGGATAAGGAATTTGATATGGATTAGCATTGGATATGACTTGAGGATTAATTTGATAGGTGGGTTGGATTGGAAGTATAGTTTGAGGATTAGGGTTTAGCACTTTGAAGTCCTCAACCATTTTTTGAAACCAATCCATGTTCATGATGGTTTTATTAGAGATTTTGGATTAGATTAGAGGAAGATGATGTAGTGGAAGATTTGAATTAAGAGGGAAAGATTTGATGATGGATGAAATATGAACTTGAGACTAGGAGCAAGTTTGGATTTTTATCTTAAAGGTTAGGGCCTCAAGGATTTTGATATGATTGGATGATGGATTTGATTGATTTAGAGGGCAAGGCCTCAAGAATTTTGATTGATTTGATTTGATTTTGATTTTAGATTTGAGAGGGCAGGGCCTCAAAGTTGGATTTGATTTGAATGATGATTAAAGACCAAAGATGATTATGGTACTCCTAAATGAAAAGTGAAAGATTAGAAGATGGTGTGAATAAGACTTGGATTAAGAATAGATGAAGTGGAAGGATAGATTAGGGATTTTTGAAGACAAGTGAAATGAATGATGTGATTTATTTGGATGATTGTGGATATATGGATTGAATTAGAACATAGAAAAAAATAGTGCAATGTGCATGTCCAAAATATTTCCATGGGTCTTAACACAATCAAAGACACATCAAGCACACCGTACCTAAGGTCAAAAGGGAGGTGTTCCAACCTTTTCACACAAATTGATGCTCTTAGCCCCACAATTAAGTGGTTGAATGGCCTTTCCTAGGACTATGCAAGTTACGGATCAATTGGAAAAGAAAAATGCTCATGGTGCATGTCTTTCCATATTGCCATATTCAAGCTTTAGCGTCCAAGGGAAAAAATATGGTGAGTATCTTGGGGTGATCCGAGTAAGTCCACTTGGATCAATCCTTACACAAAGGAAGTCACATGGCTAAAATGGTTAGCTTCTAATTCCTTAGGTGTCTAGTAAGGTCCTTCATTCATGACTATCCCTTGTAGTTTCACAAGAAGAATTAAGGCCTATAGCCCTACAAGCACCCAAAATGTATAGTCTTGCAAGCAAGATTTAAACATCTCAGCCCTACACAAGTTGAATGTACTTCCCTTGTAAACAAGTACCCAATCAAATGTGGTCTTGCTTAGCAAGATTTAGACAACTAGGCCCTACACATGAAGAAGAATTAAAAGTAGAAATAGCCACATCTTCCCTATTTTTAGATTGAAGGAAGCTTTTGACTATAGTGGGGTGGAGTAGCTAGGTTTGCTTGTTCCCCACTTGGGTCATTCCCAAAAGACTACTCTCTTGGCAAGCCCTCTAAAGGTAAATGCAAGAAAACTAAGATGGATAGCTAATGGAGGTCTAGATTTATGATTTTCAAAAAGGAAAAGAGCATACTCTCCTATTCCATAGTTTCTCCCAAACACATCAAACACATGTTCATTTACCCAAGGTTCCTTTTTAATGACCAAATTAAGTAGGTCTAGATTTATGATTTCTCCTTAAAGAGAAAAGAGCATACTCTCCTACTACCTAATTAAATCACAAGAAATGAACCTTCCTAATTAAACTAGGTGCCTATAAAAAACAACTTAAAGTAGACAAAATTTTTCCTTGAACCTCCAAAGAAACCTACAAAACCAATGAATTAATAGTCTCAAATATTTTTAAGATCTTCAAACAATGTCCTATAAAACAAATTGATTAGTAGTCTCAAAATGTCTTAATCTTGGTTAACCATTCTAAAAAACCACTATTAGAAGATTGAAAATATCAGAAACTTGCAAGAAAATTCAACCATGCATTGAACAATGTGCAAATAAAGTGCAAACTCATCACAATTTTATTTTTTTTACATTTGACCTAGTCAACAAGATCTTATTTTTTTGATATGATTTCAGCCACAAAAATAGAAATACAAAATAAAGACCCCTACTAAAAAATAGAGATTTTTCCAAAAATGTAAAATTTGTGGAAAAATTCCTTAATTTGTGCCCTAGGGACCTGATTTGTCAAAATAGACCAATTTTTAAAGATTGAATTTTTGAGTCACATTTGTGCATCAAAATGAAAAATAAAAAGAATATGTCATGTGTAGAATTCTCATACCTTTTTGAAAATGTAAATTTTTCTTAAAAATACAGTGGTTTGTGACCAGAAATGATTTTTCATTAAATATCATTAAAAACTTATAACTCATGAAAAATTGATCAGAAAAATCTAATTTTTGGATTGAGACATACTTGGATCATCTTCCACCTACAAAAAAATTTCAACAAAAAATTCCAAGTCGTTTGAAAGATATGATCAAATCATTCAAAAAAACCTTAAGGTTTTGTCTTCAACTCAAGCTACACAAGCATTAGCATAGAAAAATCTTCAAAAGTGTAGATCCAATAGGGATGTGGGTACCATCGGGCATGCCAAAATGTATACAATAAAAATATGGACCTATTTGCTACAAATGAAAAATACCAAAACACCAAACAAAACCACATTGGATGTTAGTCATTTCAAATGTAACAAAATAAGTAATCTTCACTACAACTTCTTTTGAGCTAAAACAAGGGCACCCCAAGCCTTGTTTGATTTTCTCTTTGAGATTATTGTGGGTATGCTCTCCCAACACAAATGAAATGCAAAATTGTGAGATGCAAACTAGATGATGGTGAAGGAGTTGAAAGCAAGTATGAGAAATTTGTCCCAAGCTTCACAAATGATAAAGAGTAAAATGATGCAAGATTGATTCTAGATTATGATAATGATAATAAGATTAAGATCTATGATAATGAAATAAGATTAAGATCTAAGAACAAGATTAGATTGAAATGAATAAAATAGCTAGAATGATTAAGAATGCTAGAAGATGAAAAAGTCAAACTTCAGCTAAGAGATTAAGAAGAAAAAGAAGCTAGACCTAAAATGAAGAGTGAGGCCTCCTTTTATAGAAAATGAAAAGAATTAGATGGTGGAGATTAAGATGCAAAATAATGAGTGGCCAAGATTAAGAGGAAAAAGAGGAGTGGCTAAGATAAAGACGCAAAAGAAATGAGTGGCTAGGATTAAGAGGCAAAGGGATGTTAAGTAGGGTTTGAAAAAGGTGAAGTGGAAAAAGATGCAAAAGTCAAACTTCACTTTTAGAGGGAAAGATAAATTTAAAAATGATTGGTGAGAAAAGAGATGGAGAGGTGGCCACCTTGGAAAGGTGATTGTACATGAGATTAGAGGTAATCCACCTTTTAATCAAGATTAGAGGAATATTTAGAAACAAGGTAAGCATGGGAGAAAGGGAAAAAGAATTAAATTAAAATAAATTTAATTTAATCATAGTTTAGAAGAAATTTAGGCTAGTGGAGGAATAAAATAAATAAAATTTATTTTATAAAGGGAAATGGAGAGATAATATATTAAATTGAATTCAATATATTATAATATTTAAATAAAATTTAAATACAAATAGAAAATGACTTTATTTAAGTAAAGTAAATTTAATTAAATAAGTAGAAGAATATAATGATTATAGTCCATTAATAAAAATCAACTATAATGTTAAGGGAAAATATTAATAAAAATTAATATTAGTTTGAAGGATAATTTTAGGTGTCTACAATACCGAGCATCAGTAATTTACCGAGTGATTAATGCAATGTATACTGAGCAATACAGGAAGGACATGGAAGTTTGTAATGGCACAAAATATAAGGGAAACGGTTTAACCGAGCTAGAAAATGGTTTACAAAGATCGAGGTGAAGATTAAATATGGATGTAAACTTTAAATGATTGATGATCCCTATGTAATGATGTTTTAGGTTATTCATTTGGATTGTAGATCTTAAGTTTTCTAGATGATGCCATAGCCCTAATTAGGTCAAAATATTTGTACATAAGAATTGTCAAGATGTCATTTGGACATGTATCACACATGAAGTAGTTGCAAAGCAAGGTGATAACAGTTAAGTACTTATCAGATTTGAAGGTAGTTTCTATATACAGATCAATTCAACTACTACTTTCTAACAATTGTGGAAGAACTTAAATATCTTAATAGAGTAGACCTAAGTAAATCTCTTAACTGAGTGCACACTTAATTGTATTGCTTAAATCTATTAGAATTTAATCTTTCCTTGGTAATTTATGTATTTAAAGGATAAACCAAGGTATCCTAATGTATTTTTCCTCTAGTCCAAGTGGGAGGACATGTCATATTTGTAATTTTCTTTATTAAGAAAAATAGATATTCCTCCTTATGAGGAATCCTACACTTGTCTCACACACTAGTGAAATGTGGCATACACAAAAATGGGAGTTACACTGTAACTCCTTTCTCTCATCTCTATTAAGAGATGGCTCTCCTTCTCTCATCTTATGAGATTCTTCTTCTTCTTGATTATCATTGTATGAGCTTGGCTCTCACTCTCACTCTCTCATTCTTAGGCATTTTGTTGCCACTTTCATTAATATCATGAGGGTTTTTTATGCTTTTCCCCCCTTCAAAATCTTGTCTCCTTTGTTACTTGTTTTTGGTGAATGCTCCTAGTTTTTGCATTAATTCATGGTAAATCTTCTTACTCCTATATCATTGGATTAAAAAAAATTTTGCAATTCTTTATTTTGTGATTATCATTTTAACATGGTATCATAGCAGGTTGGTTTAATCCTTTATTAAGTGTACAGGTGAAGGAGCTGCCATATCTTGGAGCACTCCAATATCGGAGATTCTTGAGAGAGTTTATTGCATATATATATTTTTTGACTAATCGGTTTAAGAGGAAAAAAAATGAAATTTTTTTTGGGTTTGGCTGGTTTACCACCAAACCCAGTTTATCTATTGGATGCATCCTTGGTTTGTGTTGTGCAGGCTTAGAGAAATTAGAATCTCCCTTTACTTAGTTCCTTTATTTTTTTAGTTAAGTTTCATTTATAAATTCTAGTTATAACTATTTTAAAACATCTAATAGTTAAGTTTATTTAAATTCATCAAAATCTTAATTTTATCCTATTACATTTTGATTATAATATTAAATTTTGTTTTATAACTAACAGGTTTAAAAGTTTTCTCTTTCTAGTTTCTAATTTTGGCTACATGCCTATATAGAATATTTTTTCAATTTAGCTATCTTTGTTTCTAACTTTAGGTTACATGCGCTTGGGTTCTATTTGCATGCGTTAGAAATATCGTAGCATTTTTCTGTTCTCCTTTGCATACATTTTTTTAATCATTAGATCTGTGTATCTTTGCACTGTAATTTTCCTTGCATGTGTTTCTACTTCTTGTATATTAACTAGTTTCATGAGTTTCTAGTATTCATTGCATGTGTTCTATTTCATCCTTAACCAATTTTGTTGCTTTCAATTAAAAAAAAGGATTTGGTTATGTGAGTGTAGCTCTGCTGCGAACCCCATCTTATTGATATCTTATTGAAATCTTACTGCTCAATATCGATTCAGAGTTAAATCTATATTTTTACTAATTAATGTGTATTGTGAAATGTGAAATCTGTTCATGATTTAAATAGCTGCATATCTTTGTTTATGTTCTCTGCCATCACCTTGCTATTACATGCAAACAAGGGCAATTAGTAATTCAGATCCCTCTTTCAATATCAGAGCACCTTGGATATCGCCTTTGTGTTTCTTATAAAAATTTTAGGGTTGTATTGTTGATCACTATTATTCGGTGTTATATATGTCTAGATCTATTTTTAAAAATTTCTTGTGAGCATAGTTTTAGTTATCGTTGCTTTGTTTTAGTTTTGTTATCCTTTTTTCCCTTCATTTTTGTTTCCCTCTGCATTTACCTTTCTTTTGTTTTTATTGTTTCATTGATGGTTCTTCTTAGCTTGGAGTGGGAGCCGAGACCTCCCTTGTCGTCGCCTTCTCCCATTTGTTTTTGTGACGAGCCTTGGCACCGGCTTCTCCCACACGGCACTGCACAAGCTTTGGCTCTTGTGTGTTCTTCCCCCCCTGCGGGTTTCCTTTCTTCGCCTTCTACATTTTTTCTTTCTACCCTCGGGACACCCTTTGGATCCCTCATCTCCACACCCTTTCTTCTTCGCTTGTCTTTTTTGTTTCTCGCTACATGCATTCCTTCTTCTTCATGTTTTTCATTGCCTTTCCTTATTTATTTTTTGGATCCTTTTTTATAGCGACCTCGAGTTTGATTCACTGTGCACCATTAGTTTCACGGCTTGCTGCTTGTGGTTTCTATGGTGTGTGCCGTGATAAGAGTTGGTGAGTTTGGTTTTTTTTCTTGACCTGCTGGTCCTTTGTAGCTTTTTCCATAGTCATCATTTTTTCTTCACCTACTATTACAATCTTTGCATGCTCTGGGATGCCCTGATGCATCTGAGATTTTGTGTAGAAAGGAGAGAGCAAGGCCTGTAGCAAGGAAATGAGTATGACCACATTTAAACAATAGATTATGATTGTGGCATGCTTATAAGAGCACCTTGTCTACGATCCCCATGTATTGCAGACCCTAAGCGCATCTTCCATTTCTTAAGACTCTTTCCTTTGAATTGGTGTAAGCTTGTGTGAAGGATCTTGAGCATAGTGTTTTTGGTCTTGTTCGAAAGAGACCCTATAGTCATAATAGAAGTGGACCGACTGGACAACACTTGCAAAACTTTTAGTTTGGTTGATACCCGAGTACCAGCATATTTGGATCTCGAGTTGTGGAATAGAACATTAATGCATCTTCAATCTTTTTAAAGGAGATCGACCTGCAGAATATTCATCCTCTATATACATTTAGAGTAGCTGCGGATTTTGTTTATGTATCAATTTACATTTAGGTCTCCCTATTTTTATTTTCATTCTTTCTATTCATTGTTACTAACCACCTTGAAGTATTGGATCCATTGATCCCCTGCTATAGTGTGTTAGATCTTTACTTCTGTTTCATTCTAGCAAACTTATCCTTGCACTGGAAAGGAGGTTTGAAATGTTTGCCAAGTTTTATTAATTTTTTATTGTTAGTTTCCTTTTTATTGTTGCATCAAAAATTTGTTTATATATAATTAGCTAGGAATCTAACAAGTTTAAATTTATCTTTTTTGCTGCATTTTCATATTTATTGTAACTATCAAGTTCTTGTAGTCATTTAGTTTTTTTAGTTTTTTTGTAGTCATTTAGTTTGCCAAGTTTTCTTTAAGTATAAGGTTTTTTGTTGTTGTTGTTGTTATACACCTTTGGTTCAAGGGTTTTCTCTAACATCATAGTTTCTTAATCCGGTTGTGATTTGTTAGTCTTTTAATTCTAGTGCTAAGTTTTTTTTAGTTCAATTCAATCTTTTTATTATTATTAATTATTCTAGTTTACTAATCTCACATTATATTTACCCAGTTCCCTACTAACATTTTTTTGGCAGGGTTGAATTTTTTTTTATTACCCCTTTTTTGTATATTTTTGTTTACTAACGTTTCTTTGCAGGTTCAAATCTTATTGTTGTATTTCATTCCTATTCTTACTAGCAAGAGATTCCTATGTTATCTGTTAATCTATAACAACTTAACCAAGATCTTTTTTCCCTTTAGTGTTCTTAGTTTTTGTTTTTCCCTTTTTTTTCCTTTGCATGCAATAGATTTAGTTTTCTTTCTATTTGCATGCAAGAGATGCTCGTCGTTATCTGTTAATTAATAACAGATTAACCAAGATCTGTTTGCTTTTGGTGCCTTTTGTTTTAGTGTTTTTTCTTCCCTCTGGAGGTCACTTTTTTCCTTGCACATTTTTTGGCATAAGCTTTTATAGCTTTCTACTATTGCATGTAAGTGCATATAGTTTGATTTAAGTTCTTTTTTTATTTCTGTTAAAGGGTTCTTTGTTTATCCCTAGCTTAGATCTTCATTTTTCATCATGACTACCCTGATGCAAGAAATGAAATTAACTAGTACAAATTATCATGCTTGGAAAATGCACATGACCTTCATCTTTAGATTTAGACACATTTTAGATATTGCTACTGATGCCAGTTCAAAACCAGTAGCCTCTGCTCCTCAAGCTGACCAAACTACTTGGTAGACTAAAAATGAGGAAGCACTTGGTTTAATAGGGATCTCCATAAGTCCTGAATAGTATGTTTTAATCTCTACTTGTACAGAAGCCCATCAGGCTTGGGACATCCTGAAAAATACCTATGACAATGCAGATGAAACTCAAAAAATCCAGCTTCAAGACCAACTTGAAGACCTCAAGTATACCGATTTCAACTCTGTTGATGATTTCTTGCTCAAGTTTGATTCCATTAAAGTCTTACTAACTAGTTTATGAATTCCTCTTTCTGATTTAAGGATAATCCATATAATTATTCGTAAATGTTTGCCTAGATAGTTCCAACAGTTTATTACTAATATTTATTCTCAATTAGCTATTCCTTCTTTAGCATCTCAACTATCTTATGTTATCTTTCAAAATATGTTGCGTCAACAGGAAGCTAAATTAATTCAGTTTGGCATACTTAAATCTCACGAACATGCTTATGTCTCTCAAAGTCACAATAACAATAGATCTTCTAACACTAATCCAAATAACCATAACTATCAAAGATCTAACAATACTAATAATTCAAATAATAACTCAAGCCAACAATTTAATGATCATTACAATTCTAGGCCTTCAAATAACTATCATAACAATAATCATTCAAATAGGCCACATTGCACCTATTGCGGTAAAGATGGTCACTTAATACATAAATGTTTTAAGAAACAAAAGGATGATCAATCTAATTCTCAAAACTATTCAAATGGAAAATCTAATGGAAATCAATCTTATTCTACTTTTACTGTCTATTTTAATGCTTCTAAACCACCTAAATGGAATATTGATAGTAATGCATCTCAACATGTTCAATCCCATAAGGAAGTCTCAAATTATTTGCAACCTAATTCTATGCATATTCCTATTTCTTTAGCTGATAATTATTGTTGTCAAGTTGAAGGAACTGGTAATGTTTCTGGTCCAAATGGTAAATTACATGATGTGCTTTATGTTCCTAATTTGAAAGCTAACCATATTTCTATTCCTCTTGTTTCTGCTCCTAACATTAAGGATAATACTCATACTCTTCAAAAGGATAATGATGAACTAAATGATAGTAATGATACTCCTAATGATTTTGTTCCTTCTAGTAGTAGCAGTGATGATGATGATGATAGTAATAATCTGTTTACTCCTCCTTGCTCTCATGTTGATCATATGATTGACCAAGAAGAGGAAATTATATCTAACTTTCTTAATTCTACTTTGCAAGATATGTTTATTACTCAAGATGAAATTCATGTTGATAGTACTGTTATGGAGGTTAATGATAATGATACTTATATTAACTCTCCTATTGATGCTTCTTATTATGATGATTACACTACAGATTTGGTTTATGCATCTAAAGATTTCATTTATGATTCTATGACCCATAATTCACAATATGATTTTTTCCAAAGTGTTACTGATCCAGCACTAGGTGATCCCAATGATGGGCACTCTACTAGTGTTTTTTGCCTTATTGCAAGCTCAAGTATTGATTATGCTCCACCTCTATTCTTAAATGGAAATGAATATACAAAATCCATTAATGCATCCCAAGAATCTCAATGGTCTCTTAAATATTTGGACTCTCCTCAACATGCTATTCACTTTGTCTAAAGTCCTATGTACCATTCAAGCTCTGAAGCATAAGTTGAGGACATGCGAGATGATCAAGCCAAAGACATCCTAGTGAAGACTCTTTCAAAAGAAACATCTCAAATTCATTGTAAACATTTGGGTTTGATACCTATTGATGTAATTACCCCAAGTAAAGATTAAAGGGGGGTGTTAGAATTTAATCTTTCCTTGGTAATTTATGTATTTAAAGGATAAACCAAGGTATCATAATGTATTTGTCCTCTAGTCCAAGTGGGAGGACATGTCATATTTGTAATTTTCTTTATTAAGGAAAATAGCTATTCCTCCTTATGAGGAATCCTACACTTGTCTCACACACTAGTGAAATGTGGCATACACAGAAATGGGAGTTACACTGTAACTCCTTTCTCTCATCTCTATTAAGAGATGTCTCTCCTTCTCTCATCTTATGAGATTCTTCTTCTTGATTATCATTGTATGAGCTTGGCTCTCACTCTCACTCTCTCATTCTTAGGCATTTTGTTGCCACTTTCATTAATATCATGGGGGTTTTTTTATGCTTTTCCCCCTTCAAAATCTTGTCTCCTTTGTTGCTTATTTTTGGTGAATGCTCCTAGTTTTTGCATTAATTCATGGTAAATCTTCTTACTCCATCTCATTGGATTAAACAATTTTTTGTAATTCTTTATTTTGTGATTATCATTTTAACAAAATCCTTTAACTGGGTAGATCCTCACAGGTCTTTATTATTACTCCTAACAGGGTAAGATCATCAGAAATGATCAAACATTGTAACCTTAATTGGAAAACTTTATTATTATGGTTAGTGAATCTTTGTGGGTGTCATCCCCACCACATTTTTTACCTTCTAACAAGGGTTTCTACGATAGAAAAATCATAGTGTTATGTGTATGAAGTTTCATGAATTCTTATTCAATGAGATTAGAAGTATTTACATTTTAGTTATGCTAATGCATGTATGGAGACAATAAATACTATAGTCAATTTTGTATACAAATAAATGTACCTTCATAGAATTAGAGTTAATCATCAATAATAAGTGAAATAATAACTAAATACAACCACAATTGAGCAACTATTTAACAAAATCAATGATTAATTAAGCATCCTATGGCTCTCTAACTAAGATGTTAATGAGTGAGCTCTCAGCAAGCTCTCATTAATGACAGTCTTAGAATGAGAATGGTAAAGATAAACAATGATGCTAAAGCTAACAATTATCAAGATAAATGCTAAAATTGCTCTTAAATGCTTTTCTAAACTCAAATTGCATGAGGTTTGATGCAATTCTCAGATAGGTGGTTGATGAAATATGAAGGATTTTAGCCTTCCTTTTATAGATTTTACAATGGTAGGGGGTGTAGTTGTGTTTAATCATGATTGAGTTGGGGTTAAGTCTTTGGTTCCACCCATTGAAGACAAAGCAAATTTTGTGTCCTCAAAGCTTGGGACAAGTAGACAAGATGGATGGTTAAGATTCCTTTTCACTTTGAGTGAATGAGATTCAATTCAGCTTGATCCATGTGAATGCCTTTCCTCAAATCTCATTGGTTGATTGATTTTCCTCTCCTTTTGGTTTGTTGAGAGTAATTGTTTTTTATTAATTGATTTATTTTAGCCATGCACCCCTTGAATGGGTTGAATTTAATTTAATCCAAGACTATACAATTAATTGAATTAATTGTATTTTGATTTGATTGCACTTGATTAAAATGCTCTCAATTTTGATTGATCTCGAATGAAGACTTGATTTTCATTTTGCTTGGCTAATTGTACATTGTGATTCAATTGATTCAATTATGTCCTTGATTTTCTTTGATTTGACTTGATTTTCTTTGAATTATTGTTAAATTGTCTTTGTCCATTTTTAGGTGATTACAAATGCCCCTCTTTGAGTTGATGTGTGAAGCATGTCGATTCAAAGAATACTCTAATCTTGCTTGATAATAGATCTTGATTCATTGATGGTCGATCTTTGATGTTCATTCTTAATGTCTTTTGATGGTCAATCCTCTGATTCTCGATATGAAATTGCTATAGGTAATGATTGATATGAAACTCTCTTGATTGATGTGATTCTCTGATGATCATTCTGATATGATGATTAATTTGATGATTGATATGATGTTTGATTTGATGATTGATATAATGCCCCTTTCATTTGATTATGAAAAAAAAATTTGATAACAGCTTTCGATTTGAGTTGATGATTGGTCTCTGATTTTCATTGATGTTACTGATGATGTTGATCTGATTATCTAATGGTATGCCCCCTTAGAAATGAAACATATTATTGTTTTCGATGGATAGGTTTTAAATGATTGATTGATATGTTTTCATTTCTAAAAAACACTTTATGATATGCCACACTTCTCAATTTGCCCCGGTAAATGCAATAGATTCATATAGGTCAAAGTCATTTCTTACCTCAAAATTAGGTCAAATTTAGCTTAAATAGGTTGAAAAACCTAGATTTTCTATTCATTTTTACTTTTCTCTTCTGTGATTTTTCTCTGATTCTCTTCTTCTTTCTGAGATGGTTGTGCCTATTCGAGAGCATAGATTCAAGTGGTGTCAGAGATATGCAAGGCTACTTGACTATGGACCTTCGATAAGTACTTTTCAACCCTTGGTATTGCATTTATTGCTCATTAATTAGCATTTATTGCATTTCCCAATTTTATCATTGCTTTGAAATAGTCTATTCACACTTATGAAAGTTTCATTGTCGTCTAACACTTTTAAGTGTCACTTCCACAGTTTTTATTATCACTCACGAGTATTTCAATGTCGCTTATCAACTTTTTGTTGTCACCTAAGGTTAAATTGTTCACGCATAGCTTTAGGTTTTAAAAACCAAATTCCTTAAGTTTTTACACCTATGAAACCCTAGCAATTCAATGTCGCCTAAGAAGGTTTTAATGTCGCTTAAGTCAATTCAGTGTCACCTGTGAAAAATTTGATGCTTGAGATAAAAGTAATGTCATCTGACAAGAATTCTATGTTGCTTGAGGAAATGTCACCTGTGATGAATAAAATCATGCCTGTAGTATTTTTCTCAAAATTTTTACTTGTACTTGACTATTTTCTATTTTTAATTATTCTATTTTTGAAATATTTAGTACGTCAAGATGACTGATTGGAATGATATGATTAGGTCAGTTATGTTTGAACTAAACAATCAATTAGGATATCTATATAGTAATACCAAGGAAATTAATTTGTCAATCTGTTATGATAAAGTGATGGTCTAATATTTTACTCTCAAGATCTAGAGAGAAGATTCTCCTTCCTCAAGATATAGAGTTAGGAGTTTTGATGCGCTCATGATGAGCAAATGGTTTTTAGAATAACTTGATCAACTTTAGATGTTCCTTGATATAATATGCTGACATGATTCTTTTTTTCTTTGCCAGACAGGCTGACTTCCCTGTGTTATATGTCTGATCAGTTCTGTCATGGGTTATTGACCTTGGACAAACATTGACTGCGGCTGAGTACCATGTTATAGAGCTTTGTGGTTTGAGTTTCCTTCTTGATCTTCCTTGGTTCTAGTTGAACCATGGGTTTTTGACAGCTGTGGTGGAGCATTGGCACTCCAACCACAATACTTTCCATCTTCCTCATGGTGAGATGACGATCACGCCTGAGGACATGTATCATTTGTTACGGATTCCCTATCGAGGAGAGATTGTTTATTATGATTCTGTGTATGATTCTACTATCTGTCGATGAGTGTTCAGGGACAATTTGATTGATGATGATATGATCACATGGCCACAGTTTGCTTCTTTCCCTACATTGCATGTAGTTCTTGGTGCATTGATTGGTGGTCTACTTCTTCCTGACCAACGAGGTCGCGATTTCTCCATTGGTTGGGGTAGAATTTTAGAGGATTTACTAGCACAGCCTCGATGTTTTGATTGGGGTTCTTGTGTACTAGCTCAATTATATTGAGATCTTCATGAGGTGGTGTATAGAGAGAGTTCTTCTTTATCTATCGGTGCTATTATTCTCCAATTATGGATTTGGGAGCATCTTTCAATTACTAGGCCTATTTCTGATAGGAGACGGCCTCATGGATATCCTTATGATTTTCTATATACTGGTATGGTGATTCAGCATCATTTAGGTCATCTAGATTACTAGAGATGTCAGATTGATGATCTTGATTAGGTTACATGGTGCCCTACCTTGATTGTGATCTTTGGCGAGAGGATGATGATGAGTTGCCATATATGTTTACTCCTTGTTGGATGATTGACCAATCAAATACTGTTATTGAGCGGTTTTGTTTTGGTCGAGTTTCCAGACAGTATCGTAGGATACAAGATATCCCTCTAGGTAATGCGTTATATGCACAAGTTCAGGCCAAGAGATCTTTATGGGGCCCTTGTATTGATTACCAGTTTGCCATGGCTCAGATTACCAGTTTGCATTTCTGTAGATGGGAGATGTTGACAGGTATGTCAGATGCTGGGATGTCCCATGAGTATTGAGACTGGTGGTCTCAAAATAGGTTTATTCATTTCACTAATCCATCAAAGCCTATTCCAGATCATGGTGGTGGTGGTGGTGGTGGTGGTGATGATGGGCATGGTGGTGGTAGACATCAGAGGTGTAGAGGACATAGAGGACAGGTGAGGGATGGACATGGTTGAGATAGAGCCAAAGATAGGTAGATTGATGCAGTCTAAATAGTTCATCCTAGAGCAGTAGTTAGACAAGATAGAGTTCATTGCCAGCAGAGAGCTCAGAGACAGGCTCATGTTGAGGCTGCTAGGTAGGTTCCTGGGGGTTTAGATCCTTTGGTGCAATTAAAAAGAGTTTCCCTAGCATAGCAGGATGATGATGCTCAATAGGTTTAGGGTCAGCAGGTTCCAGCACAATAGATTCCTCCACCAACTCAGTAGCCACAGGGCCATAGACATGATGCACTAGATGTTCCTACTATTGGTTCTTTAGCCTGAGATATGCAGTCTATGAGGATAGACATGTCTACTATTGTGGGGTGTTTAGACCAGGTTTTTGCCTTGATGCAGCAGTTTCTTTCAGCAGTGATTGTTCAGAGACCTAGTGGAGCGAGCACTTCTCAGGCTCCTCCTCCATAGGATGATACAGATCCAAGTGGTTCTGGTGCTGTGGGATCATGATTGATTGATGACATATTTATTTATCATTAATGTCCTTTGTTGCACATTTCATGTTATTTGATTAACTGGAACCTTTGATGTACTACTTTCATGATATTATATCTGGATATACTTTGATGTACTGGATCCTTTGAGAAACATTATTTTGATGATATATGATGATCTATTCCTTCATCTCTTATTGATGAGTTGATTTATGAGATTATCTTATGTGCAGCTATATGATGTTTATGATGCATTTACCTTTATGTGCTAGATGCAAAGTATCTTTTTTTTTATGATATAGATAGATGGATACATTGATGTATGGATATTATGAGATGTTTTCTATTTTTCAATGTATGGATGCAAATTGTTTTATGATCATATGGCTATGGATGATCCTATGTTTTTTCAAATGTATGCAGTTCTATCTATAACTACATGTATGCAAATGATGTATGAGTAATGATTCTCTTTTTCTTTTCCGGATAATGACTAATGATTAATGATATGCATGTATGCAAAAGATAATCTCATTTTCATTATTTTGTGTCTAAAATCATGATGTTTGAATTGAATCCTCCCATGTCATTTTTCCCCTTGCAATTTAAGCTAAGAAAAGCAAAACAAATATATACAATGCATTTAATCTAACATGTATGCAGCTAACTGTCATTATTCAATATTTAGAGCTTATAATCATCATTGAGCATTTTTGGATCCCATTTTTTAGTACAATCATCACTATTTTAACTATGATGATATGAATACTTTTGCCTTTTTCCTTGCTTTCCCATCGGTCTCTTCGGTATGACTATCATTGATTGAAGCCAATCATGAGAATGCGAATACCAATTTTGTCAGATTCTATGTTGCAAGTGAATGTTGGTATTATGATATTGAAGAGCAAAATAGCCAAGGTATCCATTTGTGTAAACAAGAAGAAATCTCCATTTTATCCTATGTACAAGTCCTCGATGATTCTTTGTTGATCACGCCCTTAGACAAATAATACATGATTTAAAACTTTGATTTTAAGACAATCATTTAGAAATCAAGAAAATATCATCCTTTCATCATAGCTTGTCTAGTCTAAAACTTTCATCGATTTGCTAGAAAGGAATGATTTCATCAATTGAGTCAACACTTAGAAACATTTTTGCCATGTTTTTCAAATCTATAGTTCAAGTGTAGTTCCATCCATTTCATACTTTTAATCCTGATAAAGGTAAGGTCATTTAAGTGCTTGGATCAAATTTTCATTTTAGGCTCAAATCGGATTGGGACGTAGATTTGATTAAGTGTTCCTCTTTTGAGTGTGATGAATTGATTCTCTGATTGAATAAAGCTTGTTGATGAATCCTTTCTCCTTGAGAGTAGATTGCCCCTAGTTTGATATTGGTTTCATTTATCGAACTTAGGATAATTTTTTGATTAGTTGACCAAAATCTCAAGGTACTTGCAAATGCAACTGTGGGGTTTTATTATGCAATATATACAAATGCTAGCGAATACAATATTAACAAGGTGACCTTCTAAGTATGCAACTGACTTGGACTTTCAATGGTGTCTATTTACCAGGTTTTCACTGATTGAATGGATCAAGCTCTTTTTTTTTATTTTGTTTTTAAAGCTTTTCTCTTTTTTTTTTGCTACCAAGGTGCCTATTTGCTAGGTTTTAACCAAGGCACTTTTCTTCTTTTTTGATTTTTTTGTTTTTTTTTTTTGCCAATTTTTTTTTCATATTATCAAGGCACCTATTTGCTAGGTTTTCACCAAGACAACTATTGGATACAATTGTCTGAAGGAGATTGTTGGAATGATTATGTGTTATCTTTGATGTCACATAGATGTCATATCAATTGTTAGCTCAGTTGGTCAGCAAAGTAGTTCCCAGTGTCTACCGAGCTCAGTCGGTTAGCAAAGCAATTACCAGTGTCTACTGAGACCTCTCGGGTGTCAAAAGAAAAGTATGGCAGAAAATAGTGTTAACCGAGCTTCCTCGGTTATCGAAGGAAAGTTAGTGTCTACCGAGTTCACTCAGTATCCAAAGGATGTTGAAGAATTCACAGTACTTACCGAGTTCTCTCAGTCACCGAAGGAAATCTTATTCGGATTAATGTTTACCGAGCAAGGTCGGCCCAGTAAAGGATTTTGCCAATTTAAGAAATAAAGTTGGTTTATTCCAGCTGACTGTTGTAATGATTAATGATGTTTGTAATAATTATTAGTGTGGACTTGACAATCCGAATGGTATATATATAGAAGGTCAAGTTGTGAATTATGAGCAAGAAAAAGAAGAAAGAGAAGAATAGTATGAGAAAATTTTGAAGGATGGTTAGATATCCTTGAAGAGAAGTAGAGATATATTTGATCAAGAAGGATCTAGTGAAGCAGAATAGAGATCTGTAATCAGCAATTCAGTTGCATCACTATTCAGGTCACTTCATTGCTACTTTCTTACCATTGTAGCACTAATTTCAAAATCTCCTAACCAATTTGGTTTAACAGCCATTTTGTAAATCTTCTAACAAGGTGACAGTTCTATTGAATTGTTTCAAGACCTCTTACAAGGCCACTCCTAGCAGGGTGATTAAATCCTCTAACAAGGTCACACCTAACAATGTGTTTTGTATCCTTTTATCGGGTTGGCTCCTAACAGGGCATCACTTCAGAAGAGTGAAAATCAGTAACTAGTTACATTGGTGCTTTTTCCCATATAGGGTTTCCACATTAAATCTGGTGTCTCTTATGTTCATGGTATTTTCTTTATTCATGCATGTTAAACACTAATGAATGCTTAAGAATAGTTATAATTAACACTCTCTGCAATTACCGAGTTTCAGCATTTCACTGTATGTCAGTAGTAAATAATTTTATAGGACATTTAAGGGATCAGTGGTAATATTTTGTAGTAACTGATTCACCCCCCCCTCTCAGTTACTACATCTATATTTCCAACAATTGGTATCAGAGCTTTTGGTGCTTGCAGGAAGGGTTTTAAGGACCTAAGCTAAAGATCAGGATGTCTTACAAGAGAGAAATTCCAAGGCTTAACAGAGATAACTTTTCAGCATGGCAAGGTCTCATGAGACTTCATCTGGCTTCCATTGGTGATTCAGGATGCAAATATATTGATCAAGAATATACTATTCCTACTGGCACATTAACTATTGAAGACATTGCAGAGAAAAAGAACCATAATACCATGATGATAGATATTGCATTAGCCCTTAGCTATGAAGAATTTGATGAGATCAAAGACTACACAACTACCTATGAAATGTGGAACAAGCTAAAGAAAATTTATGGTGGTGATGACAATGTGAAAAGAGCCAAAGCAGAAAGCCTAAGAGGACAATTTGATCAGATGAAGATGAAAGAAAATGAAAACATTGCAAAATATGTTGAAAGAATCAAGGTGAGTGTTAGTGCAATCAAAGCTTCTGGAGGAAAAATTGATGATGAAACTGTTATAAGTAAATTTCTTAGAACATTGCTTCCTATCTATGCAATAAGAGTATCTGCTATTCAAGAAAGAAGATGTGAACAAAATCACAATATAACTTTGGATGCCTTAGTTGGAAGATTGACAACTTTTGAATTGGACAACTATGATAACTATGTTCCAACTTCTAAAAATATTGAATCAGCATTTGAGGCCAAACTCTCACTTAAGAAGGGCAAGAAAATCCAGTCAGAAAGTGAAGAAGAATCAGAGGAAAGTTCAGATAGTGATCTTGAAGTTATTGAAGCATTACTTGCAAAGAAATATACTAGAGGCAGAGGTAAATACAAAGGTAAAACTCCCTTAATCTATTTTTCATGTGAAGAAATTGGTCATATTGCAGCTAGGTGCCCAAACAAACAAAGCAAAGATGAGAAGAAAGGTCACAAGTACAATGGCAAGAAGAATTTCAAGTCATTCAAGGATAAAGGTAAGAAAACATGTTTTTTGGCTAAGGATTCTGATAGTGAAGAAGAAATTGTCTTCATTGCTGTAAAAGATGAATCTGATGATGATGAAGATGAGATGGCACTTATCTCTCATATAAGCAAAAATGATACATGGATTATAGATAGTGGATGCTCACATCATATGACTGGTGACAAAACTAAGTTTGAACATTTTGAAGACTATGATGGTGGTAGTGTAAGGTTTGGAAACAATGAACCTTGTTGTATAAAAGGAAGAGGATGAATTTCATTAAACAAAGAACTTATATGTGATAATGCATATTGGGTTGAAGGACTAAAGCATAATCTTCTAAGTGTAGCATAGCTAATCAATAGTGGACTCAAGGTTGAATTCATGAATGGCAAAGAAATAATATTGAATGACAAAGGAAAACTGATTGGTTCAGGAAAACAAACCAAAGGTAACCTATTTTATCTTAATCTCGGTGAATGCTCATGTTTTATTGCTCAAATTGAATAAAGTTGGTTATGGCACAAAAGGTTATGTCATGTAAATTTTGATAATATGGTGAAAATAAGAAAAATTCAAGAAAGTAAGAGGTATTCCTACTTTAAAGAAACCTGATATTGGTCTATGCAAGAATTGTCAGATTGGTAAAATGGGAAAGACTAGCTTTAAAAGTAAAAACTATCAATCTAAAGATATTTTGGATATTGTGCATACTGACTTATGTGGACCTATTGGAATTGAAAGCTATACTGGAGAAAAATTATTTATTCTCTTTGTTGATGATTACTCTAGAATGATGACTGTTATGTATTTAAGAGAAAAGTCAAAAGAATTTGAGAAATCAAATGGTATTTGGCAAGATTAGAAAAGGAAACAGGAAAAAGAATGAAGTGCTTGAGATCAGACAGAGGTGGTGAATTCATCTCCCATGAATTCAATAATTTCTACATTGAAAGAGGAATCTAAAGACAGGTATCAACTCCAAGAACTCCTGAGCAGAATGGAATAGCTGAAAGGAGGAACAGATCTATCATGGATTGTGCAAGGACTCTAATGATTGAAAAGAACATTGCTATGAAATACTAGAAGGAAGCTATTAGCACTGCAGTTCATACCTTAAACCGAGTACAGTTGAGGAAAGACACATTCAAAACTCCTTATGAGTTATGGTATGGCTATAAACCCAATGCAAGTTACCTAAAAGTATTTGGTAGTAAATGTTACATCTTGAAAGAATCTAGAAAAGGCAAACTTGATGCAAAAGGTGATGAAGGAATATTTTTGGGATATTCTTGCAAAAGTAAGGCATATAAATGTCTAAATTTGTCTACTCATAAAATCATAGAAAGTGCACATTTGAAAATAGATGAGTTTGCAGAAAAGACTGAAGAAGAAAGCAAAAGGGAACCAGAGGATTACAGAAGATTTGTTTACATTGAACCTAATACATTGCCAGACACATCTGTCAATGAGGAGACTACATCAAGCGAGCCTAGTACAGTAACCAAGTCACAAGAAGAAGTTCAGACCGAGTCACAAGAAACCGAGTCTCAGCCTGAAGTTACCAAGCAAATATCTACTGAGCCCGAGAAAACTAAACCTGAAGATGAAATTCAAGAAGATGACAATGTAACTCATTCAAGAAGAAAGGAACCTGTATTGGCCAAGTATCTCAGGAAGCATCATACACCAGATCAGATTATTGGAAACAAATCAGATGGCACTATGACAAGGAATAAACTAAAAGGTACATGTTTACTTGCTGATTTTGAACCTAAAAATGTCAAAGATGCATTGGATAATGAAAGTTGGATTGAGGCTGTGAATGAAGAAATAGAGAAAATAGATACAAATAAGGCATGGACTCTTGTACCTAGGCCTAAAGACAAAATATAATTGGGACAAAATGGGTGTTCAGAAATAAGTTGAATGAAGATTGTCAAGTATCAAGAAACAAAGCAAGATTGGTATGTAAAGGATATTCTCAAGAAGAAGGTATAGATTATGGAGAAACTTTTGCTCTTGTTGCAAGATTAGAAGGTGTAAGGACTCTACTTGCATATGCAGCACATAAAGGATTTAAGGTATATCAGATGGATATAAAATCTGCATTTCTCAATGGTATTCTTGATGAAGAAGTCTACATTGAGCAACCTGAAGGTTTTATGGATCCAGACAAAAGGGATATGGTCTGCAAGTTACACAAAGCACTGTATGGTCTAAAACAAGCCCCTAGAGCATGGTATGAAAGATTACATAACTATCTAACTCAGATTAATTTCAAAAGAGCCAATGACAACAGTAATTTATACATCAAAGAAGGACCAGATAACAAAATTGTTTTGGCAGAAATATTTGTAGATGATACTGTGTTTACAAGGAATGATGATCAGTGCAAAGAATTTTCAGAGCAAATGAACAAAGAATTTGAAATGTCTATGTTTGGTCAGATAAAATTCTTTGTTGGACTTCAAATTTAGTAGAGCAAGAATGGTATCTACATTACTCAGTCTAAATACATTAAGGAAATACTTAAGAAGTTTGGTATGGAAGATTCAAAACTAGTTGGTACACCCATGTGTACTGGACTGAAGCTTACCAAAGATGATGATTCAAAAGAAGTAGATCAGACCTTATATAGATCAATGATTGGAAAATTACAGTATGTAGTCCATACAAGGCCTGATATTGCCTTAGCAGTTGGTATAGTAGCAAGATTCTCAGCAAAACCTAGAGAAAATCACATGATGGAAATCAAAAGAATCTTGAGGTACTTGAAAGGAACTGAAGATTATGGCTTGTGGTATAAATTTGGAGGCAATCTAGACTTAAAAGTGTTTACTGATGTTAATTGGGCAGGAAACATTGATGACAGAAAGAGTACAAGTGGTGGAGCATTTTTTCTTGGCAAAAGGTTAGTATCTTGGACCAGTAAAAAGCAAAATTGCACATCCCAATCCACAGCAGAAGCAGAATATGTTGCTGCAGTAGTAAACTACTCTAATATTGTTTGGTTCAAATAGTTATTGGAAGGCATGAAAGTTGAGATCAAAGAACCAGTTGTTATGTTCTGTGATAATACAAGTGCAATAAATATTTCAAAGAATCTAGTAATGCATTCCAAAACCAAACACATTGCTATAAAATATCACTTTGTCAGAGAATTGGTGCAGGACAAGGAAATCAAATTGGAATATATTCATACAAAAGAACAAATTATAGATATCTTCACCAAGCCACTACCTAAGGATGCATTCTTGTATCTAAGAGGTAAGTTAGGGGTCATTCCCCTATCTGAGGCTCACTAAATTGAGTTTTAGTAATGCATCAACCAAAGCATGTTGAAGATCAGTTAGTTGATGCAGCATAGTCAAGGAATCATTGCATATGAATTAGTAATTAAGGTACATTGGTATTCAATGGAAGTGTGTTATCTTTGGCATGTGTTTTCAAAGAGGGAGAGTTTGTTGTTTGCTGTCATTATTTCATGAAATTTCTAAGAAAGAGATTTTTAAAAAATAGAAGAAAAGAGGGAGAGTTTTCAGTCAGAGAGAGAAGTTTGCTGACAGAGGGAGATGCGAATCAGAATGAAACTAAGGATATGTTCCTTATTCTATGTCTGCTGTAAAATTTCATTGTGCTATGACATATTGTGTTGCCATCAATGCCAAAGAGGGAGATTGTTGGATACAATTGTCTGAAGGAGATTGTTGGAATGATTGTGTTGTCTTTGATGTCACATAGATGTCATATCAATTGTCAAATCATTCGATCAGCAAAGCAGTTCCCAGTGTCTACCGAGCTCAGTCGGTCAGCAAAGCAGTTCCCAATGTCTACCGAGCTCAGTCGGTCAGCAGAGCAGTTACCAATGTCTACCGAGACCTCTCGGGTATCAAAAGAAAAGTATGGTAGAAAATAGTGTTAACCGAGCTTCCTTGGTTATTGAATGAAAGTTAGTGTCTACCGAGTTCACTCGGTCTCCAAAGGATGTTGAAGAATTCACAGTACTTACCAAGTTCTCTCGGTCGCCGAAGGAAATCTTATTCAGATTAATGTTTACCGAGAAAGGTCGGCCCAGTAAAGGATTTTGTTAATTTAAGAAATAAAGTTGGTTTATTCCAGCTGACTGTTGTAATGATTAATGATGTTTGTAATAATTATTAGTGTGGACTTGACAATCCGAATGGTATATATATAGAAGGTCAAGTTGTGAATTATGAGCAAGAAAAAGAAGAAAGAGAAGAATAGTATGAGCAAATTTTGAAGGATGGTTAGATATCCTTGAAGAGTAGTAGAGATATATTTGATCAAGAAGGATCTAGTGAAGTAGAACAAAGATCTATAATCAGCAATTTAGTTGCATCACTATTTAGGTCACTTCATTGTTACTTTCTTACCATTGTAGCACTGATTTCAAAATCTCCTAACCGAGTTGGTTTAATAGCCATTTTGTAAATCCTCTAACAAGGTGACAATTCTATTGAATTGTTTCAAGACCTCTTACAAGGCCACTCCTAGCAGTGTGATTAAATCCTCTAACAAGGTCACACCTAATAGTGTGTTTTGTAACCTTTTACCGGGTTGGCTCCTAACAGGGCATCACTTCAGAAGAGTGAAAATCAGTAACTAGTTACATTGGTGGTTTTTCCCATATTGGGTTTCCATGTTAAATCTGGTGTCTCTTGTGTTCATGGTATTTTCTTTATTCATGCATGTTAAACATTGATGAATGCTTAAGAATAGTTATAATTAACACTCTCTGCAATTACCGAGTTTCAGCATTTCACTATATGTCAGTAGTAAATAATTTTATAGGACATCTAAGGGATCATTGGTAATATTTTGTGGTTAACTAATTCACCCCCCCTCTCAATTACTACATCTATAGTTCCAACAACAACATCTTTTTGAGGATCATATTTTAATGTTTTTCCTTTCTTCATGCTCAATTTTCCATTGTTTTTTATCTTTTGTGCTTTTCAAATGTTTTTGATATTTTTAGCTTTTCCAATGTTTTTGGTGTTTTCAAGATCTCTTTTGAATTATGTACAATAAATATGATGCTCTCCATCTGATACTCTTTATACTCTTTCATCTACCTTAGGTATAGAACCTCTTGAGATGTATGTTGTTTATGGGTTCTTGTAACTCTTCACCATCACAATCTAATAACTTGTATGTGCCAATCCCAAAATCTTCAATAATGAGAAATGGTCCTAACTAGTTTGCTTCCCACTTTCATTTTTTCTCTCTTTCTGCTTGGTTCTTGGGATTTTCACGTAACACTAGGTCACCTATTTGGAATTTCCTTGGCTTGATGTGTTTATTGTAAGATCTTGACATTCTATTTTGGTATACCTTTAAGTGATCAAAGGCTTCTTTCTATTTTTCATCTAAGAGTTCTAGTTCTTGTATCCTAGCAACCCCATAGTCTTCCTCATTTATCAATCCATGCATAGATATCCTTAAGGATGGAAGTTCTAACTCCAAAGGCAAAACTGCTTCTGTTCCAAAGACTAAGGAGAAGGGTGTAGCCCCTGTTAGCATCCTTATGCTTGTTCTATAAGCCCACAAGGTTGGGTTTATCTTGATATGCCAATCTCTACTAGAACTATCCACCGTTCTCTTCAATATTTTCAATATATTTTTGTTTGTTGCTTCAGCTTGTCCATTACCTTAAGGGTAATAGATTGAAGATGAATGATGTATAATGTGAAATTTGGTGCACAATTATGTTATGTCTTTGTTCTTGAAATGCCTTGCATTATCTGTTATAATGGCATGAGGTACGCCATATCTAAAAATTATATGATTTAGGATAAACAAGGATATTTGTTTGCCTGTTGAAGTTGATAGGGGTACAGCTTCCACCCACTTAGTAAAGTATTGTGTGGTTGTTATGATGAATTTATGCCCATTCGAAGATGGTGGATGAATCATTCATATTAGATCTAGATCCCACTGATAGAATGGCCAAGGTGTGGTCACTGGATGAAGTTCTTGCATCAGCGCATGTATCAAATTTCCATGGAATTGACACTTTTTATAAGTTTTTGCAAAGTTACAAGAATCTTTTTCCATGGTAGGCCAAAAATATCCTATCATAAGAATTTTCTTAGCTAAAGATAACCTGTTTGAGTGTGATCCACAAATTCCTTCGTGAATTTCTCGTAAGGCTAAGTTTGATTCTTCCTCTTCTAAACACCTAAGGAACATTCCATCAAGACTTTTTCGATACAATGTTTCAGCAATTATAGTGTATTTGGTGGCTTGTCTAATGAAACTTTTCTTTTGGTTTCTGGTTTGATTGATAGGAAGGGTTTGGTCTTTCAAATAAGTGTAAATGGGTCCATACCAAGGTGAGTCAATTTTAGTAAGTAGGAAAATGGTATAAGGATGGGTTGGGTCATACGCGGGTTGAATCAGTTCTTCTACCAAGAACTCATATCTATCACTCTGATCAAGCATCTGCAAAAGTGATGCTAATGTTGCCATGGTGTTTGTTGCCTTGTTCTTTTCTCTCAGCACTTGTTCAAATGTGATGATTATGAAATACTTCTTGAAATTATCCACCATGGTTTTTTAAGGTACTAATTTGTCATCTTTCATCTGGTATTCTTCATTGACTTGATTTATGACTAATTGTGAATCTCCATATACCTTTAATTCTGCCACTTTCCACTCTAATGCCAACTTGATTCCAATAACCAAGGCTTCATATTCTGCTATATTGTTTGTACATGAAAATAGCAATTTGTATGACTTAGGGATAGTGGAGCCTTGAGGCGTGATTAGAAGTATGCCTGCTCCTGATCCATGGTGAGTGTAAGAACCATCAAAATAAAGCTGCCATGTTTTTGCCTCAACATTCACAATTTTTGCATCTGGGAATTCAACTTGTATAGGATGATCATCATGAAGTGGTGCTTCTGCTAATTGGTCTTCAATGACTTGTCCTTTAATTGATTTTATTTCAACATATTCTATATCAAATTCTCTTAGGATCATCACCCACTTTGCTAATCTTCCATTTAATGTTATTTTGCTTAATAGATACTTCAAGGGGTCAATTTTAGCAATGAGCCTTATCTTGTGGGCTAGCATATAATGGTGTAATTTTTAGGAAGCAAAAACTACAGCCAAGCATGCCCTTTCCATAAAGGTATAGTTCAGCTCATATTTGACTAAGGTTCTACTAATGTAGTAGATTGCTTTCTCTTTTCCATTCTCATCTTCCTGTGCTAGAAGTGCCCCCAATGAATTCTTTGTTGCTGAAATATACAAGATTAAGGGCTTGCCTCTGATAGGTGGCATCAATATTGGTGGATTCATAAGGTATTTATTTAGTAGATTGAAAGCCTCTTCACATTTTTCATCCCACTTGAAGATTGTATCTTTATGCAAAAGTTGGGTGAAATTATGGCATTTTTCTACCAATTGAGAGAAGAATCTCCTAATGGATTGTATCCTTCCTTGTAAATATCTCATTTGACTAATGGTTTTAGCTGCTTCCATTTCCATTATGGCCTTCACTTTAGCGGGATCAACCTCTATCCCTTTGGTAGATACAATGTAACCTAGAAGTTTACCAGATTGAACTCCAAAAGCACATTTCTTAGGGTTAAGCCTTACTTTGAACTCCTCTAACCTTTCAAAAAATTTTGCCAAGATAGGTAGATGTTCTTTTCTTGAATGTGAATTAGCTAGTATGTCATCCACATAATCTTCCATGAACTTATGCATCATATCATGGAATATTGTAGTCATTGCTCTTTGATAGGTTGCTCCTGCATTTTTCAAGCCAAAAGGTATGACATTCCAACAAAATGTACCTCATGCACATGTAAAGGAAATTTTATCTTTCTCTTCAGGTGCTATCTTGATCTGATTATAGCCACTAAATCCATCCATTAGTGAAAACATGGAGTGTCCCGCTGTTAGGTCTACAATGGCATTAATGCTCGGAAGTGGAAAATTGTCTTTAGGACATGCCAAGTTTAAGTCCCTAAAATCTATATAGATTCTAATGGACTTATCCTCTTTTGATACTGACACTATGTTGGAGATCCATTGTGCATAATCAATGGCTCTTATAAACCCCACCTTTAATAGCTTCTCTAATTCCACTTTGACAAGTAAGGCTATATGAGGGTGCATTTTCCTTAGTTTTTGCTTGACCGGTTTGGCTCCTTCCTTTATATTGAGGTGATGCATTATCAAATTTGGGTCTAACCCCAGCATATCATCATAAGGCCATGCGAAGTTAACATTCTTTTCCTTAAAGATCTTGATAAAATCTGTTCTTTCTTCGCTTGATAGAGATGATGCTAAGTAGATGAACTTTGGTTTTATTTCTGATCCAATGTTTATCTTTTATGTTGGCTCGATTAGAATTGGAGACCTTTCTTCATAGTGATCTGGTAGAACATCCAAACTCCCTTCTATAGGTGCCTCAGTTGGGTTTTCACCTTTAGAAACATCCTTTATTTCTTTTTTTTTCTTTTGGATCTAATGTTGCCACAAAGTGGTTTTCAACACTCGATTCTTTTCCTTTTCTATTTTTTTATTTTTTCATTTTTTCTCAGATTAAGAGTTTGAATGCTCCCTTTGATCATTTCTTCTTGATAGTCCTTGGTAAAAGAAGGTTCAACCATGTGGAGGTATTGGGACAGCGTGTTGTTGTTCAAGAAAGTTGGCAAGGTATTGAGTTCAATGGTATCCCATTCAATTAGGTCCGGCTGAATGAGAGTTAAAGGGTCAACACTTGGGTTTGTCTTGATTGGGCTTAAAGTGTATATCTCATTGTTATAAGGTTCATACATTGTATCTTGAAGATCTCAGACATGGGCTTCCTCTAAATGCTCTAAAGAAGAAGGATCAAAATCCTCCTCACTAGACTCCACTATAGTTTCTGTTGGATAAAACTTGTGGGGATTAAACCTAGCATTCGATTCTTCCATAGTAGGTCTCCATGAAGGAACATATGGCTCACCTACCCATTGGTTTATTTTGATTTCTATGCTTGGCACATTATTTAGACCCTCTTGACTAGAACTAGATGCTTGATTTGAAGTTGATTCCACCATTAGTCCTTTATTTTTGGTAGAGGCATAGGTATGAATGACATCAATACCCTTGTCTTGGCATGACTCATCTGATAGGGTCTCCCATTCCCATTCATCAGAATCCTCATCACTATGAGATTATAATTGTAGTATTTGATCATATACTTTGGGATAATGTTTTTGTGTATATCCTTCTTCAAGATATCCTAAACCTATTTTCTCCTTGGAATCTCACCATGTGGATTCTAGGGGTTCAATTAGCCCTTCATTTCTTGTGCCTAAGGGTCCTTGACCTTTGTACCCCATCTTTTTCATGATTGCAAAACCTTTACCATATTGATGAGTAGGGATGGTTATATTTTGAATGTGTTTGACATGAGCACTTGATTCTTCATCCTTGTATAACCAATTCAGAATTTCATTATCCTCTTCATCCATGGCTAATGATGTACTTGCCCTTACAAAGTTTTCATTATATTTATGAGGTAGACTTGGAGGTTTTCCAAAATACTTTGGTGATAAGGGTAGGTCCATCATGGATAAGGAATATTCACCCACTCCTTGTTGTTTGATTTTGCATTGCTTATCAAATTTTTTCATCATTTTATCCATCTTTTGATAATGGGCGTCTTTAGTATATCTTTGGATAGCTTTGGTAGAGTCTTCTTTTGTTTCTTCCATAATATCATCCTCATTAACCTTCTCTTTTCCCTTAGTCAAGGTATTTTGGTTAATGAGTTTTGGAGTTTCTTTAACAACAATTTCTTCTTCCATCTTCTCTTTTCCTTTTAGCAAAGGGATGTCTTTATAACTTTGGCCTTGTTCTATTTGATTGGATATAGACCCTTCATTATTGTGTGGAACCAATGAGTCATTTATAGGTTTGACGTTATTACAATATTGGAAGGGATTGAGGTTTCCACTTACCATTAGTTCTTGCCCTTGATATGGCAATTTTAGGCATTGATGGTAAGTTGAAGGGATAGCCTGCATTTCATGGATCCATGGCCTTCCTAACAAAATATTATAAGTCAATTTCAGGTCCAATACTTGGCATATGGTCTCTTTTTGCATAGGACCAACTCTTATGGGAAAAACTATGACTCCACTTGACACTCTTTCTTCATCATCGTAGGCTTTTATAGTTATCTTTTTCTTTGGGTCAATAGCCTCCTCAAAAAATCCTAAGGCTTTTACCAAGCTAAGGGTACAAATATTTAGGCTAGCACCTCCATCTATAAGGACTCTTTTCACCCTATGTTTGTGTATCAACACTTCTATGTGTAAGGGTAGATTTTGGGGATGATTAAGAGACATATCATCTTGTTCGGAGAATGATAGGAAATGAGGTGCAATTAAATGCCCCACCATATTTTGGAACTTGTCTACCTCCAAATTTAGAGGCACATTTTTTTCCAACAAGGCTTTTTCCAAGATATCCTTATGGATTGGTGATAATTTGAGCAGCTCAAGAATAGAGATTTGAGCAGGAGTTCTTTGCAATTGGTCAACCAAGTTGTATTGTTTTGATGATGATGTGGAAGCTTGGTTTGATATCACCACTTTTGGAGCATTATTAGGTATAACAATTTTTTATGCTTGCCCCCTAGTGACCACATTTTTTGATGCTTCTCTTGATTTTCCTTTTATTATAACAACATTTGCACTTTGATCTTCTTCACTTATGGTATTTATTGTGTTATCATAAGTATGGGCAAAATTCACTTTTTCAGTACCCTTTTTATGGTTTTGATTTGTATTGGATGACTCCCCCTTTTCATGATTCAAAAAGGGGTTCTTGTAGGCCGTGTGATCCCCATTATTTTGAGGTCCTTCAATTTGGATGATGTCGTTATTAATCAAATCTTGCACTAAGTGCTTCAATTTCATGCACTCGTTAGTTGGATGACCTCTTTTTCGATGGTATTCACAATGATGAGATGCATTCCACCAATGAGGTTTAACTTCGGGTTCATAATTTGATATGTCAGGTAACATGATAACTTGATTAGCCAACAAGGTTCTTAGTACATTCTCCAAAGGTTCACCCAAGGGAGTGAATTTCATTTTATTATAGCTGGAGTTTGATTTTGACTTATCCCAAGTCTTATTGTTGGAAGTGTTAGAATTGTTGTTGTTATAATTATTGGGATTATATGGAGCTTTATTTTCTTGATTAACATGGTTTGAAGAATTTTCTCCATAGGGTAGAATAAAAGGGGTAGACTTCAAGTTGTGTGACTCCACAACCCCATCATTCACAAGATTTTTATTGTTACTTTTGTTCCATGATTTTGATTTATCATTGTGATTGTTGGACCCTTGATTAAAATATTTAGGAACATAATTATTGTTACCATTGTTGTTATTGTTGTTGTTGGATTTATTGTCTTTAAATAATTTAATCTCACCTCTTTTGACCAAAACATCTTCAATCTTAACTCCATTTTCAATAAGTTTTTCAAATGTTGGAGGACATTGAAGTTGTAATCGATAGTTCATTTCAGTGGTCAAGTTATTAGTGAAGATCTCCATCTTCTCTTTCTCTAGGATACTTCGTGGGTACCTTGCAAAAGTGGTCCTCCACCTTTGTAGGAATCCTAAAAAGGACTCCCCATCTTTTTGTTTGGTATCACATAACTTGAGCATAGTGATCTCATGCTCAATGTTGTAAGGGTAATGGGTTATGAACTTGGAGGATAACTCCTCAAAAGACTTTATTCCAGGAGTTAGTTTTGAAAACCACTCCATTGCTGGACCTCCTAAGCTTCTAGGAAAGAGTCTCATTAGATAAGTATCATTGTGCATAAACTCTGTGCTTAGGGTGCAAAATTCCCTTAAATGGTCTTGTGGGTCTGTTTTACCCATGTATTTATCATATTTGGGAAAGATGGTATTAAAAGGAAAAGATACCATTGCTAAGCTTTTGTCGAAAGGAAAAGGACACAAAGCTTCTATGGAAAATGCCTTAGGTTCAGCTGCCTTCTTCATGGTATCGATTTGTTCTTGAAAGGCCTTAATTTTCCTAGTCATGACATTCATAGGATCATCTTGGTGTTGGTCTTTCCTAAGTTGGTCAATATCAAAAGTCGTAGAGAAGCTTTACCCCCTTTTGTGCTAGGCTTAGGAAGAAGTTCTCCCTATCTTTGTCTATTAATTTTTCCATAACCTCTAAGAAATCATTATCTTGGGCAGCTTTCTCAACCCTTTCCTCAAGTGTCTCCTTAGGGTTATAGTTGGCATTATTGATATTGTGATAGGCTGAATTCATATCACCCATCTCTTCAATTCTTGGTTCAAATAGGTTTGTGAAAATTTCTTCTTGGTTGGGATCTTTGAACACACTTTGGTACTCCACTTCTTGCCTTAGGTTTGCAAAGATAGTGCTATCACTTGGTAATGATCCCCTATATGTTTGTGACCGTGTGGAAACTGGCATCCAACAAGGGTTCATTTTGGAATTTATCCTTGATATGAGAGTTGTTGATTTTATTATTGAGAAGATTTAAAAATATAAGATGTTTTTCAATGGATATCTCTCACTTGTTTATGTCTTTCAAACACAACAACCACACATTCACTTGTTTCTTTTACCCACTTAAACACAAAATGTTTGATTTGTAGAATGTTGTCATGGGTTTTTCACAAGAAAAAACTTCAAGCACCTACCTATCACAAGATTTGGTTCATAAACATGGCTCTAGAAGGTGGTCTTTGCTACTTTATCAAGGTTTTAGTATATATTCCATTCAAATAGACTTCAATCTCTCATCCTCCAAGGAGGCTTCCCACACACACCGAAGTATGATTTTGCGCAATCCGTGAAGAATACTAGAGGAAGGTTGAAAAATTAAAATCTATTTGTCATGCACCCCATTAAGGATACATGCATTTCATTTTAGAGTGGGTTGGATTCCCGCAGCAAAAGTGAGCGTATCCCACTTTGGGTTGTCCCTCTCATTGGCCTCATTAAGGAAAACTTGGGAGGCGAGCCCACTATTGCTCTAGCATATATATGAAAAATAAGAAATGAACTTAGGCCGACAAGTTTGGGAGTTTGGTTCACTCAAAGAGTGAAGAGCATATCCCTATTGTCTTTCTTTGTTCCACACACTTAAACACACATTTGTTCTTTCCCAATCTCTTGACAAGGAGATTCTTAAAATTGAAGTGTGAAATTCATTTCCTATTTTATCTCAAGCTTATATCCAAATGAAATGCCACAATTTAATCAAATGCAAGCTTGAATAGAGAAATACCTTTTTCTTGTAGCTAACCGAAGTTAGGGGCATTTTTAAGGAATTTCATTATTTTCAACTCACCTTGGCAATAGCTCCTTCCAAGTGTGTTTTTCCTCCAGCAAGTTAGTCAACACTAACAATCACAATGAGGGGAAACCAAAATCAAACTTGACAAAGCAAAGATTTATGTAATGAATTTTAAGTACTTCAATTGCAAATTTTCAAACAAAAATTTGAACTAAGGACTAAAGATCCAATTAAGAGAGACAAATTTATGTTTATAAGCTTCAATTACAGCAAGGTATTTTTTATATACCTGATTGTCCTCCTCTTTTGTTAACTCAAGAATAGCTTTGATATGTGCTTTGTTTTCCTTGTCGATCTTCTTAGCTAGTGCCTTCCCTTCTTTGTTAAACCTAGTTTCTGGCTTCTGCACGTTTGGATGCCTATTCATTTACAGTCGAAACGTACAAACAGAGAGTTAGATGACAAAATTAATCAATCTAAAAGAAAATTAAGACAAAAAATTGAAAGCGACATTGTCCAGCAAATAGGTGACATCAAATTGTTTACATGCATAAGTTAACTATTAGTGAGCAACACCGACAAGTGCACCAGGGGACACAGAAACTTTAACAGGTGTAAACAATTTACTAATAAGTGCAAACAATATTTTCAGAAGTGTAAACAGATTAAGTCAAAGTAACACTTTAAGAATAGCAAGCGTAAGAGAATGATACTAGGCATGACTTGTTATCCAAAATGCTCCGCAAAGCTTGATCACAGGTGACAATGAATTATCGGCAGGTGACACTTCTTTACTTGCAAACGTGACTTCTTTAGGCAAAGGCAATACAACTTTATCATGCAGGCGCAGACATTCAGTAAATAGGCATCAATACAGAATAGGTAGGCATCATCCAAATGTTTGTAAGCATGACTGAATTTTCTATAGGCATGATTTAGCCTGTTTCCTGCAAAAATTCTATGGAAAATAGCAAATACAACCATACAAAAGATGATCCAAATGATAAAAATGATAACATGAGGCTTACTACCCCATGGTGGGTGCCATTTTGTATACAAATAAATGTACCTTCATATAATTAGGGTTAATCATCAATAATAAGTGAAATAATAACTAAATACAACCACAATTAAGCAACTATTTAACAAAATCAATGATTAATTGAGCATCCTATGGCTCTCTAACTAAGATGTTAATGAGTGAGCTCTCAACAAACTCTTATTAAAGACAATCCTAGAATGAGAATGATAAAGATAAACAATGATGCTAAAGCTAACAATTATCAAGATAAATGCTAAAATTGCTCTTAAATGCTTTCCTAAACTCAAATTGCAAGAGGTTTGATGCAATTCTTAGATAGGTGGTTGATGAATTATGAAGGATTTTAGCCTTCCTTTTATAGATTTTCCAATGGTAGGGGGTGTAGTTGTGTTTAATCATGATTGAGTTGGGGTTAAGTCTTTGGTTCCACCCTTTAAAGACAAAGCAAAGTTTGTGTCCTCAAAGCTTGGGACAAGTAGACAAGATGGATGGTTAAGATTCCTTTTCACTTTGAGTGAATGAGATTCAATTTGGCTTGATCCATGCGAATGCCTTTCCTCAAATCTCATTGGTTGATTGATTTTCCTCTCCTTTTGGTTTGTTGAGAGTAATTGATTTGTATTAATTGATTTATTTTAGCCATGCACCCCTTGAATGGGTTGAATTTAATTTAATCCAAGACTATACAATTAATTGAATTAATTGTATTTTGATTTGATTGCACTTGATTAAAATGCTCTTAATTTTGATTGATCTCGAATTAAGACTTGATTTTCATTTTGATTGGCTAATTGTACATTGTGATTCAATTAATTCAATTATGTCCTTGATTTTCTTTGATTTGACTTGATTTGCTTTGAATTATCGTTAAATTGTCTTTGTCCATTTTTAGGTGATTACATCAGTTAATAAAGGAACTTATCTTAAAGTTTGAAGGGCAAAAAGTTTTTGAGGTTACTGATTCACCCCTCCCCTCTTAGTAAATCACCTTTCCATAATCCCAACAATTGGTATCAGAGCTAGTTCTCTTGTTGAGTAAGTTTAATCACTAAAGAGAAAATATTTTAAAGATGGAAATGTATAAGCTTGATAAGACAATTGAAAATCAGAAATTGGAGATACAGATTCTCATGGAATAGCTTAAGGACGCCAGAGAAAAACTGAGAGACTCACTGGTCAAATGAAAGGAATTGGCATTTTGGCACAATGAAACTGATAATCAAGAAGAAGAGATAGAATAATTATCTGAAGGATCTGGAAGCATATCTGATGCATCTGAATGAACTATATCAGATCTATCTGAAAAGAATCAGCACCATACCGAACAAGTGAAAGCACTGTAAATTGGACAAGAAACTCAAATGGTAAGAATGATTGATGTCATGAACAATGCAAGACAGGCTGGACAAAAAAGGAATTTGGCTATTGAAGATAGAAGACAAATGACTAAAAATTTGAAGATATTGAAGAGTCTTCATGGATTTCTCAATCTGAGGTTGACCTTATTAGTTTTCTTTTATCCCCAAGAAAGTGAGAATCTCACTTTTTAATAACCCTGGGTATTTGATGCAGGAGCATCTTAGATTCTTGGCAATCTTGTATCAACCAAAAATATTTTATTTTTAGGTAAAAGAACAATAATTTTTTATCCTTTTACAAAGGAAAAGGCTAACAAAATCAAAGTTGTTCAACTTCAATAGTATAAAAATGACATTTATGTTTGGAATTTGAAGATGATGTAAACTAATTAAATGTGATAAAATGGATGAAGTTTATGATTAATATTTTAAATAATTTTTTTGAATAAGAATTGATATGTTTTTTTAATTTTTAAAAACAATTTTTCAATTGCTAAAAAATGTTGAAAATTAGGGGTTTAGTTCCCACCAAAAAATTATATGTAAATAAACATTTTTTCCCCTAATTTTAAAATGTCATAGATGACATATATAACTAGTGCATGCAAAAATAAAAATTGGTGTGTGACCTATATTTTCTCTTTTATAACAATTCAAATTCTAACTCACTGAAATCGACAGTTTTCATCTCGCATCATATTTTTCATAATAATCTATCCCAATCTATATATATATATATATATATATATATATATATATATATTCTTGAAGAGGAGACTCTCCTCTAGTGCACCATATGTTTTTCAAATTCATTTAATATGATTTACTATTTTTTTCTTTCTCTGAATCAACATCTCCTTGACTGTTAAAATACCTACTTGCAATATTTTTTAATTACAATAAACTGTGTCTAATTAAAACACTATAAAATCTATATGAGGATATTCTTGACTCTGATATCTACAAAAGGGTATTTTTTTATTCTTTAAAAAATATCATTAAAAAGATTAGGAGTTATTAAAATGCCACTTTTCTGAAATAATTTTATTTTTATCGTAATTAGACCCAAAGTGGTATAAAACATACATTTAATAGACATTTCCAATTGGAAAAGTTAAAGAATGTATCTAACTTAACTAAAATGAATCTAGCTAGACCATATGTTTGATCAAAATTAATTTTTAGTTAGAAATACTAAAATTCAACTGTGTTGATAAGTTAGCCTAAAAGGTGACACCTGATTGTGCTTTTACCCTTTCATGTTCTTCAATTTATCAATTGTTTGAGTTTTTTTCAATGTTCCTTTAGTTTGGATCAATTTCTATTGTGCACCTCATGGAGTGTTCATGGCATTATGTTTTACCTTCACCTAGGTTCACACCTTGATTGGTTTCTTCGTGTTTGAGCTATCTCAGATTCTTGGAGGGACTTCATTGTTCTTCATGTTTCATGGTCAATCTATGTTTTCCAATCTTGCAAAGGACTTTCTCAATCAGTGAAACTTTGTGGCTCATATCTCAATGTTTCTTTACATGTGGCTAACCTTCTTATTGCTTGACATGTTATCTTACATCTAATTATGAGGGATTCTTATGATTAGGTCCTGAACTTTAATGTAATATGCTTTCTTATTCTTGGAGAACGTAATCTTTCCTAGGCCAACTTTTATGCTTGCAGAGGATTTATAAGTTTTTGTAATTGATCCTTAGAGGGATGTTTTTCTCTAGGAGGTAGGCAAGAAATAGTTTCAATGGCATCTAAGAAATAGATAGTATAAAAAGATAACCTCATAAAGGTTCCAAAATAGTCTAGTATGTTTGGAATGTAAGACTGCATGTTGCAAATTCATTGTACTTAATTTCATGATAATTGAAGGATGATCTTGTATATTCCTCTCTTTTTTCTTGTGACTTCTATTTTGTAACTCGTGTTGCAAGGATTTGACTAACTTCCTTGAGGTCCCTCCTATCCTTGGATGCATCCTTTTCTATTTATTTGAGCATTGGAAACCCAAATAGGAAAAACCATGGTGGATCTTTAACCCATAATAAGACTAATACCTTGTTAAAAGTATAGGATTTTTACAAATGGATAATCCACATGTATGAAGGCACACTACCTAGAGTTCACTTCTCAGAATTCCTAGAGATGCAACCCTTAGAAAGACTCACTATCTTACAATAACAAATCAGACAACAATTTGATGATTTTTGAGCTATATAATGGCATCTACTCTATGCCTAAGTCAATTCCAATAAAGTACAATCACATGTCTATTAAATTTATCTCAAAAACCTTTAGATGAGAAACTAAACAATCTGTAGATATGCACAACTTCTCTCCCAATAATCATAGGCATCCACAATCATCCACACACTTATACACACTCATATTTTGACCTAATTCATCAACCTTTAACAAGAACAAGGTTGGCAAAACCTAACTTTCAAATTTTCAATTCACCACACCAAAAAACAATAATTTTGATCAAGTATGTTTTCCAAAACATAGCATTGATCCTTATCAAACATCTTGAGATCATAGCATTTCCTTAAAACGTCTTACCGATCGATCATAAAATGTTTTTCAATCATGTTGGCCAAGAACACAAGAAAAAACAACACAAACTTTAAAAAAACTTCAAATCTCATCACCTTGATCAATCTAGACCACTAACTTAGTAGGAACCCAATCCAAGAACATCCTTATGCATCATGAATAACACACAAATAATCAAATCCACTGCAATTATCACATTTGCCAGCATTTTATGCTTACACCTCAAGAACATTATCAACTACCTCTATGACAACAAAAGTATGCCTTGTGGATCTCTGAATCACAAACCTTTTGAGTTGAGGATACCTCACCATGTCCTAATAAAACTCCCATGTGCACAACCAAAAATATCAACCTAGAAGTGCACACCGAATCAATCTCTACTACATTGTCAACACTAGCAGATAGTAAAATAACCTGTCACAACTCCTAGCCTTATAACTCATCCAAATCATCATGTCAACCCATGAAACTTGACATTGACCACGTAGATAACCTCTACATCATCCCATGAGGTGTGCAAGTCCTCATCTTCAATAACTGATCCTCACCTAACCTCAGAACATATTGCTCCACTAACCAAACTGAACAAATAGATATGTTGATATCAATGAAAAAACATCCAACTTGCCAAAAAAATTAATAGTAGTGTATTAAAATATAAGAGTTGATAATGAATTCCGATGAGTTAATTTTTATATTTAGGCCTAATATTTTTTTTCTATATTGATGATGTTGTGAAAATAACAATTAATGCTAATGTGTTGATTGTTGGTGTTTATATTTTTAGATGATGACTAATTCATCTGAGATGAGATTCTCTTGTGTGTGTTATTTATGTATTTATTGTTTATTTAATGATATGTACAATTTTCTAAGAATATTACATTATAGAATGCACATAATAATTATCGTTAGGTTTATAGTTTGTTAAATGGCTTAATCTATTAGTGGTACAAATGTGTTTATATTGAGTTGTTAGAACAATCCAATATAATTAGAAAATTTGCTTGGGTAGTTTCCAATAAAATAGGATACAAGAAACCTATAAATGTGAATGTATTTGATTGAAAATTAAGAATCACAAATTGTCTTATTTTTAATTAGTGTAGCTTATGTTTGTCTCTACCCATATCTTTAATAAAAGTGTGGACTAATTTGATGTTTTTAAATGCATAACTTAAACTTTTTTGGAATTCACATTAATGGCTAATGGTCATATCTTATGATTGTCAACCTTGCAATTTAGAAAAACTCAAATTTAAAAATTGGATGAGATCAAGCCATAATCCCATTTAATGGATATAACCATGGGTATGATCTAGTCTAGGATCTAAGCGTAGGAATGTGAAGTCATCATGGATTGCCACTAGTTGTGGTTGAATCACCATGGATGGTTGAGTCATCAATTTTTATTGATTCATCATGGAAAACCACTAGTGCGTCATTAAGGCCCTCGTCATAGGTGAGCACGTTGAAGGTGTCCTATCGAAGGTGCAAAATATTTTGAGACTTACTGTAAACAATAAATTTTATTAGGAAACTTACTATAAATAGTAAGTCAATTTGGTGACTTACCAAAAATAGTAATTTTGGTAGGTGTTGAACAAGTAGTTGTATGAGTCATACTTAATAAATTTAGTAAGTTGTTTTCAATTAGGACTCTATAACTCGATTGTTATATGCAACTTGAAGTTATGATTTGAGTAATATTTTGAAGATTTTTGTGACTGTGAAAATTCTTGAATTAATACGAAAGATATTTACCTGTGGCTTTTTTCCTGGTATAGTTTTAGTAGGTTATTCCACATAAATTTGTGTGCTATGTGTATTTGATCTTCTTTGTTTTATTTCTACACTTGTAATTTTCATAACACTAAAAGATTCTAAAAATTAATAAAACATGATATAAGATAGCTATTTTTATATAGAAGAGTGTTAGTTTTAATATTGGTATCAAGTGAGTGTACCAAAAAAACCAAATTATGCTCTATTTAATCATACATACATCAAAGTAGAATAAAAGATCAACACAAAAGAGTGAATTGTCCAATTTATCATCTCTACCAACAATATTAGTAAGATTCTAACTAGTGAGATTTTATTTCAAAGTATAATACCCTAATATTTGGATGGAATCATACTTTCAAATAAATTTATCAAAAAATAGATTTAGTGTTGGTTCATCTTCTTTTAAATACCTTAGTTTTAATAATAATTCTTTAATGTTTCCATTCTAAAGGTTTGATGAATTTTCCTTACAGCATACCTTCAAAGAAGGCAAAGTTGTCACTGACTCTATAGATGTCATTGGTTCGATGAGAGTGGGCCTTTTTTGTTGGAGGACAATCCATTTTTTCTTGATGTTACGAAGTCCCTTCTAGGGAGGATAAAACTACCCTTATCGCTATTGGAAGTTGTTAAAATTAGTTGTTGGATCCTTGCTTGGGGTATTGGGCCTCATACTCCAATGATGGAAGATATCTAAATTTGAGTTACTATCCATTATTTTCCTACTTTTAAATTCCCAAAATATCACCATGTGACATGTACTTGGGAAGTACACATCATCCCATGCTTATTTACGATTGGATGAGGTGGAATTTTTTTGTTTTAAGTATAAGAGACAAAAATCTCTTTAGGGGTTGTGATAATAATTTAAAAGATGGCTCTTTAGATTTTTTGAGTTCATGTGCCCAACTTCTTATTTTAAGCCATATTTTTATTGTAAAAAAGACTATTTGCATGGGGGCACTATCCTTTCTAAGATTGAAATGAATGGAGGCACTAAATGTCTTAATTGTACGGATTACTATCTTTTAATCGGGGTTTTTGTGCCTTTTTTTTTCTTTCTAAACTAAATTTGGGGTCTCTACACCTCTGTAACATTTCTCCCAATCTTGTATTATTGCTTTTGTCACCAATATCTCTTTGGCTCTGGCTAATAATAACATGGGGAGATCGGGTTTGTGTTGAGCATGATAAGTATGATGACTATAGAAACAATGGCAATATCTGGTATATATGAAAGGAAGGAGGAATCATCCCATTAATTGAATGCATGACAAGCTATGACGAGTGTCTCTCGATAATTTGTCTTCTCCTAGACCGAGCGAAGAGTCATTATGGGGGTATTTTACTTGAGGTGAATGAGGAGGTTATTTTCGAAGCCACTCACCTCTCCATGGATGGACATAAATGGAAGAAAATAAGAAAGTTGTCTAATGTCGCCAACTTTAACCAATTCTTTAATGACAAAGAACAACTGGTTAAGTTGCATGGAGGTTTCAACTAGGAGGAATTACGTAACCCCTGGGACTAGGTGTGTATGGTTATCATGAAATATTTTACTCTAGAAGGAAGGTTTTGGGTTTACTATTATTATCATATGCCCTTTCTAAATCATTTTATGAACCATGATGTGATTTTAATTCCTTTCTTCCTACTTCATTCACTAGAAATCATTGTTAAGGATGTTATAGATTCTAAAAAGTAGGGCAAAAAGTATACCATTTTACACTAGGGTATCATGTTTAGCTTGTATCATTTTTGTATTTCCCTTTGTGTGCCATGGGCCATTACCGTGAGAGAATCCCCTACTTCCCCAATCCCACCCTCATCTAGCTTGATGGACTCCACTAGTCATAGTAAAAATAAATGTATTCAGAAGCCTAAAAATCCTCAAGATAATTCCCCCAAAATGGTGTCTACAGAGATGTTGAAAGACAAGATGAGAAATTACACTCCTCTACATTTGAAGACTAAGACTGCTAAGAAAGCCAAACTCAATATTTGGCATATTGATTCAAATGTAGTGATTACTGTAATACCCCAAAAATGGGCTATAGGTTCATTAACCTCCTATATCAACATATCGAATGAAATCGACATCGAAGTCCTAACCTAAGGCACATCTAAACATCATCGAATCCTAATTGATTATCATAAATTCTGCATCAGGGAATATTCTTAGTAATATTCCTAATTTATCTAATTATCTTTAATTTAATGATTATTCGGCGATAAATCACATTTATCCTAAGTTTGATTAATTGAATATTTTCATATTTAATTAATTAGATTTAATTCTGCCACTTGATTATTAAGTTGAATTTAATTATATTTATTCCTAAGTATTATTATTCAAATTTGACAATAAATCAAAATTCCTATTATTAATTGATTAAATTCTTATTTAATTAATTAAAGCAAGTTGTCATATTTAATGATATTATTTTTGAATAAAAGTTTGATTAAATGATTGATTAACCCATAAATCAATTGTTTTATTTCAAAAATCAGTTAAGTTGAGAATAAATCACTTTATTTATTTATTAATTCATAATTATCCATGTGCACAATCAAAGAGTAGTTAAACTCCAAATCAGAAAATCAATGCAAGTTATTGACTTTTTATAACTCGACATCATTTTGAGTTTTAAAGTTGATCTAAACTTCTAATTTGAGTTAAACTCTGATTTGCATGTTTTTGTGAATTAAATTATCTTTATTTTCAGATAACTCAAAAATCAAGCTGAGTTAATTTAAGTGATTTATGGCTTTCTTTCATGCACCTCCAAAGCCTTGGATTTCTATAAATTAAGGCTTTAGCTCTTCACAAATCATCCACACATCCACAAGAATTGCATAATCATGCTGAAGAATTGCTATCTAGAGAATCAAAGCTTATTGCAAATCAAGGCTATTGTGAGATCAATTTGGTTTTTACATTCATTTAGATTCATTTTCATATCATTTGTTAGATTAATTGCATATCAAATTCATATCGATTTCATCTTAGATTCTAGATTCATATCAAGTTTTCATCATATCATTGCATCTAAAATCCAAAAAAATAGATTAATTGCATTCATATTTTATATCAGTTTTGCATTCAAATCCTTCATTTACGTGTCATCAAGGTCACTGATCTCGATAACAATCTGAGAACATCATACTCGCACCTATTAGAAGGCAGTAAATCACCTGGTTAGTTTAGCTTTCAATTCATTGCATGATTTCATTTTTGCTAACCTCTAATGTTTTACTGAAGTGTTGTGTCTACAAAATAGGTACAATTTTCACACACATTTTTGGCACCCATCGTGGGGCCCTGAAATGGGTTTCCAATTCAATTCTATCAATTTTTGTCTTTTTCTCCTTGGTTTCTATGCAAGAGGACTCCATGTCAAAAATTTAATTTTATTTCAAACCCACCTTTACATTCTGGTTTTGATTTTTATTTTTTTTGGAGCTAAAGCCCTAAAGTTTCAAAGATTTAATTTTATCTCTCAAATAGTTTGGATTTTTGCTCTAAAATGTTTGTTTCAAGTTGGACACATATCAGGCAAGCTACAGTAAAAAATTCAAAATTTTCTGAGATGTTTTGAATTTTTAATAATTTTTTCTTGAAATTCCAAAAAAAATCAATATCTGACGCAAATCAGCATATTTTTGAGAAATTTTTATATTTTCAGAAATCTCTTTAAATTCTACAGGGTTTCCATTCTTTGCATTTTAAATTTGGATGCAATATAATAGCTCAAATAGTCAATTTACAAAAATTGGTCTATTTTGATAAAAATAGGTCTCTAGGGCACAAATGAAGAGATTTTTCTAAAAAATTTACATTTTTGGAAAGCTCTCTATTTTTTAGCAGGGGTTTCTATTCTGAATTTTTATTTTTGTCGCCAAAATCATATCAAAAAAATCAGATCTTGTTGACTAGGTCAAATGCAGCAAAAAAAATAAAATTTTGTGATGGGTATGCACTTATTTTTTTTACATGGTTCAATGAATGATATGAGTTTTCATTTGGGTTAATTGTTGGTTATTATTGCTCATAATAATTGATTTTTAGATCTAACCCTAGGGTTTTCATAAGTTGAAGATACGTTGCATATCTTGTTTACTTGTTTGCTTGTTTGCTTATCGGAGAGTTTGTTGCTTGCTTGCACGGGATTGCTTAACAAAGATAAAAATCAAGTAAATATGTACTAAGCACATCATGAGGATCTCAGTTATTCTACTTGTTCTAATAATATTTTGATTTGGACTTAAAATAAATCTCTCGTGTGTCTAGCTTGAGTGCTTCTTTTCATGCTTTTGTTTTACACACTTGCATAATTGATACTAGGTTGTGACACCTTAGGTATTCATTTAAGCAGTCTTAGATACTTGTGATTGATCTAGATTGCTATCTTGGGTTATTAGACTTGCTAATCTATTGGCCCCTCATTCCACCCTGTGGTTGCAATCTCAGCGCCATAAAGGGGAGGGGTCTAGAGGATAGAAGCGTTAATTGTTCCACTAGGCAACCCTTTTGTGCTTTTTAGAACTCACTTGTTTTCTAAGTTGTGGACTCATTTTTAGCTTGTGTGAGGGGTTAATTGTTCCACCTTGTGGACTCACCTCATATTCACTTTAAGCGTTAAGTGTTCCTCTTTTTGCTTTTGGGTACTTTCGGTAGATTTACTTTCAGAAATATATCTGTGCTCACATAGTAATTAGGCCCTATGAACACTATTTGTGATTCTTGAGAGATTGGATTCCTAGTGAAATCCTTCTTGATGATGGAATCCTTGTAGGTAGGGAGGATAATTAGTGCATCTCATGTTCTACTTGGTTCGTGCATCTTCCCTTATTGATTGATACATTCTCTCTCTGGAGAGGTTGATAGATCACGTGGGGTTGATATCATAGACCTTGGTGAGATAATCTTTGTCTTAGTGTGTCGGATTTATCTGTCTGCTTTGTCTAGGTTAAAAGTGAAAAGGCATCAAACCTTTGGATCTAGAGCCAAGTCCCCTTGTGGTATACTATTGTGAGTCACCTTTAGAGAGGGTTAACCATAGCAGATGACCCCTTCACAGGGCAAATTGTGTTGATGGAACTTCAAGCGGTAATAGCCATTTCAGACGTGGTAGTAACAATCGCTATATAAATGTCCTTGTGAGAGAAATCCTCATGGGTGTGTTTTCATTGTGGGCTATCAGATCTCCCTAGCAGACCTTGATTGATTAAATTCTTAGGCTGTGTCAAAACCCTGGTGCGCTAGGATTGGAGTTCACCCCTTGATTTCACAAAAGTTATAGTCATACCATTACTAAAAACCCTAGTGAGGCCAAATTTTCATTTTCTAGGGTATATGTGCGTTATTGCAAAATATTTTTGGAACATACATAATTAGTGCTTCGGAGGATTAGAACAAATAAAATCACTTGATTGTTCATGTGCAAGGTTGCTTTTGCCCTTGTTCATTATTTTCAGACATGCTTGAAATCACTTGCTTGTTGTTTTGCGTGCTTGTTTATCTATCTAGTTATTGAAAACAAACAAATTTGTTACAATCCTCAAATTTGGACAGTACAACTTGCAAACAATCTGAAACTGAAAACCCTAAATTTGCAAAATTTGAAGTGAAATTCTTTTCTGGAGTCAAAATTCATCTCAGAAGGTCAGAAAGTCATACGAGTTTCTATCAATTGTTGTTTCATTACTGCCCATCTGTTGTATGATAGAGAACTAAGTGTCGTACGAGTCTCTCTGCCAGTCAAAATTCAAAAAGTCAAATCCTGCTAGCAACTATCGTACAAGCTTTTCAACTGTCGTTTCATAGCATACCCACTGTTGTACGAGTCTGTAGAGTGTCATTTGGGAAATTTTTGAAAGTTGTCAGAAAATTGTTAGAATTGCTAGATATTTAGCTTTTTCAGCCTATTTCCAGAATCTGTCAAACAAATCACTGTGTCAGGAATAGAGTAGTAGCTATTGAGAATCCTATCATTATCCTAAAGTGGTCTTTTGAATCCGATTCAGCCTTCTATTTAATCAATTTGAGTCCTTTTCATCTTGTGTCAAAACCTTGTCATAACTATCAATCTTCAATTAATCATCAAAATGACTAAGTGTTGTGATATCTTGTCCGCTATCTTTTGGGCAATCTACCCATACATCCAAGGCACAGTATCCTTCACCCACATCTAATCAAATCTTCAAATCAATCAAACCTTGACAAGGTTGCGTCATCTGATCATCTTGATTCAATTCATTCTTCCATTGTCTGGATCTTATTCTTTTGTTTCACTCAAAGTTAATGGTGGAAACTAGAGCTTCCTCACACAAGAAATCTGGAGAAGCATCCCAGACCTTACCTATAACCACTACCAAGGGTCCAACTCTTGAGCAACTCATCAATTCTAGTCTTTACGAGGATGACAGTCTTGGCAACTATCGATTAAAAACTAGTTACATTCCTCCTCCATCAACTCATGGAGGTACCCAACAAACCCCGCATCAATCTATTCTAGGGAGTCCACAAACTCCTACCATGTCTCAAGAAGGGACAAACTTTGGCTCTCAAAGAACTCAATCTCAACATGGTGCAGATCAAGAACCCACACCTGAAGAAATTACTCAATATCAAAATGACGATAACTTCAAACGAATGATGAAGCATTTCTTGAAAGAAGATAGAGAGGCATACTTTTTACAATTAGCTCATCAAGGAGCTAAACTTCCTCCCAACTTTAATGTTGAAGATATCATTACGCATGAGGAAGAAACTCCACTCACAACTATGATGAAATAGATGCATGCTATGCAAGTTGAACTTAACAATCTTAAGAAAGAGAAGGAAGCCAAGGAATTCTCCATGGAAGCTCTATGCCCTTTTCCTTTTGACAAAGACTTGTATATGCCACCATTTCCAAAAAGAGTGGAGATGCCAAAGTATGATAAGTAAAATGGACACTTTGATCCTCAAGATCATGTTAGATAATTCTGTACACAATCAATGGAGTTCATGCACGAACCAACCTCTCTGATGCGTCTCTTCCCTCGATCTCTAGGGGGAGTAGCCATCCACTGGTTCTCTAGATTGCCTTCTACTATCAAAACTTTTGAGGAGTTGATCAAATTGTTTTATCAGCAATACTCCTACAATATTCAACATCCAGTCACCATGATTGATATCTATAATCTCAAGCAATATCCAGGGGAACCATTCCTAACATTTCTCAAGAGATGGAGGAAGAAGTTCTCTCTATATGCCAGACCTATTCCAGAAATAGAAAAACTAGAAATCTTCATCAATAACCTTGTTCCAGAAATCAATTATCCTCTACAAATGCAAGATCATACATCTTTTGATAAGATGGTGGACAATGCTATTAAAATAAAAAAAGTGCTTGTGAAAAAAGGAGAAATCACACTTTAAAAAGACAAGTACGAATTAGGATCCAGTTCTAAAGACAAGAACAAAAACTGGAACAAGAATAAAGGCATCATCACAGATGGTGTTGCTGACACTATTCATGCCCCATCAAAGGCACCAACCTACAATCTAACTCTTGGTTCCCAAGCCATCAAAGCTTCAGAACAAAAGTCATCTGAACCATCTCAAAAGAAGCCAGAATACAAAAGATGGCATAATAAATGAAAGTTTACTCCTCTTGGAGAACCTTTGAAATCTGCCATGAGAGCTCTACTAGCTAATAACATTATCTCTTTTCCAGTAATCCGACCACCTGATTCTAAGCCTAAGCCAAAATGGTGGAGAGAAAATGAATTCTATGATTTCCATCAAGGTAAAGGTCACAAAATGAATAACTACTTTCAGTTGAAACACACCATTCAAGATCTGATCAATAATGGAGACATCACAATTGACAATCCTAAGAGAAATAAAAATCATACGTCATTCACAGAACCATTTCCAAAATATGGTCAAGAAGTTTCAACTTCTCAGCCTAATATGGGGACAAAAGTCAACTATGCCTACCCTGGAAATAATGTTGTCATCAATATGGTTGAACCATGTCTCTCTAAAAGTTGCAATGTCATCACAATTGTAAGAAGAGATAGACAAAATCAATCCACCAATGTGGTTACTCGATCACAAGCCCAAGCACATCTGAAAGGACAAATCTCAGACTCATCAAATGTCCCTAAGGTGCCCTTCAATCTTTCATCTGCTTCCAAACAGAAGGTTGCTTCCAAATCTTCCAATCCAAAGGATACGAGGCCTACATCTTATAGCATTGTTCAACAACTCTAGCACACTAATGCCAAAATATATAAGTTTGAGTTACTTCAGATCTCTCCAGCTCATAGAGCTATACTAGACAAAGCTTTTCTCGGTTCCAATGCTCCCGATGACCTTGATTTAGATAGGTTCCATACTATGGTTGGACATCTTACATCTCTGCAATATATCTCCTTTTTAGAGGAAGATGACAACTCCTTGAGCCACCCACATAATCAACCTTTGCATATAGAAGTCTTGATCCAGAACCGTAGAGTCAAACATGTGTTGATAGATGGGGGCGTTGGCCTAAACATTTGTTCCTACAGCTTGATCACATAATTAGGATTTTTAGAATTGGCTATTGATCCTCAAAAGAAGATCACCATAAAAGCCTATGATGAACAAGAAAGATCTTCTAAAGGCACCATTGTCTTACCCATCAAAGCAGGTCCAGTTATCAAAGATACTATATGTCAAGTTCTTGATCTACCTTTGGCCTACAACATTCTTCTAGGGAGACCATGGATACATGAAATGCAAGCCATTCCTTCTACATACCATCAATGTTTGAAGTTTCCTTATGAAGGAGTAGAGGTTACTATCCCCGCAGATCTGAATACAACTTGCAACACCTTGAAGGAAAGTGCAGATAAGCTTGTGCCTAATAACAGAGAATCTTCCATTGAACCAACTAAAGAAGCATCCACATCTAAAATGGAAGATCTTGCAAAAGAGGTTAATATCAAAGAAAATAGTATGGGAGAATATACTATCGAGCCAGTCTTATCTTTGACATCTCTTTGTATCTCACCTAAGTCTTATGGGCAATCTTTGAAACAATCCAAACCAGACTCTAAAGAACCTCTTGAAGCATATAAATTTTTTTTTGTAGCAGAACAAGTATCCAAGCAAGAATTTGAAGAGGATGAAGCTGTGCTATCATGGCTATACAAAGATGAACTTGAATCTCAAGTTGTTCAAACTAGTGACTCTACAATATCCAAACTCCCTTCTAAGTCGTATGGTCCAGGAGATAAATTAATAGCTAATATGGGATATTCAGGTAAAGGACCTCTAGGAATCAGAGGAAAAGGTCTTGAGGCACCTCTCCCACATATTGGTAGAGCAAATAAGAATATTGTTGGCCAAGGCTTTAAGAAGAAACCCTATCACCTCAAAGGTAGTTGCTCTCATGTCATAGAGCAGATCGCACTAGGAGAACCTCTTCTTACAAAAGAAGAATCAGAACCATCAAATAGTGATTCAGATAGCTTAGAACTCATCCCCTATGAAAAATTGCCTAAAGAGATCAAAGACCTTCTTGATGATAAAGATGATCTAATCAAAAGAATTAATGTAGTAGAAACATAAGAACCTACTATCAACCAAGAGATAGTTGCAACACAAGAACTAGCTAATCTTGAAAACAATCAAGAAGAGGGAGGTGGTAGTGATTCTGAGACAGATTCCCATGAGTATGAATTCAAATCAGAATCTGAGGGTAACCCTTCTTGGGGTATTCACCCTGACTTTACTCATGTTCTAAGATTTCCTTAAGATCCTGAATCAGAAGATGAATCTAATGACTATGAATGGGGAGCCATTCCAGAACCAGATGAGATTATTACAGAGAAACATGTTGATGTTATTCACCAATATGCACCTCAATCCAATGTAAGTCTAGAGTGAAATGATGAACCTATCGAGTCTAATCCACCTATGGTTGAATTGGACTCCCACAATGACATTGAGCCTATTCACGAATTAAATGTCTTAAGTTGTAATATCACCTTTGAACTTGAGCATCGGGTTAGGACCAATGATGACATATCCATATTTGTAAACACTATCTCCCAATCTTTCCCCACTTTGACTATCCAATATCCAGAACTTATTGATCAAACCTCCACAAATCCAAGCCATGGTATTTATACCTTCCCGAATGACTATGACCTTGCTTGCTACCTCAATGTAGTTGATCCTATGAGTACTTCCATCAGTGAACCAAGTGTTAGCATGACGGAGTCAGACATCAAATATCTTAGTCAGAAAAATAAGAATAAAAAGAAAAAGAAAAAGAGTTCTGAGGGTGAAAACCACTTTGTGGCAATCTCAGAACCTACAAAAGTAAAAATAAAAGATGTATCCAAAGGTAAAAACCTCTCTGAGGTGCCTAAGGATGAGATATTTGATGTCCTTCTGAGTCATTTACAGGATAGATCTCTAGTTCTAATTGAGCCCACTCAATCCATCAATTTGGGTACAACAAAGGAACCACAATTGGTACATGTAGCACAATCATTATCAGAACAAGAGAAGAAAAAATTTACTACATTCCTAACAGAGAATAAGATCAACTTTGCATGGAAATATTCAAATATGCCAGGATTGGATCCTAATCTCATAATGCATCATTTATTTATTGCTCCAAATGTCAAACCTGTCAAGCAAAAATTGAGAAAAATGCATCCTCATGTTGCACTCTTGGTAAAAGCTGAATTAGATAAGCTCCTAAACACTGGATGCATCCGAGTTATTGACTATGCAAAGTGGATCTCTAATAGTGTACCTACTTCTAAACCAGATGGTTCAATCCGAGTGTGCATAGACTTTAGAGATGTGAATAGAGCGTGCCCTAAGGATGATTTTCCACTACCTAACATTGATATGATAGTGGACATGACTGCAGGTTTTGAGATGTATTCCTTAATGGATGGTTTCTCTAGATATAATCAAATAAAAATTGCTCTAGAGGATCAAGAGAAAACTGCTTTCACATGTGCATGGGGTACCTTCTGTTGGAATGTCATGCCATTTGGGCTTAAAAATGCTGGTGCTACATATCAAAGAGAAATGACATCTATTTTTCATGACATGATGCATCGAACTATGGAAGACTATGTTGATGATACTTTAGCAAAATCTATGATTAGAACTGAACATCTAAAGGACTTGAGCATGATCCTAGACAGAATGGAAAAGTTTAGTCTTCGACTAAATCCTAAGAAGTGTGCTTTTGGTGTCACTTCTGGAAAGCTCTTAGGATACATAGTTTCAAAAAAGGGAAATGAAGTTGATCCAGCTAAAGTAAAGGCTATAATAGAGATGCAACCTCCTAAGAATATCAGTCAGATGAGGACATTGCAAGGAAGAGTTCAATCTATCAGAAGATTCATATCACAGCTTGCTGATATATCACAACCTTTTACAAAAACATTACATAAAGGTGTGACCTTTGCATGGAATGAAGAATGTGAGAACAACTTTAACCATATCAAGAAGTATCTATCAAATCCTCCTATCTTGATGCCTCCTATTCATGGGAAGCCATTGATTTTATATGTCTCTGCTACAGATACATCACCGGGGGCATTGCTAGCACAACATGATGAGAACAAAAAGGAAAGAGATATATACTATATCAGTAGGACATTGGTTGCATATGAAAAGAACTATTCAATGATTGAGAAAGCTTGTCTAGCTATGATCTTTGCATCACAGAAATTGAGACACTACATGTTAGCTCATACCACTCAATTACTAAGCAAAGCTTCCCTCATAGGTAGATTAGCTAAATGGGTTATGCTCTTAAGTGAATTTGACATTGAATATGTGGAAAGAAAGGCTATCAAATGGTAGGTTATTGCTGATCAATTAGCAGATGCACCTATGATTGATCATACACCAATGCAAATGGAATTTCTAGATTCCTCTATCATGACTCTTTCTTCTAGAGAATGGCAGTTATTCTTTGATGGCTCCTACACACAGAATGGATCTGGAGCAGGCATATTGCTCATAACTCCTCAAGGATACTCAATCCCAAAAGCATTCAGATTAAAGTTTCCTTGCACAAACAATATTGCAGAATATGAAGCCCTTTTGAATGGCATGAAAATAGCAATTGAATGGAGAGTAACAGAGCTACACATTCATGGAGACTCACAACTTGTTATCTATCAAGTCAATGATGTGTACCAAACTAAAGATGAAAAGCTCATTCCTTACAAGAGAATGGTAGATGATCTTAAGAAATATTTCATATCTATCACATTTGAGCAAATTCCTAGAATGGAGAACAAGGCTGTCGATGCAATGGAAACACTATCTACTTTATTACAGAATCTTGAACATGAGCTACGCTACGAGTTCCTAGTGGAAGCACTATCCTATCCTGCATACGATTCCCCCAAAACCCACATGATCTGCACTATTGTAGGTCATGATTCATCCAAATACAAAAACCTATTTTCCTATCTCTAAGGCCAAATCATCCTCGATACCTTCAACCGCCATGAAAAGAGATACCTTATCCGTAATGCCTCCCGATATGTCATCATTGGTAATGATCTATACAAACGAGGTCTAGATGGTATGCTACTTAGATGTTTAGAACGGAAAGAGTCTCAATGTGCATTAGAGGAAGTCCATGATGGTATTTGTGGGTCACACTCGAATAGTTTAACACTAGCTCAAAAACTTATTAGGGCTGGGTACTATTGGCCTGAGATGGAGAAAGAGGCTATCAAATTTGCTAAGAATTGTCAAAAGTGCCAAGTGCATGGCAACTTAATTCATGCTCCAGGGAGGGATCTAATTCCCTTTACAACACAATGGCCTTTCCATCAATGGGCATTTGATCTTGTTGGGATGATTCATCCTCATTCTTCTAATGGACATACCCATATAATCATAGCTACAGATTATTTTACAAAATGGGTAGAAGCAGTCCCTTTGACACAGGCAACTAGAAAGCAAATATCTATGTTCATATTGAACTATATCATATGCAGATATGGGATACCTCATTCCATAATCATAGATAATGGTGGACAATTCAAGAACAAAGACCTAGATGATCTATGTGCCAAATTCAAGATCACACAACATTGGTCTTCTATCTACTATCCTCAAGGGAATGGACAAGCAGAGTCTTCTAATAAGAATCTATTGAAAATCTTGCATCGTACAGTTAATAAAACAAGAAGAGACTGGCATCTCATGATCAATCTAGCTCTCTGGGCCTACAGAACAAGTATCAGAACACCTACTGGGGCTACACCTTTCGCTTTAGTTTATGAGTTTGAAGCGGTACTACCTATTGAGGTTGAAATCCTGTCACTAAGAATCAGAATGCATGGTCTGGTAACTGATGATGACTATAGAGTGTCTAGGTTGCAAGAACTTGAAATACTAGATGAGCACAGACAAGCAGTGTATGATCATCTCAGAGTATATCAGAAGAGAATGTCTAGAGGCTACAACAAGAAAGTTAGACACAGAGAATTTTAGGTTGGTGATCTAGTCTTGAGAGAGAATCCTAAAAATCAATCACATTGAGAATGCAAGGGGAAGTTTGAACCCAACTGGCTGGGTCCCTTTGTAATCATTACTACTTTTGGCTCTGGTGCCTATCAACTCTTGATGACTGAAGGAGAACAGCTCCGAGAACCAATCAACGTTCTGCATCTAAAGAAATTCTATGCCTAAAGCATTCAGTGTATGCTAAAAAGTCCTGAAAAAATGAACATCTTGGTGAAAACCTAGCAATGGTGCCTTTATGATTCACAAAAAAATCAAAAAATATCAAAAGTACAAAAAAATTGAAAAATGAAAAAAACCAAAAAAAAAAATGAGAAAAAGAAAAGTGCCTTGGTGAAAACCTGGAAACAGGCACCTTGGTAGCAAAAATAGAATCTGTGCCAAGATGGTGAAAACCCAACAAATGGGTGCCACTTGTTTCAAAATGCTCCATCTATCAGCGCAATCTTGGTCTTTCCTAGCTTTCAGTCTTGCTTTAGTTTGTACATATCTCCCGGTTTGTTTTTGCATTCCTATTTTCAATAAGTCAGTCTGTACACCAATCAGCTCAAGCGTCTATATCCTATCAATGCTTAACACTTGGGGGCAATCAATGTCAAATCCTATGGTCTCTAGTATATCTTAGACGTATCATATCCAGTCAGAGTCCTCTGAAGCTTCATCCGAGTCAGTCAGTCAGTCTTGTCTCCAGGAAGGATTTTGCATCTACAACAATGCAATCAAACATCAAACTGAAAACAATATGTTCTTTTTACATTCTTTTATCTCCTTGTATGCTTACTGATTCGCATTGAGATTTTTGCATATTGTGTCACTTTGAGCTCTTCGATGATGTCCTTTATAGGATTTAGAGGGTGATGACTGGGGGCATAATCTTTTCTTTATCTTCTACTTGTATGTGAAAATCTAACAACTTTGGAAATTTTGGATTGAAATGGTGTCCGACTGTAAGAGCCTCTATCTCGAATTGGATGGCCATGCATACCTCAACCATTGATACCCAGAAAATTCAAGGAAGTTTGATCTAACTATTGTCTTTTTGAGTGAGTTCTTTCTCCTACTATGAAACGTGATCTTACCTAAGGATGTGAACGATAAAGGGTCACTATGGGTAATTCACATTGGTTTTAGAATGATCTCTTGACTATTTGATGTGTTTGAATGCAAGGCGTATTCGGGTCATCATGACATTTTTGTTTTGATGCTTATACAAATTGCTATATCAAAATGGACATGATATTCAGGTCATCCTGGCGCTTGTGCCTTGGTGCTTATATCTAATCTGACATTTTGAAAACAAAATCATTATTCATATGTCTATGGTTTCATAACTAGTGGGCATTGTATTGATTTATCCGGTGACCTAAAAGTTCAATGATGATAACAAATTGACACATGATCAGTGACTAGGTCCTAGGTCTTAGGTTGCATTTCATTTTGCATGTCTCTTTGCATTTTTGCATGTTGCATGATCTCACAACGGTTGATTAAACAAACTTCAATGCTTAAACAATTCTCCACTCGTATCTTCAAATCTAACAAGAGTTGAATCTCACATGAAGGTTCCTCCAATGAAACAACAAGTAGAATCCTTTTTCGGGATCAAAATAGAAATATGAGATCATTCATATTGTCTACTGCTTGCATAATCAACCTTCCATCATCACAGAAATCCAGTATTCAACTTAACTGATTATCTTACATCAAACTATCAAAATTTCAACTTGGTCAACAATGGTCAACTCATGGTCAAACCTAGTCAAACTTGGTCTTTTGGACCTCCAAATGATGCACAATGCGTTCTCAAACGTGTTTAACCATTTTTCCAATCAATTAACATGCTTCTGAAGTATCAACGCTGACTTTTCTTATCAAATTTCAATTTTAATCCCGAAGGGGGCATGGTATTGCATATCATTCAAAGTCTGTAATCAAATTTGAAATCATATCTTTCCTCAGTAATCAAGACAACAACCATATCTAATTGTTGATTCATCAAAAATCTATCATCACTTGGGGCATATAAGATTCATCGAGATCCATATCAATTTGGTATTCTCTCCTAATCTTGTAAATTGTATCAGTTTTTGCAACTATCGGTTCAAATGTGTTATTTCCTTGGTTCTTCAGTAACTGAAGGGTTCAGATGTGATACCTACGTGATTCTTCTAAGGACAATCGAGTCTGGAATCGGTCACTCACTTCTTTGCAATCATAAGGTTCGGAATCAGGCGTTTTGACACTTTTTCGCAATCATCAGTTCATTTGCTGTTATCGTTAACATCATCTTTGGTCATTTAGGACCTATTATCTTCATATCAAGTCTTTCAACATCAATTTCAAACATCAGTTTCATATCTTTATCAAACACAGATTGTCTTTGAACCACTGCGCTTCGCACAACAATTCAAAGAGGGGCTAAATGTAATACCCCCAAAATGGGCTATAGGTTCATTAACCTCCTATATCAACATATCAAATGAAATCGACATCAAAGTCCTAACCTAAGGCACATCTAAACATCATCGAATCCTAATTGATTATCATAAATTCTGCATCAAGGAATATTCCTAGTAATATTCCTAATTTATCTAATTATCTTTAATTTAATGATTATTTGGCAATAAATCACATTTATCCTAAGTTTGATTAATTGAATATTTTCATATTTAATTAATTAGATTTAATTATGCCACTTGATTATTAAGTTGAATTTAATTATATTTATTCCTAAGTATTATTGTTCAAATTTGACAATAAATCAAAATTCCTATTATTAATTGATTAAATTCTTATTTAATTAATTAAAGCAAGTTGTCATATTTAACGATATTATTTTTGAATAAAAGTTTGATTAAATGATTGATTAACCCAAAAATCAATTGTTTTATTTCAAAAATTAGTTAAGTTGAGAATAAATCACTTTATTTATTTATTAATTCATAATTATCCATGTGCACAATCAAAGAGCAATTAAACTCCAAATCAGAAAATCAATGCAAGTTATTGACTTTTTATAACTCAACATCATTTTTGAGTTTTAAAGTTGATCTAAACTTCTAATTTGAGTTAAACTCTGATTTGCATATTTTTGTGAATTAAATTATCTTTATTTTCAGATAACTCAAAAATCAAGCTGAGTTAATTTGAGTGATTTATGGCTTTCTTTCATGCACCTCCAAAGCCCTAGATTTCTATAAATTAAGGCTTTAGCTCTTCACAAATCATCCACACATCCATAAGAATTGCATAATCATGCTGAAGAATTGCTATCTAGAGAATCAAAGCTTATTGCAAATCAAGGCTATTGTGAGATCAATTTGGTTTTTACATTCATTTAGATTCATTTTCATATCATTTGTTAGATTAATTGCATATCAATTTCATATCGATTTCATCTTAGATTCTAGATTCATATCAAGTTTTCATCATATCATTGCATCTAAAATCCAAAAAAATAGATTAATTGCATTCATAATTTATATCAGTTTTGCATTCAAATTCTTCATTTAGGTGTCTTCAAGGTCACTGATCTCGATAACAATCTGAGAACATCATACTCGCACCTATTAGAAGGCAGTAAATTGCCTAGTTAGTTTAGCTTTCAATTCATTGCACAATTTCATTTTTGCTAACCTCTAATGTTTTATTGAAGTGTTGTGTCTACAGAATAGGTACAATTTTCACACACACAATTACAAAAGAGACTAATACCCCTGTCACACCACTATACTTGTTTTCAAAGCCCTTAGAAATGAAAATAAATTAAAAGAAGAGTCTAATTCAAAGGATGATAGGGCTAGCGAAAGAAAAATCCTTGAGGAAAAAATGCCTAGGAAAGAGGCCCATTCTGTAATAGCCAACAGCTCCTCCCACATTTTAGAAAGTTTAAAAATTGAATCTATGGACCTTACGCAAAAGGTTGAGACTGAAAACAAGACCATATCCCTTGTTAAGGACAAAGAGGAAACCACTACTGGAGGGGAGTGTAACAATTGTGGGGCTACTTGGGTAGAGATTGAAAATTTTTAAAAGGAAAATATAAGCATGGACAACAAATTTTAGGAGGTTTTGTAATTTTCCCTTAAGGTAATGAACTCCTTGGCTACTACTATGTTTGTTGCAAAAGGACATGCTTGGAGAAAAGGACACTGAAGATGTTGTCTTCAAGGAACTTTTTAAGTTCCTCATAGAGGACTGGGCATAGATGATGTTGTCAAAGAAATGCACACCAAAGAAGGCTTAGTTTACAGTATCCTATTTCCTTTTTGTTATGTCGTTGATAATTGCTATGATAGCCTTGTGTGAGCTCTGGTCTTTTTTATTGATACTTTGTTATGATTTTTGAAAAGCATTTGTTAGTATAGACTTGTGTGGCCTTTAAGTAATACTTTTAATGATTATTATATTGGTAAGACTTTAGGTAGTATGGCTATGTTAGTTATAGTGTGCTTAGATATTATAACTAGTAGGTTTCTTGTGGTTTTTGATATGTGGAAGTTGGTTATTGTTTAGTTTTTGTTAGATTGTGTTGTTAATGTGCTAACATTGTGAATCTACTTACTGTTGCCCTTTGGGCATTGTATTAGAGGACAACACCTTGGTTTTTTGCCGCTTTTAAAAAACAAAAAAATATTGTTAAACATAGTAATAAAGAGGTTGATTATTAGGCTAAAGTAGCTCTAAACACTACTTGGAGGTGTGCTTATATTTTAGATTGATTTCTAATATTGGATGCAAACTTTAAAAAACTTTAACTTATGAATGATGATATTTATCTTTTTGTTCAATCAACAAATTTGATTTTATCCTTTTACTAAGTGTATGTTATAATATTTTCTAGAGTTCATAGAGTTGTGTGGCTATTTAGTGTTTTATCAAATTAATTATGAACATTAGATATAAACTTACATAACTTTAACTTATAAATGATGGTATTCATTCTTTAATTGAAAATAAGTTTATTTTCATCCTTCTTATATAGTGTATGTTGTAAAATTATGTATATAATTTATATAATTATATAGCTTTTTAGTGTTTTAGTAAATTAATTACAATACTATTATTATTTACATATTAATATCTTTTTACTTTTATTATTGTATACACATCAATATTAAAATTTTAAAGACTGCCTATATGCTTTTAATTTTATAATATTTTAATTAACAATATGAAAGTAAATTTAAATATTCATTATAAAAATCATTTTTATTTTAATACACTAATGATTAGATTTCTATAACCATATTTGTACATTATTAAATTGTATGAACTTCACTCATTTTTTAGGCATTCAAATGATAATGTTTTTAGACTATGTGTTAGTGCTCTAAAATCAATGGATAATCAATATTAGGATTTACTTTCAATTAATTATATTATAAGAATTTTCTTACTTTCAATTATAATATTTAGAATTTTTTTAAAATAGTATATCTCTATAATCATATTTAATTATAATAATAATACTTTTTAAAATTATTTTAAGCCTTCAATTAATATTGTGAAAATAAAACATATTAATTTTTATTTTATTTAAAAATAATAAAAATAATTCATTTATCTATTTTGTATAATTTAGATCTATAATAATTACATTATATAACATCCTTTATATTGGTGAAATTTTACTTATTAAATTAATTTTTCTACTTTTAATTATAATTTATTAGAAACTATTTCAATTTTATAAGAATTAATTGTACTTAAAAATTTTATTCACTTATGATATAATATTTTAAAATTCTTTTAACTTATAGTTGATATTGTAAAAGAAAAACATAATAATTAAAATTCATTAAATTTTCTTTTCTATTTAAAAATTGATGCGAATAATATATTTTTCTATTTTATATAATTTAATTTTATAATTTTGAATCATGATCATATTATATGAATTACAAAAACTATTTCATTTCATTATTTTTATTTCATTGAAAATGGAAGTGAAAAAGAATATTCATAACACTTAATTGTTACAAGTCACTTTTTTAAAATATAAGTTTATGTACAATATAATTAAAAAAAATTAAAATTGTCATCAAGCTATTTAATAAAAATAATTATTACAAAATAAAGATGTACCAATGACATCTATTCAAAATGTACATTTGACTATATTTATTAATTTATAAAAAATTAAAAATTTATATTAATTCTAAATTTTAATTATTTAATAAATACAATCATTTACACTCTACAATACTACAATGACAATACATATATCTATCATCTCATCAACTACCAAGCAAAATCAACATCAAACGTTTTATCAAAAAATGAGTATTACAAAAAAAAGGTATATTAATGACATCTATCCAACATTTTAAATGCACATTTGACCATACTACTTAATTACTAGAAAAATAAAAATTATATTACATTCAAAATTTTACTTAATTAATAACTACGACCAAATACACTCTATAATACCATAATGCTAATAAGTATATCTACCGTCTCATCAACTGCCAAAAAAATCATGAGCACATTCTTTTATATCAAAAAATAGTATTATAAAAATATAACATATTAATGAAATCTATCCAACATTTTATTCTGAATTTTAATTAATTAATAAATGTGATCAAATACCTTCTACAATACTACAATGCCAATAAGTATATCTACCATCTCATTAGCTACCAAAAGAAACCATCATAAAAATGACTTTAAAAAAAAAGATGTGTCAATGATCCAACAATTTAAACGTATATTTGACAACATTTATTAATTAATAGAAAAAAATCATATTATATTATATTATATTCTAAATTGTAATTAATTAATAAATTTAATCAAATACACTCTTAAGTACTACGAGGCCAATAATTATATATAACATCTCATCAACTACCAAGAAAAATCTAGAATATTAAAATGACAATAAGTACATTATCAAATCATCAATTACCAAAACAATCATGATGAAGGGTGCTCCCCTTAATACCACAAACGCATAACAGAAATAGAGAAACAACAACAATATGCAAGAACAGAAAATTGGCTTCTTATTATCTCCACAAATGTGGAATTACAAACTTTCAGAATTACAATATGCAAAGCCCCATGGGCATTCCCTTACAATATTCTGTAGGACAAAGCCTCGAATTATTGCCCAGATCTACTACCCAGAACTATTCTGAACTGCCTAAGACAATAATACAGCCTTCCTTATATAGGCAATTTTCCACCGCCTGGGAAGGTTCCAAAATTTTTAGCCAATAAGGCCGACCAAACTTAGAATTATTTTATTTTACATTTTATTACATCATAGTCGGCTCAAGATAACCTTTGAAACCCGAACAGAAATTTTGAAGAAAATTATTTTTCGCCATTTCAGGTGGCCCAACTTCCAAAGACCATAAGTCATCACCCGTTGACCCGCTCGGCTATTATAACCCCATTTCGGAAACGCCACGAAGCGCTCTACAGGCTTGACCTGCGCAAGCGCCCATCACCCAAATTTTCGACCTCATCCGGGGCCTCTAAAGCCTTCAAAATTGAGTTCAAAGTTTTTGTACCCTGCTGCCAATACCGAAAATCTTCAATATCTTCCAATATACACTTGATCTGGCAATGAAACTTTACTAGCAGACTTATATGACCAAAATGAACCTCCAAGAAAGAAATCAGATCATTCAGAGAACATACGAAAATTACCAAAAATAGTAACTTTCCATAAATAGTAGCTCTGCACAAAATAGCCCTTATTGAATTCAAAAATAGAAATATTTTTGGGTGATGCAAGATTGCTCTTACACCCAGGATGCTCCTGCATCAGACACCCAGGGTAATTTGATAAGTGACCCTGTCACGACTCAGGTGTGCAGAGGAAAACCAAGATGGTTAACCTCCTCCTTTGTTAGCCATGATGAATCTTCAACAGGTCATCCTTTCCACTTGACCAGATATTCTTCATATGTCCTGTTCCTTGTGCTTCTGCCAACACGACTATCCAGTATATCTTCAATCTCCTTAGTGTCTGAACTAGTTGCTGGAATACTCCACTGTGCTGCTGTGATCTCATCTTCAACACCTCCTTCATGATACTATGTCAAATCTGAAATGTTAAACACTGGTGAAATATTTAGCTCAGTAAGCAATTCTACCTCATATGCGTTTCCTGAATCATGTTTCTTCAATATTCTGCATGGTCCAAACTTCTTCATTTTCAGCTTGTTATGTGTACCAACTAGAAACCGCTCCTTCCGCAAATGAACCATGACTTCATCACCAACCTGAAATTCCTTATACCTCCTTTTCTCATCTACCTTAGCCTTATACTGTGCGTTCATCTTGGTAATATGCTTCCTCACCTCCCCATGGATGTTCTTCAAGTGTTCTGCAAAATCCTCAGCTTCAGCACTACTTATTTCTCCTTTATCTATCTTCCTCAAGTCAGATGCATTTCTTGGACTACTTCCATATACAATCTGGAATGGTGATTTACCAGTGCTCTTATTGACAGAATTATTGTATGCAAATTCTCCCTGTGGTAAAATCAAATCCCATCCTGTCAGCTTATCTCCAACCAAACATCTCAACAAATTTCCCAAACTCCTATTCACCACCTCTGTCTGTCCATCAGTCTGTGGATGATGTGATGAACTGAACTTCAAATCTGTCTTTAACTTCTTCCATAATGTACGCCAAAAATATCCAACAAACTTAGTGTCCCGATCTGAAACTATGGTCTTTGGCAAACCATGAAGTCTCACTACTTCTCTGAAAAACAATTCTGCTATATGAACAGCATCATTAGTCTTCTTGCAAGGAATGAAATGTGCCATCTTCGAGAATCTGTCAACTGCCACAAAAATTGAATCGTGTCCCCGCTGAGTCCTCGGTAAACCAAGAACAAAGTCCATACTGATATCCTCCCAAGGCTTCTCTGGTACAGGTAATGGCTGATACAATCCTGTATTCTGCTTCACTCCTTTCGCCATCTGACATACTCTGCAGCTCTGTACAAACTTCTTCACATCTTGCTGCAACTGCGGCCAATAATAATTCTCACTAACCAAACCAACGGTTTTATCACGACCAAAATGTCCAGCCAATCCTCCACTATGCTTCTCCTTGATGAGATTCTCCCTCATAGAACTTCGTAGAATGCACAACTGACTCCCTCTGAATAGCATATCATCCTGGATGATGAAATCCAACCATTTCGTCCTGCCTAGAGTAACAGGTTCTGTACAAGCTTTCCAAGCTTCACCAAAATCAAGATCCTCTGGATACAAATTCTTGAGTTCCTTGAACCCAATCACTTCAATCTGCATTTCTGTCAGTAATAGTTGCCTTCTGCTAAGAGCATCTGCAACCCTATTAGACTTTCCACTCCTGTGTTTCAAAACAAATGTATAACTCTGCAAAAACTCAACCCATTTCAAATGCCTTTGATTCAATTTTCCTTGACTATTCAAATATTGCAAAGCTTGATGATCAGTATACAAAACAAACTCCTTAGGAAGCAGATAGTGCCTCCACTTTTTCAATGCCTGAACTATAGCATAAAATTCTTGATCATAAATAGAATATTTTCTCTTGGCATCATTTAATTTCTCACTAAAATAAGAAACAGGTTTACCTTCTTGGCTCATAACAGCTCCTACTGTAGTACCACTAGCATCACAATCTACTTGAAACACCTTATTAAAATCTGGAAGTGCTAAAACTGGTTGTTCTGTAACTTTTTGTTTCAACAATTGAAAACTCTTTTCTACCCCATTAGTCCACTTAAACTCTTTTCTATCCCCTCTCATTGTTTCAGTCAAGGGTCCACAAATACTGCTAAAATTTCTGATAAACTTTCTGTAAAAGCTAGCTAGACCATGAAAAGATCTTACCTCGATAGCACTCCTTGGAGTAGGCCATTCAAGGATAGCCTGTACCTTCTCTGGGTCCATTTTTAGACCTTCTGCTGAAACTACAAATCCCAAATACACTAACTCTTTCTTCACAAAACTGCACTTCTTCAAATTAATCAACAATTTCTCTTCTCTCAGCTTCTCAAATACCATACGAATATGCATCATATGCTCATCCAATGTCTTACTAAAGATCAAAATATCATCTAGGTAAACAATGACAAACTTACCCAGAAATTCTTTCAGAACCTCGTTCATGAGCCGCATGAAAGTGCTCGGTGCATTGGTTAGCCCAAAAGGCATGACTAACCACTCATACAGTCCTTCCTTTGTCTTGAAGGCAGTCTTCCATTCATCTCCCTCCCTGATCCGAATCTAATGATATCCACTTTTCAGATCTATCTTTGAAAAATACACAGCTCCACTCAAACAGTCCATAATATCATCCATTCGTGGCAATGGAAACCTGTACTTGATTGTGATCTTGTTTATTGCTCTGGAATCTGTACACATCCTCCACTCTCCATTCTTCTTTGGTGCTAATACCGCAGGTACAGCACAGGGACTCAGACTCTCTCGAATCAACCCCTTCTGCAATAACTCGTGTATTTGTCTGTTCAACTCTTCACTTTCTGCTGGTGTCATCTATGTGCTGCCTTGTTTGGCAAACTGGCTCCTGGAATCAAATCCATCTGATGACTGATCTTCCTTACCGGTGGTAATCCATCAGGTACATTATCAGATACAATATCCTGAAACTCATTCAACAAATCTGCAACCTCTACAGGTACATCCTCTACTTCTTCTTTACCAACTTTTGGAATTAAAGAAAAACACACATGCTCATGCCTCATACCATCTAGGAATTTTCTTCCATCAACAAATGTTATTCTTGCATTACCACATACCTTTTCTTCAGTCTCCTTCAATGGTTTTAGCTTATGCCGCACGCCATCCTTTGTCAGGGAATAGGTATTTGCACGACCATCATGTACAGCACATCTGTCAAACTGCCATGGTCTACCCAACAACATATGACATGCATCCATAGATATGATAACACATAATACCTCATCTTGGTATCCGCCAATCTTGAACTTCACCAGGCATTGTTCATTGACCATGACCTTGTGGTCATCCTGTACCCAGGCAATCCGATATGGATGTGGGTGTTTCTGTCTCTTGAGCTTCAACTTTGTCACCATCTCTTCTGACACCAAATTGTCAGTGCTTCCACTATCCATAATGACATCACAACATTTACCTTCACACTTGCACCTGGTGCGAAACAGGCTCCTCCTTTGCTCAGGTTCATTCTCACCACTCAACAGGACTCTTCTGTTAATCAACGTTTCTCCTCTTTCAGCATCTTCAGAATTTGATGATCTGGCATCTTCATCTACATGTGCAACTCTGGCCTGGCCTTCATTTCTCCTATCTGTTCTGCCTTGGTGCTGAAGACATTCAAATGCCCTATGACCTTCTTCTCCACAGTGAAAACATGTTCCACGGAAACCACCTCTTCCAGATCCTTGTCCTCTTCCTCTTCCTCTTTGATCTCTATTATTCTGATCCTGGAAGTGATTGGAATTATTTCCTCGCTGATTCTGACTGCTACTGGCCTCATCCTTCTTTTTTGGATCTTCATTTCGACCACCATATGATTGTCCACCAGATCGTCCACCGCGACCTCTTCCGTTTTGTCTGCTCTCAAACTTCTTGTTCAGCTTTTCCTCTACTTTTAGGGCAAACTGGTATGCCTCTTCAATACTGTTCATTCGAACCAGATTCAGCTCCTCCTGAATGCTCGGCCTTAACCCATTAAGGTATCGGGCAACTTTCTCCTTATCAGCTTCTGCATGGCCTGTTCTGATGAGAAGTCGATAGAACTCCTCTGTATACTCCTGAACAGATCTTCCTGCTTGCTTCAAACTCTGCATTTTCTTCAGTAGGTCAAGCTCATAATCAACAGGAATGAACTGTCGCTTCAATTTATCCACCATCCGATCCCATCTCGTGATTTTCTCCTTTCCCCTTCTATTTCGCTCCAACTGAATCTCTTACCACCATATCTTCGCATGACCTTTCAGTCTGGCCTTCGCAAATTTGACCCTATCAGGATCCTCAACATCTTCATACTCAAAATATTCCTCACATTCATTGATCCAGTCAATCAATTCCTCTGGGTTAAGATTTCCAAAAAATGTAGGAACCTCAATCTTAGGTCTTTTCCCAATCTTGGAAATCGCCCGAAAAAGTCTTTCTTCCTCCTGGTTCACAATTTCAGCTTCTCCTTCTTGATATTCTTCTTCGGCTTCATCCTCGCTTTCATCTCTGACATTAAGATTCATTCCTCTGCGAATCTCTTCTTGCAATGCTCGCACTTGTCTCTGCAGCTCTCTAACCTCAGGTGTTACAACACCAGCTCTTCCGCCACATTCCCTTCGTGGAGGCATTTTCGCGATGCGCACTGAAACCCTAGCCACGGTCCTAGTGCAAACTGCCTCACAGTCGGCGATCTATTTACACACTCAAGAAAACCTGCTCTGATACCACTTGATGAAGGGTGCTCCCCTTAATACCACAAACGCATAACAGAAATAGAGAAACAACAACAATATGCAAGAACAGAAAATTGGCTTCTTATTATCTCCACAAATGTGGAATTATAAACTTTCAGAATTACAATATGCAAAGCCCCATGGGCATTCCCTTACAATATTCTGTAGGACAAAGCCTCGAATTATTGCCCAGATCTACTACCCAGAACTATTCTGAACTACCTAAGACAATAATACAGCCTTCCTTATATAGGCAATTTTCCACCGCCTGGGAAGGTTCCAGAATTTTTAGCCAATAAGGCTGACCAAACTTAGAATTATTTTATTTTACATTTTATTACATCATAGTCGGCTCAAGATAACCTTTGAAACCCGAACAGAAATTTTGAAGAAAATTATTTTTCGCCATTTCAGGTGGCCCAACTTCCGAAGACCATAAGTCATCACCCGTTGACTCGCTCGGCTATTATAACCCCATTTCAGAAATGCCACGAAGCGCTCTACAGGCTTGACCTACGCAAGCGCCCATTACCCAATTTTTTGACCTCATCCGGGGCCTCTAAAGCCTTCAAAATTGAGTTCAAAGTTTCTGTACCCTGCTGCCAATACCGAAAATCTTCAATATCTTCCAATATACACTTGATCTGGCAATGAAACTTTACTGGGAGACTTATATGACCAAAATGAACCTCCAAGAAAGAAATCAGATCATTCTGAGCACATACGAAAATTACCAAAAATAGTAACTTTCCATAAATAGTAGCTCTGCACAAAATAGCCCTTATTGAATTCAAAAATAGAAATATTTTTGGGTGATGCAAGATTGCTCTTACACCCAGGATGCTCCTGCATCAAATCATCATCAAAGTTGTTAGCAAAAAATGAGTATATTACAATGCAAATGGGGTAGCAAGCTAAGTGGGTTTAACCTCAAAGGAAACTCCATCGTTAAGCACGCTTGAGTTGGAGACAACTAGGATGGCTACCTCTTGGGAAGGCCCAACGCTTCACCTATATGAGTATCACGTAGATGCAATGAATGTTAAGTGTTTCATTCATTCTCACAAGAAATGGGTTCTTGTGAACCACTACTCATGAAACATGGGTCAATGAGTTTGACTTATAAATTATACAATTGATAGCAATATCACAAAAATGAGTATTGTGAAAAAAAGATATATCAATAACATCTATTCAACTTCATTTTAAATTCATATTTCACCATATCTATTAATTAATAAAAATTAAATATTATCTTATATTCTAGATTCTAACTTTTTAATTAATAAATATGATCAAATACACTCTACAATAATAGTGAGTAGATTTCCACAATCCATGATAAATATTTGATTGGTGCTTCAGGATTTGCTTGTGTGAGTATTTTTTTTTCATGAACATTTTGAATCACACTCCGTGATCCATCATTAGGATGTAGAGATAAAGCATAAGGCTTTATCTCTACATCCTGATGGATCACAGAATGTGATTTGAAATGTTGATGGAAAAAAATACTCAAGCTCCTTATGCTTCCTCTCTTCATCCTGATAATAGATAATGGATGTGATTCGAAACATTGATGGAAAAATATACTCACACAATCAAATCGAGAAGTACTAATCAAATACACTCTAAAGATATACCAATGATATCTATCCAAAATACACATCTGACTATATTTATTAATTAATAAAAAGTAAAAAAAAAGTATTTGAATTTTGAATTTTAATTATTTAATAAATACTATCAATTACACTCTACTATACTAGAATGGCAATACATATATCTATCATCTCATCAACTACCAAGCAAAATTATCATAAAAAATTTTAACAGAAAATGAGTATTACAAAAAAAAGGTTTATCAATGACATCTATCCAACATTTTAAATTCACATTTCACATACTTATTAATTACTAGAAAAATAAAAATTATATTACATTCAAAATTTTACTTAATTAATAACTATGACCAAATACACTCTACAATAACACAATGCTAATAAGTATATCTACCATCTCATTAACTACCAAAACAATCATGAGCAAATCTTTTAACAAAAGTGAGTAGATAACATATCAATGAAGTCTATCCAACATTTTATTCTGAATTTCAATTAATTAATAAATATGATCAAATACCTTGTACAATACTACAATGCCAATAAGTATATCTACCATCTCATTAGCTACCAAAAGAAACCATCATAAAATGACTATTAAAAAAAAGATGTGTCAATGTTGTTTATCCAACATTTTAAATGTATATTTGACAACATTTATTAATTAATAGAAAAAAAATATATTATATTCTAAATTGTAATTAATTAATAAATTCAATCAAATACACTCTTAAGTACTAAGAGGCCAATAATTATATGTAACATCTCATCAACTACCATGAAAAATCTAGAATATTACAATGACAATAAGTACATCATCAAATCATCAACTACCAAAACAATCATCATCAAACTTGTTAGCAAAAAATGAGTATATTACAATGCAAATTGGGTAGCAAGCTAAGTGGGTTTAACCTCAAAGGAAACTTCATGGTTAAGCATGCTTGAGTTGGAGACAACTAGGATGGCTAACCTCCTGGGAAGGCCCAACGCTTCACCTATATGAGTATCACGTAGAAATGAATGTTAAGTGTTCCATTCATTCTCACGAGAAATGGGTTCTTGTGAATCACTACTCATGAAACATGGGTCAATGAGTTTGACTTATAAATTACACAATTGATAGCAATATCACAAAAATGAGTATTGCGAAAAAAAGATATATCAATAACATCTATTTTAAATTCACATTTCACCATATCTATTAACTAATAAAAATTAAATATTATATTATATTCTAGATTCTAACTTTTTAATTAATAAATATGATCAAATACACTCTACAATAATAGTGAGTAGATTTCCACAATCCATGATAAATATTTGATTGGTACTTCAAGATTTGATTGTGTGAGTATTTTTTTTCATGAATGTTTTGAATCACACTCCATGATCCATCATTAGGATGTAGAGATAAAGCATAAGGCTTTATCTCTACATCCTGATGGATCACAGAATGTGATTTGAAATGTTGATGGAAAAAAATACTCAAGCTCCTTATGCTTCCTCTCTTCATCCTGATAATAGATAATGGATGTGATTCAAAACATTGATGGAAAAATATACTCATACAATCAAATCGAGAAGCATCAATCAAATACACTCTAAAAATATACCAATGATATCTATCCAAAATACACATTTGACTATATTTATTAATTAATAAAAAGTAAAAAAAAAGTATTTTAATTCTGAATTTTAATTATTTAATAAATACTATCAATTACACTCTACTATACTACAATGACAATACATATATCTATCATCTCATCAACTACCAAGCAAAATTATCATAAAAATTTTTAATAGAAAATGAGTATTACAAAAAAAAAGGTATATCAATGACATCTATCCAACATTTTAAATTCACATTTGACCATACTTATTAATTACTAGAAAAATGAAAATTATATTACATTCAAAATTTTACTTAATTAATAACTATGACCAAATACACTATACAATAACACAATGCTAATAAGTATATCTACCATCTCATCAACTACCAAAAAAATCATGAGCAAATCTTTTAACAAAAGTGAGTAGATAACATATCAATGAAGTCTATCCAACATTTTATTCTGAATTTCAATTAATTAATAAATATGATCAAATGCCTTCTACAATACTACAATGCCAATAAGTATATCTACCATCTCATTATCTACCAAAAGAAACCATCATAAAATGACTATTAAAAAAAAGATGTGTCAATGATGTTTATCCAACATTTTAAATGTAAATTTGACAACATTTATTAATTAATAGAAAAAAATTATATTATATTTTAAATTGTAATTAATTAATAAATTCAATCAAATACACTCTTAAGTACTAAGAGGCCAATAATTATTGTAACATCTCATCAACTACCAAGAAAAATCTAGAATATTAAAATGACAATAAGTACATTATCAAATCATCAATTACCAAAACAATCATCATCAAAGTTGTTAGCAAAAAATGAGTATACTACAATGCAAATGGGGTAGCAAGCTAAGTGGGTTTAACCTCGAAGGAAACTCCATGGTTAAGCACGCTTGAGTTGGAGACAACTAGGATGGCTGACCTCCTGGGAAGGCCCAACGCTTCACCTATATGAGTATCACGTAGATGCAATGAATGTTAAAGTGTTCCATTCATTCTTACAAGAAATGGGTTCTTGTGAACCACTACTCATGAAACATGGGTCAATGAGTTTGACTTATAAATTACACAATTGATAGCAATATCACAAAAATTAGTATTGCGAAAAAAAAATATATCAATAACATCTATTCAACTTCATTTTAAATTCACATTTCACCATATCTATTAATTAATAAAAATTAAATATTATATTATATTCTAGATTCTAATTGATTAATAAATATGATCAAATACACTCTACAATAATAGTGAGTAGATTTCCACAATCCATGATAAATATTTGATTGGTGCTTCAAGATTTAATTGTGTGAGTATTCTTTTTTCATGAACGTTTTGAATCACACTCCGTGATCCATCATTAGGATGTAGAGATAAAGCATAAGGCTTTATCTCTACATCCTTATGGATCACGGAATGTGATTTGAAATGTTGATGGAAAAAATTACTCAAGCTCCTTATGCTTCCTCTCTTCAATTGTGTGAGTATTTTTTTTTTCATGAACGTTTTGAATCATACTCCATGATCCAACATTAGGATGTAGAGATAAAGCATACATCCTGATAGATCACGGAATGTGATTTGAAATGTTGATGGAAAAAAATACTCAAGCTCCGTATGCTTCCTCTCTTCATCCCGACGATAGATAATAGTGATGATAGATAATAGATGTGATTCCAAACATTAATGGAAAAATATATTCACACAATCCAATCGAAAAGTACCAATCAAATACACTCTACAATACTACAATACCAATATCTACTATCACATCAACTACCAAGAAAAATCTACAATGCTATAATGTCAATAAATATATCTTAAACTACCAAAACAATCCCCTCAAACATTTAAGTTTGCAAAACGTTATATAATAAAAACGGTTTTCGTGGCTGAATAGCCACTACCCAAACATTCTAACAAAAAATGAATAAAACAAATGCATCTATTCAACATTTTAAATACACATTTGACGATCTTTATTGTACTACACAATCAATAAAGACATCTACCATAACTTTGTTCAATAAAACAAAAAAACTAGCAATGACAATATTTCTTATCAAGGACTCTTTTGTGAAAATCTGCTGTCATTGAGCTTTAAACAAAAGAAACAAACCACCAATGGCATTGGATTTAAATCCTCGTATTTTACAAGTAATTCTATTTAATCCGTATTATTGGTAGCTGACTCAAAATACTTTTCAGCCTTTCGTAATTTCCTCCCCGCTGATTTAGCCCCCAAAAAAACGTTAACAAAGGGAAAGTACGGAACCCCAAAACAAGTTCCGAGCGACCCGAGATATTTTCGGGAATTCATACGCCGGGACCGGTGAAAATTATCGGATCTCACAAACGAGATACAAAGGTTCGAATCCCGTCAGAAACGGCAAGGTCGCGTGTTCGAATCGTGCAGCCTTGCAATTCGCGTCGGGGAGTCTTAAAGGACGAGAAACAGGACGAAGCCAGCCAGCCATATTGAATGGCAAACAAAAGCAGGCAGGGTTAAAAAGTTGCCGTCCAAGACGACGGCAAAATCTGCGTGAAAAATGAGAAAACTACAAAAATCTGGCAAGGCATTGTGTCACATTCAGCCGTCGAGTGGACGGCAAAGAATGAATGAATCGGGATAGGATACATTAGCATACACGGAATCCGTACGCGAGCGTTCCGTAGTATGTAAAACTGGAATAGAAAATGCAGCTATAATTTGTGCGGGTCCCACGGTAGGGTGTTTACCTACTCCGAAAAGCACCCACTCCTGGATGGTGGGACCCGCGGAGTACGTCTCAGGGAAAATTCTAAAACTGCGGGACCCACGCGGCCAGCGCGGGAGACCGTCCCTGCCACGTGTGGGACCCCCCTGGCGCTCTTTTCCGCTTTTTCAAACAATATGCAGACGAAGAAAGGAATAAACGGTGAATGAATGAATGACAGAAACGTAGTATTTTATTTCGCGACTATCTTTTTCGGTTTTATTTTTCGCTTATTTTATTGGGCCTGAAGGAGACAAGTCGAGAAAATTGTGACGCGCCCATTCATTCCTTTGGCTAAGTTTCTATTTGATTTTGTTTTTTTTATAAATTATTTCTCGTGTTGGGGGGGGATATTCAACTTGGCCTCCTTAGTAATAAAGAAATTGCAATAATTGTTGGGGAAGGGGGGGGAAAAGATTTTTGGTTTCTAGGGAGCTCACAAGGTCCGATTTTTACGAGGTGTGTTGGTGGGCTTAGAGTAAAATCTTTAGTGATTCTCATGGACTACTTTCACTTTTAATTAAAAGGAATATCGGATTGAAGAAAAACTTGGAAAAAGTTTGGTTTCAAGGTATAGTGAGTCAAATGGAGTTCTATATTGTTTCAAAGTGGAATCTTCTTTTTTGAAAGGTATTCGAGATAGGAATAAGGGATTATCATGTTAACAACCCTGAGAATTGAATATATTTAATTGATTATGAGATGAGGGATTAGTGGTTTGGAGGATTGATTGTAAGATAATCGAGGAATTTGGGTATGAAATAAGAAATTAGTGGTTTGGAGTGTAGTAGAATTGTTTGTAAGATGATAGAGAAATTGGGTAGGAATTTTTTTTTTGTTAGTTTTTAATTGAGAGATTTGTTTTTTTTATTTGGTTCAATTGAGCAATGAGTTGTTTGTTAGGTATAAGTATATTCTTATGTCATGGTACATGTAGAAATGAATGTTAGTGTATAAAATAATCGTATTATAAAAAGTTTTTAAAATGCAATATTGTATTTATGTTTTCATATTCGAGTGACAATTATTTGACATAAAGGTTATCTATGTTTTCATATTCAAGTGACAATTATTTGACATAAAGGTTTTGTGATAGTATTATTGTGAGCAGTGGGCAACATCAATCAAAGTAGTTTTCTATGTAAAAGGATGGACAAATATAGCTAAAAGAAAAGTGGGAATCATATTCTAGTGATAGCAAACAAACTTGGAATCCAAAATCACATGTTTAGTTGCTCAATGATAAAGGAGCTCTTGTGTATCTATTTTGTACTTTTTAGTTGAAAGATTTGTTCATTGATTTGGTTCAATTGAGCACAAGTTGTTTGTTAAGTATAAGTACGTCCTGACATCATTGTAGCTAAAGTACATAGTTTTAAATGAATGTTAGAATGTAAAACAATTAAATCACAACAAGTTTAGAAAACAAAATATTGTATCTTTTTTTTTCATATCTAAGGGATGATTACTTGACATAAAGATTCCATGATGGTATTATTATGAGTATTAGATAACATCAAATAAAGTGATTTTTCATGTAAAGGGATGAGAAAACATAGCTAAAACAAAAGTGAGAATCATATTCTAGTAATAGCAAATAAACTTTGAATCATGAAACACTTGTTTAGTTGTTCATTATAAAGGTAAAAAATAATAATGGAGCTCTTGTGTATTTATTGAAATTTGATCTTGTCCACAACATAAAGAATTGCACCTAGCCAAGCACATATCAATTCACATCAACTTTCAAAATTCAAATGAATAAGCTCAATGTAGCCTATAAATATTAGTTGTACTTGCACTTACACTTCCATATTTCATAGAAGAAATAGGAGAGTTTAGCCAAGAAAAAAGAAAGGATAAAATATATTTCAAAATGAACAATGAGAGCTTCTTATAGGAAAGTCAATAATGGTCTTTGAAAAAAATATACCAAACAAAGGTGGAGAGCTTTACGATAAGACTAGGAGGGTTAAATAATTTGATCAAATCAATAAGGGTTTTCTATTTGAGATCGAGGTTGGATTTATTTTGGAGAAGACCCCCTTGAGTAATCCACTAAAATGCAATGAAGTCCCTAGGAGCACTAAATCAATAGATGTCCTTGAATAAATGAAATTTTTTTGCATGATTTAAAAATAATAACAAGGGTCTTGTTGTCAATCTAAATCAATCAATTTGACCAAATGAAAGAAGGGGGAAGACCAAATGAAAGAAGGGAGAAAGATTAATCCATGTATTAATGAGATGTCTTTTGAATGTAACTTAATGTTATCACACATTAATGATCCTTCCACTAACTGTAAAAAGAGGAAGGAACGTTGAGTTGAAAGAATGAGACCAAACTAAGTTTATCCTACTAGCTAATATTATACCAAATCTAGTCTTTGATAATATCATGCATAGCCTATGTTGAATGAGGCATTTCTATTGATTATCACCTCTACCTATGTGCACGTAATCCATGTTTGGATATCAATCATATATCTTGAGTCTAGGAATACAAGATAATTAATTTTGTTTGTATCAAGTTAAATATAATGACCCCATAAAGTAGCTTTAAAGATGATCATGGAATGAAGTAGCTTTGCAACTAATCATGTCATCCTTTTAAGATCACAAAAAATGATAAAGTGGCTAATCAAGATCATTCATTCAATATGTGTTAGAATTCGTCGAAGAAGAGAAACATACATGGTAAGATGTGTTGTTAATAGATAGTGATAATTTCACATGGTCAATGTAATAATGTAACTAGCGGACATGGTTGAAAAAGTAAAATTTTAAAGATTAATGGAGTCAAAATCCCTTAATAGATATTAGATTCCACGTAAGTTCATTTAAATTATGATGTGACATGTGACATAATTAATTATATGAAGAACCTTGTTCACTAAAAAAATTAATAAATTAAAGATAAAATATTTAAATTGTTAAATAAATACATTCTCTTACAAGCTAATATAATTTCAAATTTTTATTATTCAAATTATATAGTGTTAAAGATAGTTTGAGTAAAAGATAATAAAAAAAGAAAAAATATTAATTTACAATTTCACAATTATATTATTCTAAATTTAGACTTTAAAATTCCTAAAAAAATGAAAGTGTAATTATTTTGGTGCATTACATGTTCGCCTTTAGTTGAAATAAATGTGAACAAAAATTCATTTAGCTTTTCATTTGTAATACATTTATTTCAAAAAGTCAATCAATTTTTAATTTGTAATTACAAATCTATTACACCAGAAATTTAGACTTTGAAAAAATATTAATAAAAATTGAAAAGTGTTAATATTTATCATGTTGCATTTTTTAATTTAGTTGAAACAAATATGAGCCAAAAGCCAATCATTCTTTTATTGGTAATCATAAATATATTACATTGGATTTAGATTCCAAAAACCTCTTAAAACAAGTGGAAGAATCTAAGCATTTAGCGCATTACATGCTTTACTTTAGCTAAAAGAAGTATAATTTAATATTCATTTAATTTTTAATTACTAATCTATTACATAGAATTTATACTCTAAAAATTAAATTTCTAATTACAAATATATTGTACAAAAATTTGATACTAAAAATTTCTAATAAAAAGAAAGAGTGTAGTTATTTGACACATTACATTTTTTCAATTCTAGTTGAAATGAATATGAATAAAAAGTCAATCAATTTTATATGTGTATGCAATGACTTGTAAAATAATAGTTTTGACGTCAAGTATCAACAATTTATTCTTTACTAGCGAACTATTTGCACCAAGCACACATAAAAGAACACACACCTAAGTGTGGCTTGAAAACTAATTCTTTACTCAACCAAAATGACCATGTACTGACTATTTATGTCACAATGTATATAAAAATCCACACATAAGTGTGGATTAACTATTGAATCTTTACTTAACTAATTAACAAGACAACGTACCAACTATTTACATAAAAAACATAAAACCTCACTCAAAAAAGTGACATGATACTTGATTCCTTACTAAATCAACAAAACAATGTGCCAACTATTTACAACAAACATATAAAATATCATGCATAAATGCGGTTTGCCAATTGATTCTTTACTTAATCAATTAACACAACAACATACTGACTATTTATGCCAAACATACAAAGTCCCACTCATGAATGTGGCTTGTCTACAAATTCTTTAGTTGATCAATCAACACAACAACCTCATGACTATTTATACCAAACATATAAATCCCACACACAAATGTGACACAACGTGCTACATTCTTTACTTAATTGATTAACACAACAACATATCAACTATTTATCCCAAAAACATGTATAAAATCTTACTCATAAATTTGGCTCAACAACAAATTATTTACTTCATCGATTGGCATGAAAACGTTATGACTATTTACGTTAAACATAAATATGGTTCAATAGAAAATTCTTCACTTAAGTAATTAACATGATATGAGTATTTATGTCAAGCATATAAAACACCACACATAAATGTGGTTCAATAGCTAATTCTTTACTTAATCAATTACACAACTTGACACAACAACTATTTAGATCAAACGTAAAAAATCCTATACGTAAATGTGTTGGACAAGTCATTCTTTACTTAATCAATTAACACAACAACATACTAGCTATTTACACCAGACACATAAAATCTCACACTTGAGCGTGGCTCGACAATTGATTCTTTACTTAATTAATTAACAAAATTACATATCAACTGTTTGTGCCAAATAGATAAAACCCCACACATAAGTGTGGTTCAACAACTATTTTTTTACTTAACCAATTAACACTATAATGTACCGGCTATTTACATCAAACATATAAAAATTCCCACAAAATGTGACTTGATAGCCAATTATTAACTTAAGCAACATAACAATGTAAGATTAGCTAAAACAAACATACAAAAACCCACAAATAAGTGTGGTTCAACAACAAATTATGTACTCTATCAATTAACACAACAACTTGAAGACCATTTACACCAAACATATAAAATCTTACACATAAATGTGGCTTGACAGGTGATTCTTTACTTAATTAAGTAACACAACAACATATCAACTATTTATGCCAAACATATAAAATCACATACACAAGTGTGGCTTGACAACCGATTCTTCACCTTAACTGATTAACGCAACACTGTACCAATTAGTTACATCAAACATATAGAAGCTCACACAAAAATGTGACTTGATAATTGATTCTTTTCTTAATTAGCTCTTAATTAGCATAACAACATACTGATTGTTTATGCCAAACATATAAAACCCCACACATAAGTGTAGCTGGACAACTCGTTTACTTAATCGATTAACAGAACAACATCCCAACTATTTTCACCAAACATATAAAATCTCACACATAAATATCGCCCGACAATTGATTATTTTCATAATCGATTAACATGACAATGTACTGACTATTTATGCCATACATATAAAAGCCCACACATAAGTGTGGACCTTAAAAAATGATTCAATTGATTCTTTACTTAATCGATCAACATTACAACGTATCGACTATTTACGCCAAACATACAAAAACCCACACATATGTAGACCTCATAAATGGAATCTATCTAGATCTTGGAAAGAGTTGTCATAAAGATCATTACTGTAGACCTTATGAATGGAATCCATCCAAACATATATGTAATCCAAGAACTTATTTTACTTATCAATAAATATGACAACTGATTTTACATCATCGACTAACATGACAACATACTGACAATTTACCCCAAAAAAATCTAAAAGCCCACACATGAATGTGAACCTCATCAAGGGAATACATCCAGATCTTGGAAAGAGTTGTCGTAAAGATCTTGTAATATAAAGTGGATACAAGGGTGGTTTTATAAAAACAAAAGAATAATAACAATTCTCTTTCAAGCCTTAGACCCCTAAGACTAGTCAAGGGGTTGATTAATGTCGGTTTACATCACCAAATTTGTCTGGAGCGCGCGTGCGCCAACACGACATGACAACGGACGCATGGATACGAAAATTTGGGTGTTGAATTATGAAATATTAAATACGCGCACAAGACAAACTCCTCGCTCTTATGATTTGCCACCTCAAACATTTTCTATGCACAAAGGAAAAGACGCCACAAACAGACAAACCACGCATCATTCACACATAGGATAAGTTGTATGCAAACCAACAAATAGTAATACAAACGGGACTCCCTTACCCACATCTTTTCATAATAAATCCACACCCATTATTATTAGTTTTTAAATACATTGGCTTATTTTTTCTTTTATTTTTATTTTTAATAGTTTTGGTCTATGGTGGATCCATGTCAAATACACTTATTTCTCATCTCATTGCCTTCCGGTCCTTATCTTTCAGCACTCCTTATCCTCCTAATAAATTATTTTCATGTTTTTTTAATGTTTTTGTACAGCTGAAATAGTTTTGTAGGAGAGAAAAGATTCTACCTATTCTATTCCCCATGATTTCAATTTGGCTTATTAACACCGCCATGTTAGGCTGTTGTTTGTTTTTAAGCTCCCAAAAAAACATTTCATGTTTTATGCTGTTTTTAATGGTTGTATGCCCGGAAACATGACGGATTTCTTAATCATGGGCTTTACTGTATAACTCTCATTTTAGACCACTGTTTAAGCTTAACAAGTTGTTCTAAACGTGCACTACATAATTATATTTTATGAAGTAATAATGCTGGTCTCGGACGCAACGTTTAAAACATCCTTAGTCTAGGAAAATGATAGAACTGATCTCTGGTTGTTTTTTTGACTGGAAATTCTAATAAAATATGTCCGTGTCAAAGAATTCTGATGACTAATCTTGTCCACAAACAAATGCCATGCCGTGGAAGAAGACTTCATGTTAGAAAAATCCTTCATTTCATTATACAAATGAGGCGTATACGCTTTATCTTCTAGTTCTTCAAAGTAGAAAAAAATAAAATAAAAAATTCCATCTCTCTTCCTTCCAATCCAACGTCTTTAACCCTTGTTTTGCCTACAACTGTTGATCGTTTCAGCTCATCTACAGTTCTTATGTGTCAGTTTCACTCTTTTTCTGTCTTGTGAATTTTTAAGGCTTTTCGTGCTTCTCTATTGAAAATTTGGTTACGCTTGTTTCTGGTTTGTGATTTTTTGGGCGTTTGGTGCCTCTTTTTATGTATTGAAAATGTGGTCAATTTCGTTCATCTGACCGTTCTTACGCCTTGGTTTCATTCTTTTATGTTTTGTGATTTTTGGGTCTTTGTTGTCTCTCTTTATGTATTGATATTGTGGCCAGTTTAGTTCATCTGACAGTTCTTGCGCCTTGGTTTCACTCTTTCATGTTTTGTGATTTTTGGGTCTTTGGTGTCTCTCTTTATGTATTGATATTGTGGCCAGTTTAGTTCATCTGACAGTTCTTACGCCCTTGTTTCACTCTTTTATTTTTTGTGATTTTTGGGTCTTTGATGTCTCTCTTTATGTATTGATATTGTGGCCAGTTTAGTTCATCTGACAGTTCTTACACCTTGGTTTCACTCTTTTATGTTTTGTGATTTTTTGGTCTTTGGTGTCTCTCTTTATGTATTGATATTGTGGCCAGTTCAGTTCAGTTCATCTCAACTCTGACGTCTTGGTTTACTCTTTTTTGTTTCGTGAATTTTTGGGCATTTGATAATCCTGCATATGTATTGAAAATTTGGTATGTTTACTTTATATGACAGCTCTTAAGCGTCCTGTTTTCAATTTTGTGAATTTTTGGACCTTTGATGACTCTGTTTGTGCATTGCAAATATGGTAAGTTTAGTTTATCTGAGAACTCTCCAGCATTGATTTCGTTCTTTTCCGTTTTGTGAAATTTTGGGCCTTTGATGCCTCTCTTTATAAATTGAAAATGTCGTCAGTTTAGTTTATCTAACATCTCTTAAACATCTATTTCACTCTTTTACATTTTGTGAGTTTTTGGGCCTTTGGTGCCTTTGCACATGTATTGAAAATCTGGTTAGTATAGTTCATCTGACAACTCTTGTGCATGGGTTTCACTCTTTTAATATTTTCTGAATTTTTAATCTTTCGCACCTTTGTTTATGAATTGAAAATCTGTCAAAACTAGTGGTTTTTGGTGTCATGTTTGCATCATAGTACGTATGTATGTGTTGTATTTAGTCTTTTTTGTTGTGTATCTTTCTTTATGTATTGAAAATCCACATAGTCTAATAGTTTTTGGTACCATGTCTATGTTGGTGTATGTATGTATTAAACTTTTACAAAAATCAAGAAAATTATGGGTGTTTTGTGTCTTTTTCATAAAATAAAATTAAAAAAAAACACTTCAAAAACAAAACCCGTATTTATTGCTCCTTTTTTAATTTGTAAAAATAGAGTTTTTGAATAATATTATGAAATGATATAACCACAATTTTTTTGGACTACTTTTGAATCTATTATGTTTTGATAATAAAAACAAGATAAATATTTATTTCTTTTTGTTACGGATAACATGTAAATTTTGATTGATTGTTTGACTATTGAGTTATGTGATGTTTAAGTAGAATGCATTTTGTCAATCATAAAATTATTACAAATATTTTTCTCATACAACTTTATTATTGATTGTATGGTTGGGCCATTTAAATCTACTTTGAAAAATATGTGCATTTATGATGGAAACTATGAATAATATTTATATAGATGTTGCAAGTCTTATGAACAAAGAGATTTATAATCATAAATAAGATAGTTTGTACAACATGTAGACCTTTCTATATTTTAGGAATCACTAAAATAAATGCTAGTTAGTTGTGTAGAAAATTGTTCTTTATAGATAATTTATAATTTTTTTACTTTTAATTTAAATATTGAATGCAAATATATTTAACAAGAAAATATATAATTATCATAAAGATAAGTTAAGACATTACAACATAGTATTATGAGATTTAATATTGTTTCACATTAAAATATAATATTTTCTTATTTATCATTTAAAGGTTCTTTATATTAGTTTGAAATATCATGTTTATCTAGTGGTATGCCAAGAGTTATTAAAAAAAAAGAAGTAAAAATATGATTATATGTGATTCTTGATACATTCAATATGTGACATCTTTCATATATCATGTTCTAACATAGTCACATACACTTGAGTTGGAAAACAAGTAGAATGTTGGTGTTGTCTTCTCATGAAACTTGTAGGACCTTTTAATGTCTCTATTGAAGTTGATGTGCTATATTGTCATTGTATAGAAAATGGAACTTATGGTCAAGGTTTAATTAAATTTTTTGTCACCCCATTTTTCTATATATTTGTACCTACCATTTGATTATAATAAAGAGTTCAATCTTTATGATCTATTCATAACCATTTTTTTCATTGAACTACACAACATAATACTTACCTTCGTAAAAATGAGAGGTGATAGACACAAATATCATTCAAGCATTTTCACATATATATTATGGACATGATGTGTCATACTTCACACAAAATAAGGTTTTGGTGATCTTATTCTTATTAAATTAGCCACAAATTTTCTTTACTACATTGAAGTTTTATTCGCCACTTTTTCAATCCAACTCCTAAGAAATTATAAATATGTTTGACTCCATTTTTTTAAAAGAATGTATGTAGTGAAAAAAGTGAAATAAAACAAAAATTATTAATGGGTTGTCTTAGGAAATATACATTAAAGGCCTTTCTAAGATATTCTATCTATGATAACTAAAAATAAAAGTAATAGATAATAATTTACATGAATTAGATTTTTATAAATATCAGTTTCATAGAGGTTATCATTCAAAGTCTAACTTTCACATAATTAATTTATAATAATTAATTTATAATAATTAATTTCTCATTGATTATCTCTATCATTTATGTCATTTTTTAATCTCACCCTCTTATTTTAAATACAATTCATTAATATACTATTTCATCATTATTTTGTAAGACCAAAATATCTAATACGATTAATAGATTTAAAAACACCAAATGAAATGTATAATGGAAAAAGATGTCTACTAGCTGACCTAATATTTATAATACTTAAAAATAGAAATAATCTTTAAAGGTAGGACTTTAGACAATACAATAAAATTGGTAAAGAAGAAAATACTATAAGATATCTCCCAATAAGATATGCAAACATACCCTCATGCTCTATTTTTACTACCAAAATTAGAAACAATAAAAATCTATGATCCATAAAGATTAATAAGGATAAATAATCATGTCATATGTAACAACACTTTTAATAAAAAAAGGGTGGACAATAATCCATTAATAGATTAAAGTTTGATTAATAACTAATTAGAACTTATTTCATAAGTCATTATTCTCACAAATGTAATAAGTACTATGTTTGATCTATCGTAAAATTTACATAAATGTTAGATACATGAAGCACATTCTATCTAGACATTAATTATATTCTATAGAGGGTAACTTGGTAACCTCATGTATATATACATCAGATCATATCATTCTAACTCCATTATGCACTATACATCCTTCTTAAGATTATTTTACTTCAAAATATGAGGAGATACTAATTAGTAAGTGTAGACACTAAAAACTCTCCCGTCACCTGCACACGACATTTTTTTACTAATTTTTATCTTAATTAATTAAATAATTTTTATTATTTAATTGATTCCTTTTCTCCAATTTTAAATAAATAGTTTTTTATTTATTTAAATTATTATTCTCATTTTTATCACCCTAATTAAATAATTTAATTTACTAAAGATTCTTTCTATAATTAAATAAATTACTTAATTTATTTAATTATTTCATTTTTTCAATGCTAACTAAGTATTTTGAAAATAAGGGTGAGTGCAAAAAGTTGGGTCCCAATTCGATGGAAGTCTTTGGGAGAAAAAAATTGCCGCTAGAAATGGGCACCTGATTTTTAAGAAGTGGGCGCCCATTTAGCTTCGGGCATCGAACCATAAAAAATCAAATGGACCCTCGTTTATGTGCGGGTGCCCGAGACTAAACTGGCACCTATTTTCTACAAATCAAGTGCCTGATTTGTAGATGTATTTATTTATTTTTTTAATCGATTTGTTATCCATTTTTACAATTTACAAAACGAACTGGCGATTTTGAGCATATGGGTGCCCAATTTTAGCATCACCATCGACCCCCCGAGTTACAGATTTTTCACATTCTAGGTACATCCATTTATTTTATATATATTATTATTCTTTTTTTTTTATTATTTTCAAAAAAATAGTAGTTTATTATTATTTTTTAATTCTTTAACATGTAATTGTATGTAGAGTCTTAAATTTTCTTTTTTTCAAATAGTGTTGGTGTTGTCTTCCAATGTAAAATAGTTATTTTTTAAGTTTTCATTTAGTTCATAAAATATTAGAAAACATGAAAAATAAAAAAATGCTAAAACTTAAAACCCTAGGTAGAAAACAAAAACAAAAATGTAAACCCTTTAAATACATAAACTAGATGAAATATAAACCCTAGACACAACTAAAACCTTTTAAATGTACATAAACTCTTAAAAAATATAACTCTCTCTCTCTCTCTCTCTCTTAAAATTCTTGGTATGGTTTTTTCAATGCTTAATTTAGTTGTGTAAAAGTGCATGTTTAAAGTTATATTTCTAAATGTTGTATTTAATTATAAGTTTATCTTTGTAAGGTAAAATGTAAATTAAATAGTAATTGTAAATTTACATGTTTGTGTTGGAGTTGATGAGTAAACAACCCATAGCTCCCAAGAACACCTACATGTAAACACCTATCACCGAAAGAGAGAGAAACAAGAAGCTAGAGAGGCCTGGATGCATGGATCCATGAAAGAGGAGACATTCTTGATGTGCAAAAATAAAAGTTGCAATTCAATAAAAATGAATGTTCTCAATAAGAATACAAAGGAGATCAATCCTTATAAAAGGAGATCAAAACCCTAAAAGGGTGAACAAACCTAGGTTGCATGATAATAATTAATAAAGTAATTAATTATTATATGCCTAAAGTTTATCTTAAGTAGAAAGAGATAAAAAGTGACTTAATAATTAAATCAATATGATTTGATTAATAAGTAAACACTTTAGTACTCTAACACCCCCCCTTAAGATGAACTTTGGGAGAAGCTAAAAACCTAGAAAGAACTACTGAAAGCAAATGGATCCTGGCAACAAAAGGCCTGGTCAGATATCCAAGTACAAAAGAGAGTTTCTATAAAGCAGAGAAATAGAGAAAACCGCATGGGAAAAAATCTACTCCAAAAAGAGACAAAGATTAGTCTGAAGGACTGAAGAAGCCTCCAAAACTAGGAATGTTCCAGAAAATAGGAACAAGGATGAACATGTAGAACATCACTGAAGTAAGAAGTTGAAAACTCTGTCAAGAAGTAACTACTGATTTGAAGATGCTCCACTAAAATATGACCAGGTAGAGAAGACTATAATCTGCATGAGTTGCCTCAAATTACACTACTCGAATCAGGAGGCAAACAACTAAAGTCGAAGATACAAAATACTGTAATATGCACAAGTGCCCTCAAATGACACTACTTGAATCAAGAGGCAAACAAAGGAAAACAATTGAAGTCAAAGATACAAAACACTGTAATCTGCACAAGTGCTCTCAAATGACACTACTCAAATCAGAAGGCAAACAAAGGAAAACACCTAAACTCAAAAATGCAGATGACATAAAAATACCAAAAGTTTGAAGAGCTGATCAATCAAAGCTGGAAGAGTGCATCCAAAAATAGGAAAGAGAAGAGTATCCATATGGTAAATGATCCATCTCACTAGAATGCATAGGTACCCAACCACTGCATCCTCCTAGTACATAGAATCAAATACTGAATACATAGCTCACACTATCGAACCAAGGAAGTAGTAGAACCAATAGTAGAAACCCCTCATAATGCTGACAAGGGAGTAATGACAGGTGTACATTGGAAAAACATCCAATAAGAACTACATGATGAAGAAGAATCTAAAACATTGAAGGTGCAGAGAGAGTACAAACACATATAGAGATGCATGAGGCTAATGTCATTGGAGGAACACTCACATGACAAAATTAGATGGCAAAAAAAGGCAAACATCAACCCCCTTGACACTTTATAATGGAGTGCTAGTACATGTAGAGAACGAACATGTGCAAGATATCATACATGCAATAGAATTATGACACTTTATCTCAGTGCATGTGCATAAAAGAATGCTACAAAAGTGAAGTGTACACTGCTCAAAGAAGAGTGAAGGCTGCTGAAACAAAAGAATAGCCTAAGATGAGCCATCCCTCATTGCCTAGTACTTTCTCTTCCCATCTTTAGGATTCTATATCCTCTGAGGATGATTTAGATGATGATCCACCTTCCCCTCCACCAGATATTTCATGAGTGCCTAAGTGGGCTCATTGTTGGAAATTTGGTTGAGTTGGTTACATAAATGTTGTCATTATGGAAACATATGATCTACATGAAGATCACACAGGTCAGAAAGCTAGTATGTTAGAGCGCAATGCAAAATTGTCTAAGTATGAGACAGCGTGTTTTTGCCAGTGAACCCGAAGATAGTTTTGATTGGTGATGTTGATTGGAGTAAGTTCAGTGCTTTCACACTTGAACATAGACACTATGGTGACTATTGAAGACTCACCTCATAGTGAAAGTTAGTATGGCATGTACAGAAGAAGTTATGACAGTTTTACTAAAGACAGTGTTAAGCCGACAGGATAGAATATGAAGACAGAATTGATAAAGAGTTAAGGGATTATTTTGTTTATCAAAATAATGACTTAACAATATAAAGGGATGACATCCTAGATGTTAACCCTTGGATAAAGATATTTTGTAATATGATAGTTGACTGGAAAGTTATTAATTTTAATAACTTGTATAAAGATATGTAAAGATGTAATTAAAAAGATTAGTAATGAATATGTGAATGTAATAGTGAAAGTGAAAGAGCAGCGAAGAGATATTGATGCAAGCAGTATAAGGTTATGTACCTTGACCTATTTTTGTAATAAGTGAATATTGTATATTACTTGTTTGGGCAGTGGGTTCATCTGGTAATCATGTTTTGTACTACCAACTCCTAACAGGGTTGAGGCTTCTAACAAGGCCTATAGTCCCTTAATCAAGATTGAGACACTATATGCATGTAATAGACTCCTAACAGGGTCAACATCCTTAATAGGATACTTTTGATTAGTGGATCTTTGTGGGTACCATCCCCACCGGGGTTTTCCCTTGGCTAGGGTTTCCTCAAGAACAAATAATGTGCTATGAGTTCTTTTGTTTTACTGCTATGCATGTTGTTTAGCTTTCTATGTTATGCATGTGTTAATATAATCTGTTATATCCATAATTGGGCAAAAGTAAAAGTTTGTAGAATATTGATTCACCCCCCCCTCTCAGTATTCCCTATTTCTAACAATTGGTATCAGAGCTTAGTTACTCAGAAAAGAACCATTCAAGGAAAGCCTAGCAACTTGAGTAAGATCTCTATGGATATGGATCAGTTACAGAAGAAACTTGAAGAAGCTCTTGAACAGATTGATATGCTTACTGAAGAAAGAGATACTTTGAAAAGAAAATATGATGATGCAAAGAACCTCATTGAGAAACTGAAAAATAAGTTGGAAGATCTGAAATCTGAAGAGGAATCCAAAATTCACATTGAAGATTGTGATGACAACATAGAAAAGGAAAATGAGATCCTTAAACATGAACTGAAGATAGAAAATCTAAAGCTAAGTCTGAAAGATGGAAATGGCAAGAATGAAGCAAATCTAAAATCTGAGAATGAAAATCTTAAGCTTGAAAATGAAGGGCTAAAATCTAAACTTGGTAACATAACATCTGAACATGAGAAAGTCAATTTGCAGTATGCTGAACTTGAGAAATACAATACAATTGTGAAAGGAGAATTGACTCAATCTAAGCAGCAACTTGAAAGACTATATTCAACTAATGAGAAGATTGATGAACAAATATCTTATCAAAAACCACTATGATAAAACTGGTCTTGGATTCAACACTTTTAAAGCAAATGAAGAAAGCAAGGAACCAGATCTAAAAATATCTGAAAGAATAGATGAGAAGAAGTCTAATGAGATTAACAAATCTGAAGATACAGCCAAGGAAGAAGAACCACCTAAGAAAGAGGAATCACCTAAAAGTATGCAAAGAGAATTCAAAGGTAGATGTTTTTCTTGTAAACTGTTGGTTATATGAAGAGAGATTGCACAGGTAAGAAATTTAAACCTCTTAATGGTTATTGTTATAATTGTCATGGTTTTGGACATAGAGCTATTGAATGTAGAAAACCTAAATTTGTTGAGAATAACAATAGTAGTAGAATGTTTAAAAATACTAACCATGCAGATAAGAAACCCACTGAAGATATGAACAGAAGAAATGGAGTAGTATGTTATAGATACAACAAGGTTCGACACATTGCTAGAAATTGTAGATCATAGATCAGCCAGCCTGGACCAAGATATGGAAACAATGGAATAGTTTGTCAAATATGTAACAAGATTGGACATGCAGTAAGGTTTTGCAGAATGAACAATAGAGTTTTTCATACCAATCCTAACCTTAGAAGTCATGCAAGAAGAAATGAAGATGCAAGCAACAGTCAGAAAGGATGCTATAGTAATTCAGATGAAGTGAAGTTTGTTAAAAGCACAGATCAAGGAGACATATTTAGCATTGAAGGTAGTCAGAAAGGTGAAGTATTAAATGGTAAGAATGAATCTTTACCTGACCCATCTCAAAGTACTTAATTCATGAAAATTACAGTAAAATAGGAACTTAGATTAGTGTAGAAATTGATATATGATGAATTGAGTCTTGTGAAATTAATGCAAGGTATTATATGTTGTTCTAATGCTATGGTTAAGAGTGCAAAGAAAAACATTATGTTTTGCGAGATCGCAAGAAGTTTTAAGTTTTGCAGGTTAATAGAATCAGCTTTTTGGAAAGAAATGGCAAAAGAATTGAATGCGATGTCAGATCTAAGTGAGATTGAATTGATAAAAGGTTAATGAACAGATTATTCAAGATGGAGACTTTACAAAGATGAAAAAATATTATGATCTCTATGATTATACATAAAGACTGAATCTAGAAAATGTAGTGGTGAAGTATATGATTTTATCTAATAAGAAATTTGACACAATTCAAGGTAAGATACCTAATGACTTGTACATGAAACTTGTAAATAGAAAGAAGAGAGCATCATAGGAAGACATAACTATTAGAGAAAATCTTGTAAGAAAAATTTGTGTTGTGAGAGATGAAGAACACTTAAAATAGATCATGAAGAATCTAAACACCCATTTGAGAACCAAGAAGAGAACTATTCAGATTATGGGTGGTAGATATGAAGAAATTAACACAGAAACAAAGCAAGCAATCACTAAGGTTATGATAGAGAATGCTGGAGAACCATTAGTTGTAGCTGAATCTAAAGATCAAGCAGAAGAAGCAAAACAAGAGGACATTCCTTCTCTACCAGCCATAAATATTGAGGATGAAGCCATGAATGTTGAAGGAACAAAGATCACCTTGGATAGTGATGATAACTTATTCAAGAATCTTGAAAACATTGCTGACAATTCAGCTTTTGAAGAGCAAGATAGTATCAAAGGAGAAGAGAAGACATAAACCAAAATTGTAGAACCTAAAGTGACAAAGAAACAAGTACCTATTCCCACTCAAGAAGAAATCAGTCTTACACCTGAGACTGGTAAGAAAATTTAGATTGGTTCTATGATTGAGAATTTGGGAAAGGAAGTAGATGATGATGATTAGATGGAATTGATCACATCTTTGAACAAGATCATCACAAAGAACAAGAAAGTAAAGAGTCTTGAAGGATGCTTGAAGGAGCTTACTGAGAAGTTACAATGCATTATAACTACACAAATTGTAGAAGATGACCCTCTGGAAAGAGCCAAGAAAGTGATGAATAATTTTGATGATGAGTTTACAAATTTATCTGATATAGCAAAGATGAAAGCTCAAGCAGCTTATGAGGCCAAAACACTTTTGGACATTAGTCAGAATATTAGGAATGATATCAATAACCTTGATATTTGAATAAAGGACTTGAGAAAGAATTTAGAAAGAGGAAAATCTTTGTACATTCAGTGTACAAAATCATAGAACTTGGTAGCAAAGGAAGTTCAAAAGATGAAGATGAAGGAAGCAGAAATTCAGAATGAGAAAAACCTTCTTTGGAGCCCCAATGTGAAGATATTTGATATTGAGAAGAAAATCCGCAAGATTTATGATGAAATAAGAGTTTTGCAAGATGACAAGGACATGAAGCTGAAGAGATTCACTCTTATAAGAGAGCACATTTCTATAAACTTGAGCACTATTGAAGGGCAACTGGAAGAATGTCTTTCAGCCAAGACATCTTTTTAGAAGTTTAGTTATGAGAATCTCCAAGCATGTGAGATTGCATCTTATGGATTGTGCGCACTACTCAGTGTGGCAGATTCAATTAAGAAATCATGGGAGAAAGAGTTAGAGGCCATGAAGATTAATTTTGTAGATTGTGTTGTAAGCCTACCGGATTTGCAATATTGAATCAAGGTATAACTTTTTTTGTGAACACAGTTTTATAACCCTCCTTACCTTTTTTTTGTCATTGTTGTCAAAGGGGGAGAGATATATAGCATAAAATTGATAAGGATACATACTCTTAGGGTGATTATAGTAAATAGAGAGGATTCATAAAGTCATAAGGACAATATATACATATTTTTTATTATGGCCACAATTTTGAAATTTTTGGAGCCTAAGACTTAGCCAATTTTCTCATATGTTGCCACCAATGACAAAGGGGGAGATTGTTCAAAATTTGGCTAAGTTGGTTACATAGATGTTTTCATTATGGAAACATATGATCTACATGAAGATCGCATAGGTCAGAAAGCTAGTATGTCAGAGCGCAATGCAAAATTGTCTAAGTATGAGACCGTGTGTTTTTGCCAGTGAACCCGAAGACAGTTTTGATTGATGATGTTGATTGGAGCAAGTTCAATGCTTGTGCACTTGAACATAGAAACTATGGTGACTATTGAAGACTCACCTCAGAGTGCAAGTTAGTATGGCATGTACAGAAGAAATTATGACAGTTTTACTAAAGACAGTGTTAAGCCGACATGACAGAATATGAAGACAAAATTGATAAAGAGTTAAGGGATTATTTTGTTTATCAAAATAATGACTTAACACTATAAAGGGACTACATCCTAGATGTTAACCCTTGGATAAAGATATTTTGTAATATGATAGCCGACTGGAAAGTTATTAATCTTAATAACTTGTATAAAGATATGTAAAGATGTAATTAAAAAGAGTAGTAATGAATATGCGAATGTAATAGCAAAAGTGAAAGAGCAGCGAAGAAATATTGATGCAAGTAGTATAAGGTTATATACCTTGACCTATTTTTGTAATCAATGAATATTGTATATTAATTGTTTGGGTAGTGGGCTCATCTGGTAATCACATTTTGTACTATAAACTCCTAACAGGGTTGAGTAGTGTGACTCTCCTACCCATTTTTGTAGTAGGGTGAGTCTCAATTTGAGTAGGAGAGTCACCCTCCATTCAATTATACATAGTTACCTTCTCCAACTAGATGCTCATGAGTGCCAAATAGAAACGACAATTATAGTCCTAACCAATCTAGGGATTCTAAGGTCACCCTATGGTACAAAGGAGGCTTCCTCTTTTCCGCATTCAAGACCTCCAAAAACACAGATAGTGTCTTACTTACTCTCACTGAATAAGAAAAGTTTTGCCATTTACAAGAACACTTTGAGCATAAGGACAACCAAGCTCATTTAGACAAAATGGATGCTACTAGACGCATGGCTATGAGAGGAATGTCTAACAAGCAACCCAAGATTAGTGGCTATGAGCATAGACCACTTTTTGGTACTAATGGAAACTATGGCAACAACACACCACCTAGGTCTCCTCCGAGACAAAATTTTGATGTACCTTATTCACCTCCTAGACCCCCTCCCTCTCATCATGAGGAAGAGGCCACTGATGAAATTTCTAGTGAGGAGCTTATGAGATTTGAACAAGACAAGGTCTCCCAATGAATGATGCATAAGCTTTTAGAGCATAATGGAGACCAATATTTTCAATTCATGACTTCTAGAGGATACAAGCTTCCTCCCAGTTATGATGTCGAAAAAATTGTCCAAGAAAGAGTGCCAAAAAAATTGGAAACCTTAGAGAGGAATTAAAAAAGACAAATCAACATCTTTCCCAATTGGCAATAGAAAGGGAGCCTCCAAAGGTCTCTTTTGTAGAGTCTATCTGTGCTCTTCCCTTTGATAGGAGTCTATACATGGTCCTATTTCCTAGGGATATTGAGGTTCCCAAATATGACAAGTATGATGGAAACGGTGACCCCCATGACCATGTGCATCACTTTTATGCTCTTAGGATGGACTTCCTTCATGAAGACACATTTCTACTACAATTGTTCCCTAGAAGTCCAAGAGGACAAGCCTTGGAATGGTTTGCAAAATTGACACCGCCTCTTAAGACTTTTGATGAGTTGGCTAGGCACTTCACCCAACATTATTCATACAACATCCAACAGCCTATCACCATGATAGATCTTAGTGCTCTAAGGAAAAATCAAGGTGAGCCATTTGCCACTTACTTGCAACATTGGAGGTCATTGTATTCTCGATATCCTCATCTGCTACCCGAAAGGGAAAAGATTGACATTTCTGTCAACACTCTTGTGCCTGAGTTGTATTATGATCTAAGGAAACAACTATTCTCCTCTTTCAATGACATGGTTGAAAGTGCATATTGGATTGAGGATGTGGCCATAAGAAAGGGGGATATTGTTATTAATAAATATACTAGAGGCAATGGCAAGGACAAGAGAAAACCTTCGAACAGAAACAAGTATGTTGTTAATGATGGGGTTGTAGATGTCCCAAAAGCTAAAGAACCTACTTTCAACCTTTCTAATGCTATCTACACAACAAAACAACAAGAGGCTACCAATGCTCATAGTGCTCCTAAGCCTCAGTATGCAGACAAGCCAAGGAAGCAATACCGCCAACGGGTTTACACCAAGTTGGTTAAACCATACAATGTGATTCTTAAGACTTTGGTTGCCAACAAGTATCTTACGCTTCTTGACAATTCACATCCCTATGATCTACTAGTTAAGCCTGATTGGTGGAGAGAAGATCATTTCTACCACTATCACAGAAATAAGGGACACAAAATAGATAATTGTTTTAAGCTTAAAGATGCTATCCAAGATCTCATTGATGGAGGCACCATTCTCATAGATGGCTTAGTTAAAAATTTTGATCATAAGGCTTTCAAGACCCCTCTACTTGAGTATGAAAAAGGGGAATCCTCTCAAGCAAATAAGAAGAATCATGATGCAAAGATCAACTATACATATACTCCTAATTCACCTGTGATCAACATGGTAGAGCCCATCGAGAGTGTTCTTATGATGAGATCTCAAGATGATAATAACACCAATCATGGTATGCCAAAGTTGGTCTTGCAAACACTGGATGGTTCATCTTCTCGAAGTGAGACACTGAATACTATTAGTAGGGGGCAAGCCAAAATTGTCCTTAAAACTGTGCATGATCCCAAGAAAGCCTCTTCTTCCAAACAAGAGGCTCCTTCAGTCTTGTCGAGCTATGACCTTGTGCACCAATTGTAGTGGACACCCACCCAGATATCCATTTTTGAGTTGCTTGAGTTATCCTCTTTGCACAAGGAGATCCTTGAGAAAGCTCCGCGTATAGAAAATGTCCCCAATGACATTGATCTAGATCAGTTCTAGGCTATGGTCAACCATATCTCATCTCCCCACTACCTATCCTTTTTTGTAGAGGATGACACATCTCTTAGCCACCCCCATAATCTTGCTTTACACATTGAAGTCCAAGTCTACCATACCCGAGTCTGCCAAGTCCTGATAGACAATGGTGCGGGGTTAAATATTGTTTCTTTCCATGTGGTGCAATAGTTGGGTTTGTCAGAATTTGTTGTAGATCCTAAGCGGAAGATTACTATAAAAGCATACAATGAAGTGGAAAGATCTTCTAAGGGTCTTATTGTGCTGCCTATCCGAGTGGGCCCTATCATGAAAGATATTGTGTTCCAAGTGTTGGACATCCCACTCACTTATAACATTCTTGGGTCATCCTTGGATCCATGACATGAAAGCTATCCCTTCCACCTACCATTAGTGTGTCAAATTCCCATACAATGGCACTAAAGTCATGATTCCTAGGGATAATTCTATAGCTATCAATACCCTAACTACTATTGAGACGTTTGTTCCTCACAAAAAACCTTCTCATGATCCTAATGCATCCCTGATTGCTGCTGAGAAAAAATTAAAGATGATGAGTATTGGTATGGGTGAATACACACTGGATTCCATTGCTGCTATGCCTACTTCTCCTAAATCATATGGGAGACCCTTTGACAAGATGAAGCCTTCCACTTTCACTATGACAGTCTTTGATACCTTTGTTCATTCATCCGTACCCCTAGAGGCTGAAAAAGAAGAACAAGTTATTAGGGAGTGGATCTATAGAGACAAAGAGAGTAGTACGACAATTGCTACTCCTATCTCCCCTAAGCACTATGGTAAAGGCTATAAATTTTTGCAGAAAATGGGCTATCAAGGTCATAGACCTATAAATGATAATGTACATGCCCTAATTGAGCCTTTGAGTCATACCAATGGCCAATCCTCTAAAGATACCATAGGTCTAGTATACGGTGCCAACGATGACCTCCCTGACTATTCCAAAAATTCTCCCATGATCAGTGATTCAGACACAGATACATATGAGTCACCACTGCACACTATGGCTCAAATGGGAGACAGTCTCCCTTCTACTTCACTCCTTTGGGGAGAAGAACACATACCTGATGAGGATACAGCTGAAGCCTCTACACCTAGAAGTAGACAATGTAGAAACATCTTGCAATTGGTCGACAAAGGATATCTCACATGTAATGACTTGGGTCCCTCTACTTCTCAACATCCTAAGCCTTCTTGGTGCAAACATCCCAGTAGAAGCTCAACAATGGATTCAAATGAGTATGAATGGAATACTCTCTCAGAGGGATCTTCCATGATGGATATGGAGGTTGATGTGGTTCATACTTATAGTACCCAAACCGACGTAGTTGATGAGTCTCACATAGGGTCTGATGAGTTCAATCCACATATTGCTTTAGTGGACCACATTGGTCCTTCTATGCCAAATCTAGATCTTCACGCTTTTGGAGCCTACTCTATAGGCTCAACCTCTCTCGTCACTAGAGATGACACATACTACATAAATGCTCTTAAACCTATCACTTCACTTTCCCTCATACACTCAGATCTCATAGATTGGTCTTCCCAAGATCAATGACCCACATTGCCTTCTTTCCAAAATGACTATGAGATCACCTGCTACCTCAATGCCATTGAACCTATTACTTCTTCCACCAGCGAACCAGCGAAAAACATGACTGAATTAGATATCAAGTACATCAGTCATAAAATCAAAAGAAAAAAACAATGGTTGGATGATGAAAACCACATTGTGGTGGTATCCGAACCTAAAAATAGTAAAAATAAAGATGTATCTAAGGGTGAAAACCTCTCTGAGGCGCCCAAGGATGAGGTACTTGGTAGTCTACCTAGCTATTTTCAAGAAAGGTCTTCGGTTCTAATAGAGCCTATGCAGCCAATCAACTTAGGGACAAATGGATCTCCTAAAATCATACATGTGGCTCAGTCCCTTTCAAAAGAGGAGAACAAACAATTTGCTGCAGTCTTTCAAGAGAAAAAGATCAACTTTGCATGGACATATTCTGACATGCCTGGTTTAGACACTGAGTTTATCATGGACCACCTCTCCATTACTCCAGGGGTAAAACCTATCAAGAAGAAGCTCAGAAAGATGCATCCCCATGTGGCATTACTAGTTAAAGTTGAACTTGAGAAGCTTCTGAAAGCCAACTTTATCAGAGCTATCAACTACACTGAGTGGATTTCTAACATTGTCCCTATTTCCAAACACAACAAGTCCATTCGCGTATGCACTGATTTTAGAGATCTGAATAAAGCATGCCCTAAGGATGATTTTCCACTTCCAAACATTGACATGATAGTGGACATGATGACAGACTATGAAATTTACTCCCTTATGGATGGCTTCTCTGGATATAATCAGATCAGAATTTCCCTTAAAGACCAAGAGAAGACAGCTTTCACCTGTGCATGGGTAACCTTTTGTTGGAATGTCATGCCCTTCAGTCTTAAGAATGCTGGTGCAACCTATCAAAGGGCTATGACCACTATATTCCATGATATGATGCATAAGAACATGGAAGACTATGTTGATGATGCACTTGCTAAATCTCAACAAAGGAGCACACATCTATCCGATTTGAGTTTGATATTGGACCGCATGGAATGATTCCAACTCAGATTAAATCCTAACAAATGTGCTTTTGGTGTCACTTTTTGGAAACTGCTAGGGTACATCATCTCAGCAAAAGGGATAGAAGTAGACCCAGAAAAGGTGCAAGCTATCATGGAGATGCCACCTCCATGCAACATCAAAAAATTAAGGGGTCTCCAGGGTCATCTCTAATCTATCAGGTGGTTCATTTCTCAGTCAACTGACAGAGCTCAACCTTTCAATCTAAATTTGCATAAAGGAGCTACTTGTATATGGAATGAGGAGTGTCAAAAGAACCTAGACTAGATCAAGGATTACCTAGCATGACCTCCTATTCTTATGCCACCTATCCAAGGGAAACCTTTGATACTGTACATTTCTGCTACGAAAAATTCCTTAGGAGCTCTCCTTGCACAACACGATGATATGGGCAAAGAGCGAGCTATTTACTATATCAGTCACACTCTAGTTGCTTATGAACTCAATTACACCAGCATTGAAAAGGCTTGTTTAGTAGTGGTGTTTGCATCTCAAAAACTCAGACATTACATGCTTGCACATACTACGTAGCTAGTTGCCAAAATTGATCCTTTAAAGTATCTTTTGAGTAAAGTTGCGCTTACTGGATGGCTTGCTAAATGGATGTTGATTCTCTCAGAATTTGAGATTTAGTATGTCGAAAGGAAAGCTATTAAAGGGAAAGAAATTATGGATCAATTGGATGAGTTCCCCATAACCAATAATGCTCCTCTTTAAATAGACTTCCCAGATGCTTCAGTCATGCATATCATAGAGTGTGCATGGAAAATGTTCTTTGATGGTTCTTATACACAAAATGGGGCTAGTGCTAGAATCTTGTTCATTACTCCTCACAGATACACCATTCCTAAATCCTATAAGCTTCTCTTTCCATGCACCAATAACATAGCTGAATATGAAGCTCTTCTGAATGGTGTTAAGCTTGCCCTTGAATGGAGGATCACTGAGTTGCATATTTTTGGAGATTCTCAGCTTGTCATAAACCAAGTCAATGATGATTACCAAACAAAGGATGATAAGTTGATTCCCTACAAAAGGATGATAGAATCACTCAGGAATTATTTTACATTTTTCACATTCCAATAAATTCCTAGAGCTGAGAACAAGGCTGCTGATGCCATGGCTACTTTGGCATCCATTCTACAACTAGAAGGGCACGAATCACACTTTGAGATCCTAGTGGAAGAATTGTGCTACCCTACCTACAATTCCCCTGATGACTGTGTCATTTACACTATGGTCAGTCATGACTCCTCCCGCTATGCCACCATCTTTTCCTATCTTCAAGATCAAGTTGTTCCTAAAAATTTAACACGCAATGAGAAGCGCCAACTCATCCGTAATGCCTCACACTTTACCGTCATCTTTGGTGACTTGTATAGGAAGGGTCTAGATGGAACTCTCCTTAGATGTCTAGAAATAGAGGAGTCGAAAAAGGTGCTAGCTGAAGTCCATGATGACATATGTGGGTCACACCCTAATGGTCTTGCGCTGGATCAAAAATTGCTTAGGGCTAGTTACTATTGGCCTACTATGCAAATTGATGCTGTTCAATATGCCAAGTCATGCAAGAAATGTCAACTACATGGGAATCTCATTCATGCTCCTGGACACGAGCTCATTCCCTCTATTACTTACTAGCCATTTCAGCAATGGGCCTTTGACTTGGTAGGCAAAATTTATCCTAGTTCTTTGAGTGGGCATAAGTTCATCATTACAACTACTGAATATTTCACTAAATGGGTTGAAGTTGTCCCACTGTCTGTAGCTATGGGAAAACATGTTGCCCTATTTATTTTGAATCACATCATTTGCCACTATGGTATTCCTTCTTCCATAGTCACGGATAATGGTGGCTAGTTCAAAAACAAAGACCTGAAGCACTTGTGAAAAAATTTCAAAATCAAACAACATTGGTCTTCTGTCTACTACCCTCAAGGGAATGGCCAAGCTGAGGCCTCAAATAAAACATTGCTAAAAATTCTCCACAAAATAGTGCACAAATCAGGCAAGGATTGGCATCTGCAGATCAATCCTGCACTATGGGCTTACATAACTTCTATCCACACTCCTACCAATGCAACACCTTTTTCCTTGGTCTATGGTTCTGAGGCTATCTTACCATTAGAGGTTGAAATACCTTCACTAAGAGTCTCTCTACATGGTTTGATTACTGATGAAGACCAGAGGGCTATGAGAGTGCATGAGCTTACTACTTTGGAAGAAAGCCGCAAGGCTACTTTTGATCACATGGGCACCTATCAAAAGAGAATGTCTACTGCTTAAAATAAGAAAGTTCATCCTAGAGAGTTCTAAGTGGGTGAACTAGTTCTAAGAGAAAATCCCAAAAATCAGCAGAATAGAGAACAAAAAGGCAAGTTTGAGCCAAATTGGTTAGGACCTTATATTATCACAGTAGCATTTGGGTCCGGAGCCTATCAACTATCTACCCCCGAGGGAGAAGAGCTTATCAAGCCTATCAATGTTCTACATCTAAAAAAGTTCTATGTCTAAGGTTCTCGATCTCTTTGTACATATTTATTGATCCTGAAAAAATTAAAAAAAATTCATATATGATGCTAAGAAAATCCTAAAAAGCATAAAAATTACTTAAAAAATGAGCATCCTAGTGAAAACCTAGCAATAGGCACTTTGATGTCTCACCAAAAACAATAAAAAAATTCAAAAATTCAAAAAAAATAGAAAAGTGCCTTGGTGAAAACCTGGAAACAGGCGCCTTGGTAGCAAAATACAAAAAAATTGAAAAAAGTCCTGAAAAAATCTATCAAGTGGTGAAAACCTGGAAATAGGCACAGCTTGAGACCCTTACACCTATGTCTATCAGTCTTGCGTAGTGCTCATTCACTCCTTGCTTTGCCTCTCCTAACCTAGAATTGACTCTTGTCTTAGTCTAGGGGGCATATGTTGTTCTAGTTTATCTTGGGTCTCTTTGTGCATCGGGGTTTCTTGGACAACTTGGTTCCAACGGTGTTTTTTAACACCACCCCAAATATGTTTTTCAACACTTCCCTAGCATCAAGTGTTTCTTAACACTTATCAGATATCCTACCTACAGTCTCGAATGATACAATATTTCTCATTGGCAGATGCGATACTCAAAGTTTGACTCTATGACCTACACACAGGCACTTAAACACTTGACTTGCTAAGATTTATTTCTTTGTGTTCTATCTATGATGATTTCTTTGATGAGTGTTCTCTCCCTAATCATTTTTGATGATGCTGAGCTAGAAGATTGGGGGCATGAGAACATGTTTTATTTCTTTTTCTGCCTATGGGTATATTTTGTTGATCTTAGTTGTCATGAGCATTTATGCTTGTTCCACTTGACTCTAGCATCTACAAGCTATTATCCTTTACTATTTTTCCACAAGTGCATGCTTATAGTCATCTTGACTTTCTCATGTCTCGATGCGAGCATAATATTGCTATATCAAACTTAGGGAACCTCATTGCACTAGTCATCTTGACCTACATGTCTTTGATGCCTAGGTGAGATTTCCACATTCCTATATGATATAGATCATATTTAGATTCGCATAGTTATACTACTGTGTATTGTATGATCTTGTGATGCTACAAACAATGCTCGATGATGATTATTAGAGACTAATGGCTTTGTAACCTTGCAAGTAAACCACTTTTCATAGTAGCTTGCATTTTTAAGTTCATGATAATTAGTTTTGCATCTTGCATATGGAGAGAGATCTCCTTTCATCTTTCACAAACTTATTAGTCAAACTGCACTCACCTTTAGCTTCTTCCCGATCATGTCTTTCACTTCTTGTCTTTCATATCACTTCATTTTCTCCTCATTTTGAGATCAAAACCAAAATTTGAGTTCACCTTGACCGTCCAAATCACATTTCTCCTTCTTCCGCATAGTTGGCTGACCTTTTGAGGCCTGATCCTTCGATCTTCGCTGGGGCATCCTTTCCTTCTTCGTCTCCATCTCTCTCACCCTTCTAGTCTTTCATTCATCTCTCTCTGAGGTCTTAAATGGGGCATATCTTCACTACTTGATGGTGTACACACTAAGATGCACACTTCTCTAAATCATTGCTTCCAAGAGAATCCATGGATTGGAAACCTTGAGAAAATCAATTTAAAGCTCCCTAGGCATGGAGTGCAAGGGTTTTAAGAGTGCTCTCAGCTAGAGTTATTAAGCCAATAACCTTGCTAGTAAACCATGCAATGGGAGATTCAAATGAAGACAAGGGAAAGAATGCCAATATCCCTAAGAATCAAATGGAGATGAAATGCAAGCTATGCTAAGAATGAAAGAACAATGCAACTAAGCTATGAAAGGAAATATGCAAGTATTACAAAGCCTCCTAATCAAGCTAGATGAATTAATCTAAATCACAAAGGAAACTAAGCTAAATATGAAGCTATGAATGCCATGATAAATGAAACTAGAATAACATGTAGATGCAAAAGCCAAGAATGCTCCAAATCTTCAAAAGCTCCAAAGTGACCTAGAAAACCTGCAACATAACATTAGCATAAAAAGATTGATCCAAAATGAAGAAGAGAGCTCTCCTTTTATAAGAAATGAGAAGGAATGGACCATGGATATTAAGAGGCAAAAGATTTAATCAATGGTGGAGCATCAAAGAGGAGAAATCCATGTGCACAAGTATCCTCCAATGAGAAAATAAGAGTTGACTTTTGTGTCCATATGAGACAAAAAGTGCTTTTTCCCTTTTTATAAAATAAGAATAATGCTTTATTTGTGCAACTTAGGATAAGAGGAAAAGTGGGGGCTTTTTATTTATTAAAAGGGGAGGGAATTCCTTTTAAATAAATAAAGACTTTAGGATAAAATGGTTAGCCCATAGAAAATAATTGAATAAATGATAGAACTAGGATTTGATGAAGACTAAGCAATTGATGATTTTAGCAAAAGGGGCTAATAGTCTAGGTGACCATTTTTAGGTGTATACAGATGGTTATTCTCTTATCTTTCATCTTCGATTATGATTTCTAGTGATTTGATCATGTTGCTCTTGCTTCTGCATTCCCTCTACCTGATTTCACTTTTGATCTTGAGGGGGCAGACACATCACATCCTATTGGGTATTCTCCAAAGCATATGCTTGACCATTCCATTTTCTTTGATCGATCTATCTTTGCACTTGACATGTTACTTCTCATCTCGAGTTCTAATAATGTCCATCTCTTTCCTAAGTGTTCAGTACTGTTGCTACCAGGCTGACCATGCAAGATTTTCTATCTCTCTGTGCTTCATTCTTTGGAGTCAGATCTCTATCTATTGCCTTCTTGGCTGATCTATTCTTTGACGTAATGTGTTCCCAAATCGATCACACATTAGTCAAAGAGGGGAAAATGTAATCACCCAAAAATGGTCACCTAGACTATTAGACCCTTGCTAGCATTATTTGCTAAAATCATCAATTGCTTATTCTTGATCAAATCTTAGTTCTATCATTTATTCGATTATGGGCTAACCATTTTACCCTAAAGTCTTTATTTATTTAAAAGAAATTCCCTCCCCTTTTAATAAATAAAAAGCCCCCACTTTCCCTCTTATCCTAAGTTGCACAAATAAAGCATTATTTTTATTTTATAAAAATAAGAAAAAGAGCTTTTTGTCTCACATGGGGCACAAAAGTCAACACTTATTTCTCATTGGAGGAAACTTGTGCACATGGATTGCTCCTCTTTCAAGCTCCACCCTTGATTCAATCTTTTTCCTCTTAATCTCCATTGTCCATTCCTTTTCAATTCCTATAAAAGAAGAGCTCTTTTCTCATTCTAGGGACCAACTTTTTATGCTAATCTTATGATGTAAGATTTCTTGGAGACTTTGGAGATTTTGAAGACTTTGGAGCCTTTTGAGATCTTATTGCATTTAGCCCTCATTTTTTGCATTCTTAGCTTAGCTTCATGTTTATGCTTTCTTAGCTTAGTTTCCTTTCATGCTCTAGTTTAGTTCACATAGCTTAATTAGCAAAGATTTGTAATACTTCTATCTTTCATTTCCATAGCTCAGCTTGCATTTCCATTCTTAGTATAGCTAGCATTTCATCTCCATTTTGATTCTTGAGGATATTGTCATTCTTTCCCTTGTCTCATTGAATCTCCCATTGCATGGTTTACTAGCAAGGTTATTGGCTTAATAGCTCTAGCTGAGAGCATCCTTAAAACCCTTGCACTCCATGCCTAGGGAGCTCTAGGTCTCCTTCCCAAGGTTTCCCAATCATGGATTCTCTTGGAAGCAATGGCTTAGAGAAGTGCACATTTTAGTGTGTACACTAACAAGGCCTATAGTCCCTTAATCAGGATTGAGACACTATATGCATGTAATAGACTCCTAATAGGGTCAACATCCTTAACAAGATACTTTTGATTAGTGGATCTTTGTGGGTACCATCCCCACTGGGGTTTTCCCTTGGCCACGGTTTCCTCAAGAAAAAATAATGTTTTATGAGTTCTTTTGTTTTATTGCTATGCATGTTGTTTAGCTTTCTATGTTATGCATGTGTTAAGATAATCTGTTATATCCATAATTGGGAAAAAGTAAAAGTTTTTAGAATACTAATTCACCCCCCCTTCTTAGTATTCCCTATTTCTAACACTTGTGATATTATCAGTGTTGCTAGTTCTTTGGCAAGAGATCCTTCAGATACTTGTCGTACTTGTGCTCAACAATTTGGTACTGGTCTTTTGAGTCATGTTGTTTCAGATGATCCTTAGAATTCTTCAAAGGTGATAGGAAATCCTAAGTGGGATAGGGCTATGGATGAGGAGTACTCTTCTTTGATGAAGAATTACACTTGAGATCTTTGTACTCTTCTAAAAGGAAGAAAGCTGGTTCGGTGTAAGTGGGTGTACCATACCAAGTATGTTGCAAATAGTTCTATTCATCGGTATAAGGAACGTCTTGTTGTGAAGGAATTTTCATAGGTGGAGGGTATTGATTACTCTGAGACCTTTTCTCATGTTGCCAAGATGAGTTCTATTCACCTAGTACTTTCTCTTGCAACTTCATAGGGTAGGACAATGTATCAGATGGATGTGAAGAGTGTGTTCTTGCATAGGGATCTACATGAGAAGATCTATATGTTAGGATTAGGTAATATTGAGAGGGAGGGTGAATCTGTATTACAACACTTTAATTTAAACTTCAACCAGTTGCAAATAAACCATATTAATGTTGAAATGAAAAGAACATAAATACACAACACATAACTCATAACACCATGATTTGTTTTCGAGGAAACCCTGGCCAAGGGAAAACCCCAATGGGGATGGTACCCACAACTATGCACTAAAATATTAAATCCCTATTAGGAGATTTAGCCCTGTTAGGAGCTAAGTATTACATAGTACATTTTCTTCTTAGAGGAATAAAAAGCCCTGTTAGGGGTATACAAAAAATCTATTAAAGGTGTGGTGAGCTTACAACTCTTACAATCAAAATACTATCACAAATGTGTTCTTCAAGTAGTGAAAAATACAAGCATCTTCTATCAAACACTAATCTCACATTTTCTCTCTAATCTCAAATTCGCATCCATCACATCATCATCACAATCATACTTATCACTTCCACAAAACACTCTATACTTATATTAATTATGCCATCCAATCGGCTCTCAAAATACATTACAAAACATAATAATTACTTATGCAAATGATAAACATAGAGTCTATGATCTTATATTACCAAAGTGTCGGCAATATACAACATTCATCTAACTTAGCACGTTACCATACCAACTAACCTTCCCTCAATCACTGCGACTGTTCATATGCCCTGTTTCACTGATTCTCTATCTTCACATACCTTCATATCAATGTATCTTACTAATATCATCACCAAAATACGTGTGACCTTAACTGAAGCTTATACATATCCAAAAGTGTCTTCCTTTAACTTCAAAAACCATAATACTATTAGGAATGGGAACACTGAGAGGGGGGGGGGGGTGAATCAGTGTTCTGTATATTAATACTTTTTCTGATATCTTGAATCTTAACTTTATTGCTTGAGTACTGAACTAAATATCAATGTAAGTAAGATAAATAATCACAAAACATAACACCTAATATGATTATAGGGAAAACCAAATAGGTAAAAACTCAGTGGGAATTGACACCCACTAAGAATTGCACTCGTGTTTTATGATCCCTATTACAAGATCTTGCATCCCTGTTAGGAGTTGATCTTTATAATGCTTTTAGTATAGTGACCTAGTCAAGGGTTAGACCCTATTATAAGTCTTTTATAATTAACCTTTTTAGGGGTGGGGACACACTTTCCTAGAGCTCATTGCTCAAGTGGTGAAGGCTACAACCTTCTGGATCTCAGATACACACTATATTTGCAAGGTGAACCGTTGTTGTGACACTGTTTGTCTGATCAGTTCCTTTTGTGCACTGATGCTTTAGCCTCTTGTAAAGCTCTACAAAATTCTAATAGTACTTCACATACATCTTCTCTGCTTATATCAACTCTATATTGACTTCCATACTTAATTACAAAGGTGCATGTCTTATTTATATGCGCAAACAAAACTATCAACTAGGTCACCCTTCAACCTATTACATACAATGCTTCCAAGTGAATTGGCTCAAGTGTGTTTACAAACAATAATATTAAAATTTCTAAAACCTAAATAAAATAGGTGCATAGCCTTTACAAAATAATATTATTAGCACTAACCAAAATACCAACAGTTGGCTCCATGCTTTGTTCTATTCTGCCACTCACTATTCGTGTCTCTTCAAATGGCTATATCTTCATCATACTAATTCATCTGATCATACATACCAAAAATATTATCTTCAAGGGCACATGCCATAACTCGATCATACACACGTGTGCTGATGCTCTGTTCACCTGGTGCTCTGCTAACTGTCTCATCTTTCATACTTAGCCATATTCTGATCTTATGAGTAAGTGTGCTGACTCCAAAAATCTATATGACTTTGTTTCCATAATGAAAACACTATATTATAGTCATATGCAATAGTATAGTCAACTTTCCAACAATCTCCCCCTTTGTCATTAATGGCAACAAAGGAATATTGAGAAGTTACTAACTGTATCTTTATACAAAATTTTCTAACATATACTCTATCTTATATCTCCCTTTTTACATCATATAAAAAACTCCATATTCTCTCTTCTACATACTATACTCCCCCTTTGACATTAATGACAAAGGTGCTCAAAAGTGTATCTACAAGTACTTACACAGTTAGGACATCTGGATATGCAATCTTCAAATTTTGGATCTCTTGCTACCAAAATGTTGTTAGTGTATTTACAGTCTGGAGATGGGTGCACAAATCATATGTCAACTTCTCCATCTTCTCCAAATCTAAACTCAGACCTTGATCATATGTCACCATAGTGGCATTGATCTCCTTGATATCCTAATTTAACACATCTAATGAGGGCACAAGAGCATTTCTTAGCTGAGTTTTCCTTGCCCTTATCTTAGACATTTCTTTTTCTACTTTTTCTATCTTATCCACTTGTCCTTGGTAAACATTGCTACACATATTTACATCTTGTGAGGGATCCAAGTATTGATTTACTCATAGCTATCATCATAGCTTCATCATCTTGTATCTTCTTAGAAAGATCTGTAGTAAGCCTATCTTTATTCATGCAGTCTGCTATTATCTTTCTTCCCTTAGCTACAAAGTCTTTCAACAAGGCTTGACCAGCCTTCAAAGAGCTAAGGTCAAGTGCAAAGCTCCCTATCAATTCATTCAATCTTTTCTTAAGATACTTTTCTTTTACAACCTTGGATGTAGATTCTTCAAGATTGGAGAAATTTATTTTAAAGCTTGAGAGTATGGTACTGACATCATCTACCGAATGGACTTTTGTAACCTTCTTCTCTTCTGGTAGTAGGCTATTTAGGATGTTTACTGACTCAATAAACAATGGGTTTCTCATTACCTATTTCTCTTTTTCCTTTTCCATTGCAAGCACCCTGATCTTGATCAGATCTTCTTCTCCCCATGAGTCTAGATTTGATGTGTCAGGGGTCAAACTTGACAATAATGATGTCAATGGAATATGAGTGAGAGGTGTGTTGTCCATCACTACTTTTATGGGTACTTCAATAGATGGATTATCTGTCAGCTCATTTTCCTTCTCTTCTTCTCCTTTCTCTTCTTCTTTTTCTTTCTCCTTTTCTTCCTCTTGTCCTGTCAAGTCCTCAATCTGAATTTCTTCTTGTTTCTTTGGTGAATTATCACCACAAAGAATTTATTCTTCCTCAGTGCTCATAAATGCCTCTTCAAACTTGTCCAAGTCCTTATCTATGGCTGCCATGGATATCTCAACATTGTCTATCATAATTGTGTCTTTCTTGGCTTTAGGAATGGGCACAGATACCATAGCCTCTGTGGGTGTTGTCACTATGGGTGGTGAGTCCTATGGACTTGTCATAGGTGCACTTGTGACCTCATCTACTTTGGATTTCTCAATAGGTGCTTGAGTTGTGGGCGTAGATGTTGGTTACATGCGTTGTTCTAGGAACACCTTCTCAAAGGCTTTTTCTGTTTCCTTGACAATCAACTCATAGTCCTTATTCATAAAATGAAGTGTTCTCATCTTAGTTCTAAGGTGTAGCTTAACTAAGTCCATTAATAAGGCCTTTTCTTCAACTGAGCACATTAGCAGATTATCATCTAGTGTCTTTTCTCTGATTTTGAAGTCTTCTTCAGTAGCTTGTCTTTTCAAAGTATCCAAAATTTCCCAAACTTTATCTAGAATCAATTTGTTTAGTTCTAGCATAATCTTCTTGAATTTTATCATATGTTTGATTAGCATATCATGGATATCAGATTTGTCTATCTCATGATATTTATCATAAAACTTTTCTACTTGATCAATCCTCCCTTCATCTAGTATTCTTGATGTCAAGACTTGCAAATTTGGTAGGAATCCTACCTCAGGAGGTGGTTGAACATTTTTACCTCGGCTTCTTGTGGCTCTTGTTGATGGATGGCTATTAGCTATTTGATTCTTTCTCTTAGTCACCTTTCTTGTCTCAAGAGATGCTTCAGTGGACTCTTAGTCAGTTGTATATGTGGGTGTAGGGGTGATATCATCTGCCTTGTTCTTCTTTTCTTTGGGATCATCTATTTCCTCAAGTTTTATTTTCTTCTGCTTAGGGTCATCTATTTTCTCTATTTTGGTTTCAACAGTGGATGCACTCTCAATTTGCATACCTATCTTGGCTTATCTATCTTTATCCAGGTCAGCTTGAGTGACACCATGAATCTTAAGTATCTTAGACGTAATCTTAGAGGCTTTCCTCTTGGTCGCTACACTGTTTAGGACTGCATCTACCTGTCTAGTCTTTTCCTCATAGGTGCCCCATCTTGGCTCATTTGGATCCTTGGGCGCTGACAGTAGAACTTGTACATATGCTTCCAAAACTTGCTCCTCCAATTCATACCCAAGTGGATGAATCCACTTAGTTCTAGGATCCACTGCTTCCATGCATGTGATGTTTTTTTCTACCATGAAGAAAACACTATCCTTGTATTTCTCAACTATATTCTCAGGTATCCTATACCTTCTCTGCATTTTTATCCTAAATTTTCTAAGTTACAATTCAATGTAGTCTTTCAAGGTGCTTTTTGATGATGCCTTGAAAGAAATCTGAGGCATTATGGGAATAGTCTTATCTAGGTAAAGATTTGACACTTTACACCAACAATATGGAAATACATGTAAATAATAAGTGATCCAAATATGAATATCTTATTTTTATCATGCTTTATTTCCCTGATATTATCCATCAATTATGTGCACAAGATCTCACACAAGTTGAATTCACCATTATCTTTCACAATCATGATGGATACCATGATAGTGGCTGCAGACACACTATTGACCCTATTAGCATGTTGGAATTTATATCCAAGTATCATAGACATCAATTTGATGTCCTTCTCCTCAATAAGCTCAATTGTCATCCCGCACTTATCACTCTAAGATTTGTAGGCTTTCTCAACCAATTTTCTAACATCCTTTCCAGTGGGAAGGATGACACCGGTCTTTGGTAATCTAGTCATCTCATGGAATAGGTCTAAGGTGATGCGAACTAGAACTCTACCTATCTAGAATAGGTCATCAAGAATTCTGCTCAATAGGATCTTGATCCACTCAGATTCATAGAACTCATAAGCTATAGCATACTCTATAATGGGGTTTCCTTCCAACTGTGTGAACTCATCAGTGAATTTTTTGTTTGGATTCATCATGGATTCCATGTGTGCCTTGATTCTATCCAATCCTACTGGTTCCTTCTTACAGTAGATATATGTGTATATATCCTCTACATGCATTACACCCATCAGAGTCCTAGAGAATGCTCCTTCCAAATCATCTAAGGTTGACTTAAAGGGATGCTTCTTAAATACATATATTTTCCTCTCAGCAACATCAAAAACAACTGGAGTAGCCATAACTTGGTTTATCGCTTCAAATTGGTTTGTACGGGTTTCTAAAATGTCATGACTGAACTAGGGTTTCATAGAAAACTTCCAACCTTCTTCACTAATAAATCAACTGTGATCTCTTAACACAAACTTCTTTGATCTCTTGTGTTCTCCAAAGGCTTGAACTTGAATGCAAATGAGTGAATAAAGGATCTTTGGTGACTTAAAAACAAATTTTTGTCATTAATGCTTGTCGTGTAAACATAGAATGCAACTGTGAATTTTGTTTTGTGTCTCTAATAACAATCAGGTAGTGTGCTCTTGCATACTGCATCACATAGTCTCCAAATAGTTGTAGTCCAAGGCGCATACTCTGAGAGTGAGTATACTAGCCACGCAGGGGTCTAGAGCTAATTTAGCTCCCCTTATGACCATGATAGTCATTTTAACCATAAATAGGAGGTGTATCCATTACAGATGCATCCTCAACTATTTTATCAACATAATCCTTCTTTTCTTCCTTCCAAATCAAGCTCACATCTTCTGTAGCTTGCACAAAATTGACTTCTCCTGCTTCATCCAATATTGATCCTTTTGACTTTTTAGGGATTTCTTGTCTTTGTGCTTTTGTTCTATGGAACCTAGAGATATGTCCAACCTTGTTACATGAGTGAAAAATTATTGGAGGCCTGATATTCCTTGGTGCATTCATGTGGGTTACCATACTACACTGTCTGGTTATGTCACCGACATAATTACATATCTGACATGTAATGTTCAGAGAATTTCTTACATTCTACTATGGATGACTTCTCTGAATTTTCTGATTCTAATTTCTTTGATTTGATCTATAATTCATAGCTCTATGACCAAACTTATTGCATGAATATTAGTAGCCATTGAAAGGTCTTACCTCTTTACAATCTCTTGCTATGTGACCATGCTTGTTACAAGCATAACACATTATTTTTACTGGCTTACGCTCATCTTTAGATGGTTTAGCTTTAGCTTATGTATGATTTCCTATCTTCTTAGCTTTAGTAGATTCTTTTGATGTTTTCTTTCTTGCTCTCATGTCATTGATTTGATTTTGTGCTTCATTGAATCCAATACCGTTAGTGTCTCCTTTAATCTTCTCTGCATACAACTGTGACCCTAATAGATCCTTTCTTGTGTGAAATTTGTCAATATGATTCCTTTCTTCAGTCAATTCATATTCTACTTTCTTTTTGATGTTTTCTAACTCTAAGATTTTCATATTTTCTTGCCTTAGTTCTTCATCCAACTATTTGTTTTCTTTGACATGTTCTTCATAGGCTTCTTGATTATTAAGTAAATTTTCATTCAATTCTTCAATCTGATCTTTCAGAGATGTGTTTTCCTCATTTAGCTTTTTAACCATTTTTCCCAAGTCACTTGTGGAATAGTCTTTCAAGTCTTTTCTCAATTTTTTGATGACTACATGAGAATCACTAACCTTTTCTTTCAGTTCTTGAATTTCTTTTTCAGATCTGTCAAGGTCTTCAAGAGTCGCTTCAAGATTCTTTTTCAGATGTTTCATTTCTTCCTTTTCCATTATCTCCTCAAGTGGTTAAACTTATCTATAGAGGACCACAGCTCTGATACCAATTGTTAGGAATGGGAACATTGAGAGAGGGGGGGGGTGAATCAGTGTTCTATATATTAATACTTTTTCTAATATCTTGAATCTTAACTTTATTGCTTGAGTACTAAACTAAATATCAATGCAAGTAAGATAAACAATCACAAAACATAACACCTAATATGATTATGGGGAAACCCAAATAGGTAAAAGCCCCTATGGGAATTGACACCCACTAAGAACTGCACTAGTGTTTTATGGTCCCTGTTAGAAGATCTTGCAACCCTGTTAGGAGTTGATCTTTACAATTCTTTTAGTATAGTGACCTGGTCAAGGGTCAGACCTAGTTAGGAGTATTTTATAATTAACCCTATTAGGGGTGGGGACACACTATCTTAGAGCTCACTGCTCAAGTGGTGAAGACTACAACCTTTTGGATCTCAGATACACACTATATCTGCAAGTTGAACTGTTGTTGTGACACTGATCAGTTCCTTTTGTGCATTGATGCTTTAGCCTCTTGTAAAGCTCTACAAAATTCTAATAGTACTTTTCATACATCTACTCTACTTATATAAACTCTATATTGACTTCCATACTTAATTACAAAGGCACATGTCTTATTTATATATGCAAAAAAAATTATTAACTAGGTCGGCCTTCAACCTATTACATACAATGCTTCCAAGTGAATTGGCTCAAGCGTGTTTACAAACAATAATATTAACATATCTAAAACCTAAATACAATGGGCGCATAGCCTTTACAAAACAATATTATAGGCGCTAACCAAAATACCAACAGTCGGATCCATGCTCTGTTCTATTTTTCCACTCACTGTCTGTGTCTCTTCAACTGGTTGTATCTTCATCATATGTATTCATCTGATCATGTGCTCTTAGACTTAGCATGAATACATACCAACAAGCTTATCTTCAAGGGCGCATGTCATAACTCTATCATACGCATATGCACTAATGTTTTGTTCACCTGGTGCTCTATTAACTGTCATGTCTTTCATACTTAGCCATATTCTGATCTTATGAGTAAGTGTGCTGACTCCAAAACTCTATATAACTTTGTTTCCATAATGATAACACTATATTATAGTCATATGCAATAGTATAGTCAACTTTCCAATAAATACATCACATATCATCTTTGCTGACCAAAATAGTACCACAGTATACTTTTATTCTGATTATGTACTTAGTCATTTTCATGACTGAGTCTCCAATACCAAAACTCTCTGCATGCGATCACTCCAGCATAAGTGTTGCCATAAATGAAAACCCTTAAGTGATCCATAGTGCTCCCAAAACATCACTTTCCAACAATCTCTCCCTTTGGTATTGATGGAAACACTTAGTGAAAAATGACTAAGTGTCAAATTAAGCACTATCTTCCTTCTACTTCTCTATATACATATTCTCCTCTTTTATTTTATTTTCTCTTTTTCTCTTTTCTTCTTTTTTAAAAAAAAAATTCTTTTTCTTCTTCTCACTTTTTCTCTTCTCTTCATCTTTTCATTTTTCTCTTCTCTTCATCTCCCTTTGACATCAATGGAAAAGGTACTTTCAAATTTTCAAAATTCTAAGCACAAAAGACTTAGTGCTTACTCACTAGATTTAGAATGTCTTGGAAGGAGTCTTCCAAGGTCTTCACTATTAGGAATAGTCCCAAGAGATAACTGAGAGGGGGGGGGGGGGGAGCGGGGGGTGAATCAATTATCTACAAGTTTTAATTATTTATCCAATTAAGTATACTTAAACATAAAGCATAAACACAATGAAAAAACACTTGAACTCAACACAATATTTTGGTTACGGGGATACCCAAATAGGTAAAAACCCCAGTGGGAATTGACACCCACTAATATTTTGCACTAGTGTATTATGATCCTTGTTAGAAGATCCTTAACCCTGTTAGGAGTTTCTTTACAATATATTTAGTATAGTAGACCTGGTCAAGGGTCAGACCCTATTAGGAGTCTTTTACAATAGTCCCTATTAGGGGAGAGGACACACTGTCCAAGAGTACACTGCTCAAAGGGGTGAAGGCTACAACCTTCTGTTTAATAGATACACACTATATCTGGATCTTGGTGAACTACGCTTTGACCCATTGTCTAGATCAGTTCCAATGTATAGCACAAATACTTTACTTGGTCACATAGACCTTCTTCTGATGGCTCAACATTTTGCACACTCTACTTTGCCCTTCTTAATCAACTACGAACCACTCTCAAGCAATCACAAATGACTGCCTATAAAGATCTTTCCTCTAAATGATATAATCAAGTCAACCTATTGGAACCACCTTGAAATCATATTATAGAAGTCATAAAAAACTCCAATAACAATTCAGTCAGCTCTACTAAGCATGCAACACATTGTGGGACCTATCCAATAAGATAATTATAGACGCACACTACACACTGTTGGCTCTACCAAAACAACTGGATATTTCTCCTCAAACTAAATTACTTCATGCAATCTTAACCAAACATCACTGACTCTCCTCTAAGCTTAAATTCAAGGGTGCATACCCAAATGATAGGTGCAACTCCATAGCCAATATAATCTTTGTTGGATCTTCTGAACAAACACATGAAACTGCTACTTGTGAATAGTGGCTACATAACTTCAATTCTACTGATCATCAGACTTTGTGTCCATGAATGTAACATCACTAATATATCTTCAACATATATCCAAGTGTGTAAGGCTCCATGATAACTATACGAAAAACCATACACAAAACACTTCCTATTACTCTGTTAAGAACACTGCTGACACCAGCTGCTATATAATTGTCTGCACTAATAGTTAACCTCTGCACCCATGATATCATGATGATATCATGCCCATGCTAAATATGCTAAAATATTACTACATAAAACTTCCAAGCATGATACTTTCCATATGTTGTCATCAATGACAAACATACAGTCAGTACTGGCCTGCTGGCAAATCTCCAACAATCTTCCCCTTTGGTATTGATGGAAACATGTGGAATAAAAAACCACTACCAACCCAATGAGAAATTATTTTATAAAATTCTCCATTTCCTCATCAAAAACTCCCCCAAAGATGAATCCTCCTTTTGTTGCACTAATCTTCAATATTCTCTATTTCCTCAATTGAACTGTCTCCAAGATTGAATACTGCTCCCCCTTAGTATACTACTCCTTCTTTTGTTTTTCATGACTCTGTATATTACTCCCCCTTTGACATCAATGGAAAAGGGTTCCATTCATTTTAAGCACTAGTACTACTCCTGAGGTAGAGTAGTCAACCTTCCATGAGTCCCTAAGAACTGATGCCTTTGCTTCTTTCTTTTAAGAAGAATCAGGGAAGGGAATTACTCCCAACTTCTCCTTGAGATACTCAAAAGTATCCTTAGGAAAGGGCTTTGTGAATATGTCTACCAACTAATGTTTAGTCCTCACATAGTCTAGGTTGACTTCTTTCTCTGCCACTTTCTCTCTTAGGAAGTGATAAATGATCTCAATGTGCTTTATCTTTGTATACATCATAGGGTTCTTAGACATATTGATAGTGCTAGTGTTATCACAATGAATAAAAATAGGATAATCAATCTGAATTCCAAAATCCTTTATCATCTGATTGATCCAAACAATTGTACAATAATTCAGGGCTACTGCAACATACTCTGCTTCTATTTTTCACTGAGAAATACAATTTTGTTTCTTGCTTGTCCAAGTGACAAGTCTATTACCAAGAAACACTGCTCCACCTGATGTACTCTTTCTATCATCTATGCATCTTGCCCAATTAGCATCAGTGTATAGATGAAGCTCAACATTTTCTAAATTAGGATACCATAGACCATAATCTATAGTACCCTACAAGTATTTGCATATTCTCTGTACTGCCATGAGGTGAATTTATTTAGGTTCTGGTACAAATCTTCCAACTATGCCAACTGCATTGGAAATATCAAGTCTAGTTTGAGTAAGGTATATGAGTTTAATAATCTTAGACTTGTACAATGTTGTATCCACTACTGGTGAGTCATCTTCTTTTTTAAGCTTACATCCAATGATCATAGGTGTTCCTACTGGCTTGCAATCATCCATCTTGAATTTCTTTAGTATCTCTTTCACATACTTGGATTGATTAATAAAATTTCCTTTTTTTGTCTGCTACACATTTAGTCCCAAAAAGTATTTGATAGGACCAATCATACTCATTTCAAATTCATTCTGCATTTCCTTGGTAAATTCTGCACTTAGTTTTTCATTACCTCCAAAGATAATGTCATCAACAAATATAGCTACAAGTAGTAGACCTTCAGATGTCTCTCTAATGAATAGATTAAAATCTGTAGCTCCTTTCTTGAATCCAATCTTTGTTAGATATCCATCTAGTCTCTCATACCATGCTCTAGGGGCTTTCTTAAGTCCATAGAGGGCCTTCTTCAATCTGCATACCATATTAGGTTTGTCTAATAAGGTGAATCCTTCTAGCTACTCAATGTATACTTCTTCTTTCAAATCTCCATTTAGGAATGCTAACTTGACATCCATCAGATATACTTTGAAGTTTTTGACTGTAGCATAAGCTAGAAATAATGTAATAGCTTCTAATCTACTCACAGGTGAAAATTTGTTTGAATAATCAATGCCTTCTCTTTGCGCATATCCCTTACATAATAACCTTGCTTTATTTCTTACTACTATACCATCTTCATTCATCTTGTTTCTAAATATCCACTTTGTTCCAATCACATTCTTATCACTAGATCTTGGGACCAGTTCCCAAGTGTCATTCTTAATAATCTGATCAAGTTCTTCTTTCATAGCATCATGCCAATTTGAATCATTACAAGAATCTTCAACACTTAAAGGTTCAATCTAAGATAGTAAACATACTGCTTCACTGCTAGCTGAGTTCTTTGCTTGTGATCTTGTTAAGACTTTATTGCTCTAGTCACCAATGATGTCTTTCTTGGAATGGTTTCTAGATGTAAACTTTGGAACCTTAGGTGATGCTGACTCATCAGCTTTAGGAGTATCTTCTTCACTTGTCTCAGGGTCATTGAATAACACATCAATACTGTCAAACATTTCTTCAATAACTGTTTCACTAGTGGAGGGTCTGGGTTCTTCTTCAATCATGGGTAAGTAATCATGATATCTTTCTTGAACCATAAACTTTTCATCAATCTTAACATGAGCACTTTCAATAATCTTTTTCAATCTTAAATTGAAACATCTATAAGCTTTACTTTTAGTAGATTAACCAAGGAAAATACCTTCATCACTTCTTGTGTCAAACTTTCCTACTGCTTCATTCCTATTGATGTAGAACTTGCTTCCAAAGATTCTGAAGTATTTTACTATGGGAACATTACCAAACCATAGCTCATATGGTGTTTTGTTAGCGCTAGGACTTAATTGAATTCTATTGATGGTGTAGACTGCTGTATTGACCACATCTCTCCAATAGGTGTGTGCAACTTTTCCTTCAATCATGATGGTGCACGCTATATCGAGGATGATCCTATTCCTTGTTTCTACAATTCCATTCTATTGAGGGGTTCTAGGTGCACTCAACTATCTATTTATGCCATGTTCTTCATAGTACTCATTGAATCTATTAGAGGTGAATTCTCCTCCTCTATCCGATCTCAAACATTTTATCTTTAGTACAGATTCATTATCAACCTTAGATTTGAATATTTTGAACTTCTCAAATGCTTCTAACTTATCTTTCAAGAACACAACCCACATCATCATAGTATAATTATCAACAAACAAAATGAAATACCTTTCACCATAGTATGATCTTGTTTGAGTTGTACCACACAGGTTTGTATGAATCAGATCCAATTTGTTCTCTACTGAATTTTTCTTGCTTTTGAATGAATTTCTCACATACTTCCCCATCACACATTCCCTGCATATAGTATCAACTAGCTTTTCTATGCTAGGTAGATCTCTTACTTCCTTTACATTGCTTATCTTTACTATGTTATCAAAATTGATATGACATAGTATTTTATGCCATAACCAATTGTCATCAACTTTAGCAACTAAACAACTTTCTTCTAAATTGAGTTGAAAAACATTACCTTTAATCTTTGAGCCCGATGCAATCATAACACCATCCTTGTTGTTAATGATGCATATGTCATCTTTGAACTCCAACTAATAACCTTTTCCAAGTAATTGTCCAACACTAAGAAGGTTATGTTTCAAATCATCTACATAAAGAACATCATCAGTACTATTCTTTCCATCCAAGGTGATGGCTCCTCTACCAACTATGGGTTTAGGAGTGTTATCTCCAAATATAACCATGCCACCATTGTATTTGTCTAGATGAATAAACCTACCTTTCTCACCTGTTAGGTGATGTGAACAACCACTATCTATAATCCAGTCTATCCTTATATCAGCTTGTGAAATCAATGCTAGTTCTTGATTCTCTGTCTTATCTTCATGATCTGATTTATTGTTCATTTTCTCTATGATAGCAATAAATCCTATTTCTTCTTTAGCTGAATCATCATCTGAAACTCCATCTACAACATAGTAACATTCCTTAGAGAATTTAGGCTTGTAGTCATTCTTGAACTTTCTAGCTCTTAAGGGACATTTAGATGCAAAGTGACCAATCTTATTACATGAAAAGCATTTGAATGGCCATTGAACTTCATATTTTCCTTTTCCTTTCTTTCTCTCTTGGAAATAATAGCAATGAAATCATCTAATGTTTTCTCTTCATCATCATTATCAAAATTACCAAAAGTGTTTCTAGATTTCTTACCATGAACTGTTGCCTTGAAGGTTGTCTCACTCTTAGGTTCTGTCTTCAATCTTGAAATCTCAAAAGATGAGATTTTGCTAATCAAGGTATCTCTTTTGAAATTTGATGTAAGTTGCATGGTCTCATCAAGGATGTTGATCTTTCTTTCATATTATGGAGTAAGAGTGGTCATTAACTTGTCCATAATGTCCTCTTCTGAAATCTCTCCACCATTGTTTCTGATTCCAACAACTGCTTCATTTATCCTTTGATTGTAAGCTCTAATATTTTCTTCAGGTAGCATCTCTAATGCATTGTATCTCTTCTTCTAACTCTTTCTGCGCTCATCCTTTTCTTGTTTGTCTCCTTCAAATATGTCTTCTAGGTGCTTCCATATTTTGTGTGTTGTCTCTACCTTTTTTATTTTTAAAACTCACCATCAGATAGGGCTTCTTTGGCTATTGCATTCTAATGAAATAATTCCTTTTTCTGATCAGTAGCATCATCCTTTGCAAGTTCTTCTAAAGTAGGGATCTTGACTGCTTTGATAGTTACATCAAAAACTTCAAAAGCAATGCACTGCAAATGAGTCACCATCTTGTTCTTCCAATCAAGAGAATTCTCTCCATCAAACTTAGGACTTTCTTTCCTGAAGTATGCCATCTGATGAACCTCAAGCTATTAAAATTTCTCTCTGAGGCACTTGGCTCTGATACCAATTGTTAGGAATAGTCCCAAGAGATAACTGAGAGTGGGGGGCAGGTGCTGAATCAGTTATCTACAAGTTTAAATTCTTTATCCAATTAAGTATACTTAAAAATAAAGCATAAAAAAAATGAAAGAAAACTTGAAATCAACACAATATTTTGGTTGCGGGGAAACCCAAATAGGTAAAAACCTCGGTGGGAATTGACACCCACTAATATTCTACACTAGTGTATTATGATCCTTAATCCTGTTAGGAGTTTCTTTATAATATATTTAGTACAGTAGACCTAGTCAAGGGTCAGACCCTGTTAGAAGTATTTTACAATAGTTCCTATTAGGGGAGAGGATGCATTGTCTGAGAGCACACTGCTCAAAGGGGTGAAGGCTACAACCTTCTGTTTAACAGATACACACTATATCTAGATCTTGGTGAGCTGCATTTTGACCTGCTATCTAGATTAGTTCCAATGTATAGCACAAATACTTTACTTGGTCACATAGACCTTCTGATGGGTCAACACTTCACAGACTCTGCTTTGCTCTTCTTATTCAACTATGAACCACTCTCAAGCAATCACAAATGTCTGCCTATAAATATATTTCCTCTAAATGATATAATCAAGTTGGCCTATTAGAACCACCTTGAAATTATATTAGAGAAGTCATAAAAAACTCCAATAAAAATTTAGTTGGCTCTACTAAGCATGCAACACATTCTAGGACCTATCCAATAAGATAATTGTAGACATGCGCTACACACTTTCGGCTCTACCAAAATAATTGGATCTTTCTCCTCAAGCTGAATTACTTCATGCGCTCTGAACCAAAAATCACTAACTCTCCTCTAAGCTTAAATCCAAGGGTGCATACCCAAATGATAGGTGCAACTCCATAACCAATGTAATCTCTATCGGCTCTTCTGAACAAACATAGGAAACTACTACTTGTGAATAGTAGCTACATAAATTCACTTCTACTGATCATCATAATTTGGGTTCATAAATTTAACATCACTAATATGTCTTCAACATATATCCAAGTGCGCAAAGCTCCATGATAAATGTATGGACAAACATACACAGAACACTACTTGTTACTCTGTCAGAAACATTGCTGACACCAGCTGCTATATAGTTGTTTGTACTAACAGTTAACCTCTACACCCATGATATCATGCTGATATCATGTCCATGCTACATATGCTGAAAGCTCACTGCATAAAACTTCCAAGCATGCTAATTTCCATATGTTGTCATCAATGACAAACATACAGTCAGTACTAGCCTGCTAGCAAATCTCCAACATTCACTTCATCAACCCATGACTTAATCAAGAGTTCACTAACATGGATCAGTCTATTTAGTGCATAAGATGTTGTTTCTGCTACCTTCACCTTAGTGGGTATAGCATTTGTCATTGATCCTTCTATTTTCTCCATCTCTTTGAGATGAGCTTCAAGAATTGAAAGCTTAGGAGTGATTAGACTCTTTAGAAATCCAAATCTTTCCAATACTCTCCCTTTCTCTATATTCAAAACACTTATCTTATCCAAAATCTTGGATGTTTGTTTTTCCATCATGATGTCTAGTGTAGCCCTATCCTTGGCAATGATATCTTCAATATTCTTCACATGTCTAATAGGATTTATAAAATAACTATATACCTTTCTTCCTTGTACTACACAACTTCTATCTTTAAGTGTAGTTGCTTTCAGAATGTCCAAGTCCCATGAGATGGTCTGACAAAATTCCTTCAACTTATTTTCTAAGAACCTCTTTTCTCCATTATCCTCTATGGTCTTCAACAGTGACTCAAAATGACTATCAAAGTTGTTGAATGCCATGCTCAAGTTCTCTGCATCATCCTTTCCTTGAAAGATAATAGGTGTAGGGAGTATTTTTTTCATTGTCTCCACTGCCCTAGTAATCACCTTTACCCTTTTATCCCCTTTTTGTACTGACCTTTCTTTTTCTTTAGCAAATGCCATGTAGGACGACCTCATGAGTTCATCCTCATCCATGCTTTCCACATCTGTGCTCACTGGTTTGGCCATACTTGCCAACAATAGAGAAGAGGAGGTGTTTGGTTCTTGTTTATGCTCAACTCTTACCTCTAATTTTTTTTTTCTTGTTTCTTCTACCTATCTTTCTTCTTTCTATATCTCCTTCTCCTTTTCCTTCTGCGCATGTTTTTCCTATGTATGCTCTTCCTCTTTTTGTCCTTCCTCTTTAAGTATCATTGCATTGTCTAGATTGTCTTGAAATGGGTCATTTACATCAAGTGAGGTGTCAAGGGTCACAGGCACATCAGAGACAAAGAAGTCTGGTTGCATGTCAACTTTGCTTTCGTTCTCACACACTTCAACTATCTTATAAATTTCTACTATTCCCAATAGTGTAGGCTTAGTAACCTTGGGAGGTGAATTATTCTTAGGCTTGTCGCACATAATGATTTGGTCCAGTGCCTTTTGTGTGTCCTCTATGACTTTATCATACTTTCTTGCCATAATATTCACCAGTCTGGCCTTTGTCCTCAATAAAGGTTTCAGCTCTTTGATGATTCTCTCCCTTTCTTGTATTGAGACAACAGGTAACATGTCTTCAATAGCCTTGTTTCTTATATTCTCATCCTCAGACTATGCTAACTATTTTCATATTTCTAACTTTCTATACAAGTCCTTGGGGATACTTCTATCTCTAACAAATTCTTCTTGAAATTTAATAAGTACTCAATTATCGCATCCTCAATTATTGCCTGATTGTTAGAATCATACCTTTCATAATATTTATTGATTGTCTTCATATTTCCATCCCTTATCACTCTCTTTTGTAACATCAGAATATCTGGCTTCCAAAGATCTTGTGGCCTCTTTTGTACTTCTTTTTATTCTTCATTATTTTCCTCTTCTTCTACCTTTTGATTCTTAGGGCTTCTTTGTTTGGTAGATCTTGTAGATCTTCTAGGTGTTCTCGTAGGTACACCTTCTTGTGCAATCTTCTCATGTGTAGATGATAGATCAATTATATCAGGAGTAGGACTTACTATCTTTTCAACTTCAAAAGGAGGAGGTGCATCAATTTCCATGATGGAATATGCTTCTATCATCTTTTTCCTTAGTTTCTTTAGCTTCTCCCTAGTGATTTCTACCTTCACAGTAATATCCTCAACTATTTTGTCAATCTTTCTCTTCCTAGTCCCTTATCTTATTCTTCTCTAACTTTTTCTAACTTTTCCCAGTATGCTCCCCATCTCTCTTCAGATGTGTCTACCTCAGCTATAAGAACATGTTCAAATTGCATTGTGAGAGCCTCAGAACTGACTTCATACTGATAGGGTAGCACCATTTATTCCTAGGCTCGACTGCCTCAAAGCACACATAGTCAGTTTCAACCATGAAATATATTCTATCTTTATATTTTTCAACTATTTCCTTAGGTATCCTGTACCTCTCCTTCATTTTCCTTTGAAGGATTTTGGTCATTGCAAATAGCTCTCCATCTACCCAATTTTTATTTTTTCTTCTATAGCTCTCAGAGATTTGAATACCAGTAGGTACATCATTCTTCCATGCTCTAAGGTGCATTCCAAGGAATTTGTGCTGAATGTAGATGTACATATGAACCATAAGTGAACCAAACCTGAATGCCTTTGACTTATCTTTCTTGATAACCTTCACATTTTCCAAAAACTATTGTGCTAGAACTTCGCATATGTTATATTTCTTGTTTTCCTTAACCATTCTAAATGCCATCATAACTACTCAAGCTGATACAAAGTTAGGTCTATTTCTATGGAACACCTTGTAATCTAATATAAATTCCACCAATCTCACATCTTGCTAAAAGATCTCATTTACTATCATTTCTCTCTTATCCCACTTAGAATGGGTTAGGGTTTCTACTTGTTTTCTGATGTTTTTCTCAGCTACTGCGAGGGTGCTAGTATTATCCATTCTAGTTATCTCAAGGATAATTTTTCCACATATATTAACTAGTTGGTCTCTAATCCATATAAATTGGTCATGGATTCTACCTAGAATTATCTTGAACCATTCGGTTTCATGGAACTCATTTAGAAGGGTTAACTTAATAATGGATTTATCTTCCAAATTCTTAAACTCTTCTATCATATTTCCATCTCCTTCTATCATCCCATCTAATTCACTATAGATATCAACATCTCCTATAATCTCATATTTGCAGTGTATGTAAGCCCTAATATCTTCAATGTGTAACATGCCATAAGGGGTTTGCGAAAATGCTCCTTTTGGATCATCCTCATAAGACTTAAATGGATGTTTCTTAAAATTATACCCCGGTCTATCAACAACATCAAAAATCATAGGTGCATCCATATCTTCTTGAAGAGTATAAAGTCTAAATGCCTTTGATATGCTAAATTCTGGAACTTCTACTCAAATCGATCACACAATGTGGCTGCTAGGTGGCTGAAATGCTTCTTCACACTTCTCTCCTTGGTCACTGATAATCAAACAGTGTAGAAATGATATGTTTCAAGATCTTTTATGCATCGTAGGTTGAGTAAGTGCATTAATCACATGTAGCTTAACTTTGCATGTTGTCCTATAAAACAAAATCTCATGAACACAAGATATGAATCTCTAAGTGTTGCGATCACAAACATAGACTCCATAGTGTCTGCACACACCATATCTAAGCTCACAGGAGCTCATTCCACATAATCAGGGGCTTGATATAATCTATTATTTGTAGCCAATATTCCCCCTAAGGCCATGTGGCCTTCTAGGTCAATGTCTTAATGTACTCATCATGCGAAGAAACTTTAGCATCTACTGTCTCTCCCTAAACCAATTCCTTATTGACATATTTCACCTTCCATATCTTCTCATCCTCTTTATTTTCTGATTTCTTGAAATGATTCTCGAACTCATCCATGTACTCAGTAAGGCTTTTACCACTATCTCCAATATTATTCTTTATAACAATAGGAGGTGGTCCTCTTGGTCCTCTTTTATTGTCCTCTCCATTGTATCTACAAAATTTCACTATGTGTCCTAGGTTGTTGCATTTTTAATATGTATGTGGTCTCCTTCAATCCTGATTTACCTGTAGTCTACAATACCTTGCAGTATACCCAAGGTTATTGCATTTGAAACATGTGATCTTGGCTGCTGACTCTTCTCTAATGTAATCTTGTTTATTTCTTGATTGATCTAGTTTTCTACATTCTTATTTCTTGTGTCCATAATCATAATAGTTGTAGCAATAACCAGTAAAGGAATTGAAAGGGCCTTTACCTCTGTAATCTCTTTTCATGTGTCCAACTTTGTTGTATCTAAAGAATATACCTCTAAAAGGTCTAATCTGATCTCTAGGTCTCTCAAGAGTAGGTATTTCTTCAATCTTTGCTTCATGTGTTTCTTCATTAGTATTAGAACATTTTGCTTCATTGAATCCAACTCCAGTCATGTCTCCTTTAGGTTTTTGTGTTTCTCTTTATTCATCAATCCTATCACTACTCATGTGCAACTTCTCAATATGCAATTTGGATTGAGTGAGTTCTCCTTTTATGATCTGATTGTACTTCTCCAATTCCTAACATTTATCCTTGTAGTGATCAAGTTCAATCTTCATTTGTCCTATCTACATATTTTCTTCTTTTAGTGACTCTTCAACTTTGTATCTTGCATCCTTTTCATGTTGAATCTCTTTAATCATCAAAAGATTGGTTTTCTCTTTTTCCTATTCCAGCTTCTTTACTTGGTTTGATGTATCATTGTCTGAATCTTCCTTGATCTTATCCACAAGGTCTTGTTTCTGACTTCTTCAAATTTCAAGTTGTTCCTTTAGTTTCTTAATGAAACCTTTCAATCTTCTCAATTTGAATTTTAATTTTCCATTCTTAGCCTTTTCTTTGTCCCATTCATCAAGTGCTTCTTCAAAGTTCTCTTGCAAAATTTCTGAATCCATTCTAATCTCCCTTAAGTTGTTAGGCTTTCTCTCCAAGGGTTAATAGATCTGATACCAATTGTTAGGATTAGGTAATACTGAGAGGGGAGGTGAATCAGTATTACGACACTTTAATTTAAACTTCAACCAATTACAAATAAATGATATTAATGCTGAAATGAAAAGAACATAAATACACAAGACATAACTCATAACACCATGATTTGTTTTTTAGGAAACCTTGGCCAGGGTAAAACCTTGATGGGGATGGTACCCACCACTATGCACTAAAATATTGAATCCCTGTTAGGAGCTAAGTTTTACATAGTACATTTCCTTGTTAGAGGAATACAAAACCCTTTTAAAGGTGTGGTGAGCTTAAAGCTCTTACAATCAAAATACTATTACAAAAGTGTTCTTCAAGTAGTGAACAATACAAGGATCTTCTATGCTTAGATAGTTCCAGTTATAGCTCTGTCAAACACTAATCTCACATCTTCTCTCTACTATCAAATTCACATCCATCACATCATCATCACAATCATAATTATCACTTCCAAAAAACACTCTATACTTATATTAATTCTGCCATCCATTCGGCTCTCAAAATACATTACAAAACATAATAATTACTTATATAAATGATAGGCATAGAGTCGACGATCTTATATTACCAAAGTTTTGGAAATATAAAACATTCATCTGACTTAGCATGTTACCATACCAACTAAACTTCCCTCAATCATCATGACTGTTCATATGCCCTATTTCACTGATTCTCTATCTTCACATCCCTTCATATCACTGTATCTTATTGATCTCATCACTAAAACACATGTGACCTTAGATAAATCTTATACATATCCCAAAGTGTCCTCCTTTAACTTCACAAGCCATAATACATCACCGATGGAGGAGCATCTTGGGTCCTTGGAAATCCCATGTCACCAAAAATATGTTTGTGTTTTCTTGTGTTGCTCGGTTCTTTCTTTGACCAAGTTGGTTCATTGTTGCTTGGTTTCCTTTTTTACTTGGGGTTGGTCGATTATCTCTCACACTCAGTTAAATTCCCTGGTGTTCGATGATGCTTGTCTGGCACTTGATTATCCTTTCTTACTAAGATGTTTGTTTTAGTTTCCTGTTGAGGCCAACTCTTGCAATTAATTATGGTCACAGATTTAATACTAGTATCTATCATTGGGAATCATGTGGACCTAGATCTGGTCATTCCTTTTGTTGATGGTGGATCTAAAGGCCAACTTATTCAGTAGCCTCTTATATATATTGTAATCTTTGGTTGTAGTTTAGGGAGTCAATTTTTGATAGAAGATAGAAGTTAGAAGATTGTAGATTGTTTCAGATCCTCACATGTTGGAGGACTTTTATACTTGAATTGTAAAATCAGGCCTAAACCAAGAAGGCCTTACAGCCTGACCTGTATGAATCAATTTGATGAATGAACATATGAAAGATATCTACACTCTCTCTCTCACTTGTGTGTTTGTTGCTTCCATGTGTGATCTCTACAAGGTGGATCTGGTTAGGGTGTTTCTTTGGCCCCTCCCCATTCTCCTTTGCATCAAGTGGTATCAAAGTGAGGTGAGATCTGGATCTAGGTTTGTGAATCTAGGTTTGAGGGCTCCTTCTTGTCAAACCCTAGTTGATTTTTTATGGGGTAGCAGATTGCGATCTGACCTACAATTTTAGAGGGTTTCAAGATGGTTCGTGGGAGGAAAGATGTGGATCTAGGATTGGTAGACATGTTGAGACAACTTGCTGCTAGATTAGAAGCTATTGAAATAGCCCAGAGAAGAGGAAGACATCTTGAAGATGTTAGTGATGATGAAATTGAGGAAGAACAAGGTGATATAGAACCTACACCAGTGATGGATCAAGGTGAGGAAATATTATTGAAGGCTTTGACAAATCTGAAGTCTACACCACACTTTAATCCTCCTAAGTATAGTGGAAAATTAGATTTAGATGAATTGGTGGACTGGATCATTGAGATGGAAAAGTAATTTGAATATGAAAATGTCTAGGCTAAGGAAAAGAAGGTGAAAATTGCAAGCACAAAGTTGAAAAGTCATGCATCCTTGTGGTGGGAACATCTACAGTTGGACATAAAGAGGAAAGGCAAGGAAAAAATTAAGGTATGGAATAAAATGGTGAATAAGTTGAAAGGAAAGTTTTTACCTTGTGATTATTAGATTAACCTAGTTAGGTGAATGCAAAGTTTGAGGCAGAAAGATAGCTCAATAAAAGAGTATACTGAGGAATTCTATAGATTAGATATCAGATCTAGACATAATGAAGATAATGTGGAAAGAATTGCTAGGTAGTTGAATGGATTAAGATTTTCCATCCAAGAAGAAATCACTTTGGTTAAATTGGAGAACAATGAAGAAGCTTATCAATTTGCATTGAAAGCTGAGGAGAAATTGATAAAGAAACATGAGCAAAGACAAAGAGGTAGAGGTGGTAGATTCCCTAGAGGAAGAGGTAGATCTTATGGTGAAAACAGTAGATCTAAACCAAAAAAGTAGAATTTGGATAAACGCAAGATCGAGTGGAAAGGTGAAAGTTCATCTAGAGGAAGAGGCAATAACTATCAAGGTGGTTATAACAGAGGTGGTTTCCGAGGAACTTGTTACAATTATGGAGAAGAAGGACACATATCATTTGAGTGTACACATGTAAGTAAGAAGGTCAGTAGTAGTAGAAATGCTTTGGTCCAACAAGAGTCACCGAATGAACCTGAGAAGGAAAAGAACTTGATGATAAGGGTAACACTTTGGAGTGAAAGTAATAAGGAAGATCCGATACGGAAAAGTTTGTTCAAGACCAGATGTAGAGTTTTTGATGAAGTTTGGAAGGTAATCATTGATAGTGGAAGCTCAAAGAACTTTTCATCTGAGGAAATGGTTACAAAGTTGCAGTTGAAAAGGTTGGAACACCCGAAGCCCTATCAAATTTCATGGATCAAAGATGACCATACACTCTTGGTAAGTGAACAATGTTATGTGAATTTGAAAATTGGAAAGTACTATGATAAGGTGTTATGTGATATCATACCTATGTATTATTGTCATATTTTGTTAGGTAGATCTTTGCAATATGATAGACATGCTATATATGATGGGAGATTGCATAAATATACTATTTGGGCTGATGGAAGAAGAAAAATCAGCTTGTTGCCTTTTATTGAAGAACTTGTTAGTAATGTTTGTACATCTGTGAAAGTTTGTTTGATGGAAGGAAGCAAGTTTTTTAATGATTTGAAGAAGAATGATGTATGTTTTGTTGTGATTCCTAACAAATTGAGTAAGAAAATAGAGGATAACATCCCTGAAGAGATTGATAAGTTACTCACTAAGTATAATGAAATAATTTCTTATAATGTACCTGATGGTTTTCCACTGAAGAGAAGCATTGATCATTGCATGGATCTAATCCCTGGAGCTAGTTTATCGAATAAGGCATGACATTGTTTGACACCTACAGAGATTCAAGAATTGAACCGACAGATTCAAGAGTTGTTGCAGAAAGGTTTGATCTGAGAAAGTTTGAGTTCTTGTGTAGTACCTACTTTATTGGCACCTAAGAAGAATGGAGAATGGAGAATGTGTACTGATTCCAGAGAAATTAATAAGATAATAGTGAAATATAGGTTTCCTATACCGAGACTGGATGACATAATGAACAGTTTGACTGGAGCAAAGTATTTTACCAAAATTGATTTGAAAAGTGGGTATCATCATATTAGAATCAGAGAAGGTGATGAGTGGAAGACTTATTTTAAGACAAAAGAAGGTTTGTATGAGTGGTTGGTTATGCCTTTTGGTTTAACTAATGCACCAAGTACTTTTATGAGGCTGATGAATGAAGTTTTGAAGAAATTATTAGGTAAATTTTTTATTGTATACCTAGATGATATTATGATGTTTAGTAAGACCAGAGAAGAAAATTTGTTGCATGTTAAACAAGTATTGCAGAGGTTGAAAGAAGAAAAGTTGTTCATAAATCTGAAAAAGTGTTCTTTCATGCAAGAGGAGATTGTGTATTTGGGATTTGTGATTTCAACTGATGGTTTGAAGATGGATCCTGAAAAGGTTGAAGCTATTTTGAATTGGCCTACACCTAAGAATGCTAGTGAGGTAAGATCATTTCATGGTTTGGCAAGTTTTTACTGAAAGTTCATTAGGAATTTCAGTTCAATTTGTAATGCTATGACTGAGACTATGAGAGGAGATAAAAGAGAATTCAAGTGGACACATGGAGCTGATAAAAGTTTTGAGACTCTAAAGAAGAAGGTTGTTGAGTTACTTGTGTTAGCATTGCCTGATTTCAATAAGGTATTTCAAGTAGAATGTGATGCAACTGGAAGTGCAATAGGAGTTGTGTTGAGTCAAGAAGGTAAACCTGTTGCTTTCTTTAGTGAAAAGTTGAATGATGGAAAAGGAAATATTCTGTGTATGATCAAGAATTCTATGCTATTGTTCAAGCCCTAAAGAAATGGAGACATTATTTAATACTGAGTGAATTTGTATTGTATACCAATCATAAAGCTTTACAGTATTTGGGTAGTCAAAATAAGTTGAATCAGAGACATGTGAAATGGGTTGAATATTTGCAAAGTTATACATTTGTGATAAAACATAAGAGTGGAGTTACGAACCAATTTGCAGATGCATTGAGTAGAAGAAGATCTTTGATGATCGAGATGAAAATTGAAGTTCTTGGTTTTGATGACATGAGAGATTGTTATGAATTTGATCCTAAATTTTCTGAGCCATGGAGAAAGTGCAGAGAACCTATTCAAGATCAACCAAGTACTAAATGGTAAGAATATTTTATTTAAGAAGGTATGTTGTTTAAAGGTATTCAGTTGTGTATACCGAGAGGATCAATGAGAACTAATTTGATAAAGGAGAAACATAGTAGTGGTTTGGCTGGACACTTTGGTGTTGACAAAATAGTGAAAATGCTTAAGGAGAAATACTTTTGGCCATAGTTGTATAAGGATGTTCAAAAATTTGTGAAAAGTTGTAGAATTTTCCAAGTTGCAAAAGGAGTAAGTCAGAATACTAGATTGTATACACCAATTTTTGTTCTTGAGAAACCTTGGATTGATATCAATATGGATTTTGTTCTTGGCTTACTGAAGATAGTAAGAGGTAATGATCCTATATTTGTTGTTGTGGATAGATTTTCTAAAATGGCACATTTTATACCTTATAGAAAGACATCAGGTGTAGTACATATAGTAGATCTTTTCTTTAAGGAAATTATCAAATTGCATGGATTATCGAGGAGTATCATCTCTGACCAAGACATTAAATTTTTTGGATACTTTTGGAAGACCCTTTTGAGAAAGTTTGGCACTAAGTTGAAATATAGTTCTACATTTCACCCATAGACCCATGGATAGAAAGAAGTTGTGAATAGAAGCTTGGGAAATCTTTTTTTGATGTTTAGTTGGAGACACACTGAATAATTGGGATTCTATGTTGGCACAAGAAGAGTTTGCATACAATAATTTGGTGAATAAGAGTATTGGAAAAACACCTTTTGAGATTGTAAATGGCATACAACTGAGAGGTATATCATATTTGAGGGATATGACTGATGAAGGAAAGAGAAGTGTTGAAGGAGTAAAGTTTTTTGAGTACATGAAGACATTGCATGAAGATGTGAAACATAAGTTGGAGAAAAGTAATCAGAAATACAAAGACAGAGCTGATAGATCTAGAAGACATAAGACTTTTGTAGTCAATGATGAAGTAATGGTTCATTTGAAGAAAGATAGATTTCCTGTAGGAAAATATGGGAAGCTGAAAATGAAGAAGTTTAGTCCATGCAAGATTTTGAGGAAATTTTACAATGAAAATGCTTATGAGATTGAGTTACTTGATGACATGGATATATCACCTATATTCAATATTGATGATTTTTATGAGTACCTTGAGTCAGATGAAGAAATGATAGCCAAATGATTATCCTAAGAAATAGATAGAAGAAGTTGAGCAGATTTTGGAACAAAGAATTGGTAGAAGTACAAGAGGAAAACAATATATGGAATATCTGGTAAAGTGGAAGAATAGACCGATTGAAGACAGTTCATGGATTTCACAGTTTGAGTTGGGTTCAGCTCAGATTGCATCTTCTTCATGATTCAGAGAATCATTTCAAATAACCCTAGGTGTCTAATGTAGGAGCATCTCAGGACCTTGGCAATCCTAAGTCACCAAAAACATGTTTGTGTCTTCCTGCATTGCTCGGTTCCTGCTTTGACTGAGTTGTTTTAGTGTTGCTTAGTTTCCTTTGTTAACTAAGGTTGGTTGGTTATCTCTCTAGCGCTCAATTAAATTCCCTAACACTCGGTGATGCTTGTTTGGCACTCAGTTATCCTTGCTTACCAAGGTGTTTGTTTTAGTTTCCTATTGAGGCCTACTCTTGCAATTAATTATAGTCACAGATTTAATGCTGGTATCTATCATTGGGAAGCATGTGGTCCTAGATCTGTTCATTCCTTCCATTGATGGTGGATTTGAATGCTGACTTGTTTGGTAGCCTCTTGTATATTTTTTAATATTTGGTTGTAGTTTAGGGAGTTAGTTTTTGATAGAAGATAGAAGTTAGAAGACTGTAGATTGTTTTAGATGCTTGCATGTTGGAGAACTTTTGTGCTTGACTTATAATATCTGGCCTAAATTGAGAAGGCCTTATAGCCTGACATGTATGAATTAATTTGATGAATGAACATATGAAAGATATCTACATTCTCTCTCTCTCTCACTTGTGTGTTTGTTGCTTCCGCATGTGATCTCTACAAGGCGGATCTAGTTAGGGTGTGCCTTTGGCCCCTCTCCCCATCCTCCCTTGTGTCAATCACATATCATCTTTGTTGACCAAAATAATACTGTAGTATACTATTATTCTAATTCTGTACTTAGTCATTTTCATGATTGAGTCTCCAATACCAAAAATCTCTACATGCAATTACTCCAGCATAAGTGTTTCCATTAATGACAACCCTTAAGTGATCCATAGTGCTCCCAAAACATCACTTGCCAATACTATATGGAGTAGTCTCAGGGTTTTGTGTGGGACTCTTCTCTTGTGTGTAGACTTTGAAGGTCATTATATGGTCTCAAACAAGCCCCTCAGGCTTGGTATGAGAAGATGGACTCTTTCTTGCTAGCCTCACACTTCACCCACTGTCATTCCAATCCTAGAGTGTACATTCAACATCATGGGGCTGATCTTGTGATACTTGTGTTGTATTTTGATGATGTCATCATCACAGGTAGCTCATCTTCTATGATTTAGAGTGTTCAGAGGCATTGATGGAGTAGTTTGAGATGATAGATCTTGGACTTCTGCACTACTTTTTGGGCCTATAATTTATTCAGTCTTTGGATGAGATTTCTATACAATAGAAAAAGTATGCTCTTGACATGCTTTAGAGATTCAACATGCTTGATTGCAAGCCTTCTCCCACACCTTTTCAATCAAGTGTTCTTTTGTCTACCACTTCATTTACTCCTTCAATGGACCCCACCTTATACATGTAGCTTGTGGGTAGTTTGTTGTACCTAACACACACTCATCCTGACATTTCCTTTGCAGTTGGCATTGTCTCTTGATTCTCCCATGATCCTCATGAGAGTCATTGGAAAGCTGCCAAATGTATTTTGAGGCACATTTGGGGCACTACTTCATATGCAATTCACTATACATCCAAAGATCCTCACATTGTTGGTTTCACAAATGCCAATTGGGGTGGTGATACAAATGGTTGGAGGTCTACTTCTAGCTTTTTTTTCTATCTTGGTTTTGGTCCTATCACATGGTCTTGCAAGAAGAAGATTGTTGTTGCATTATCATCTACAGAGGTAGAGTATCGAGCAACTATGCTAGCTAGTTAGGATGTTTTATGGATTCAAAAATTAATGATAGAGTTTGGGTTTCCTCCTGATAGTCCCAATCTTCTTTGGTGTGACACTCAGAGTGCCATTCATATTTCACACAACCCAGTTGAGCATCAGCGGACCAAGAAGATTGAGATCCATATGCATTTCATCAGGAAGCTAATTTAGGATGGTTCTCTTAGCTTGGAGTATGTTCCCACTTCAAAGCAGGTTGCTGACATCTTCACTAAGCCTTTTGCATCTCTGCGGTATCTTGAGCTAAGTTCTATGCTTGGGGTGAAGGAAGTTGTCCTTGGGGGGTCTCAATGAGGCCTACCTTCCTTTCTTTTTCTCTACTTTCCACATCTTTCTATCTCTTTTTGGATGAGGGTTTTTCCCATGTGGTTTTCCTTGTTTCTTTGTTTCATAGAGATTTGGTTGTGATTGGGTACCTCATCAACCCATGTTGTCGGGACCCAAATTTGCATTCAACATTGTAGTTCCTTTGCTTCTTTCTTGCATTGTTGCTCATCTTAAGGGGAGGTGTTAGAGTAAAGAATTAATTTAATTACATTGATTAAATTAACTTTACTACCTCTTAAGATTTCTCTTTATGCGCTTGCATTAGTCATTTAATAATTAGATTTAATTATTAAATGCATATTTACCTATTAGGGTTTCCTATTAGGTTTTACGATCTCCTTCTATAAGGATTCATCCATTATATATTTTTATTCATTCTTTTGGCTCATAATAAATTTTCATATTATTAGAGAAATTTTTTTTTATTTCCTATAGATTTCTTCCTTGTGATAGGTGTTTGCATGCAGGTTTCTTGGGCTTAATAGATTTTTTTTTCATCAAATCTTACAATATACCTGGAGCAGAATCTGGAAAAATGACTCATAGTACTAGAAAGGTCTCAAAACAATCTTTCCAATTATATATCATTTTCCCAAAATGGAGTCTGGATGCACAAGATAGAGCTCTCGGAATAAAAATCTAAACATATGGATTTGATAGTAAAAAAACACCATAAAAATAAAAATAAAAAAATTTAAACCTCCAGATGACGATATCTTGTTTGCCTGATTTCGACATAGTATGCTCAAGTTATGAGAAAAATACCAGCAGTTGCACTAGAGGACCCAAAAAAGTACAGAAGAGGGTTATGTATATATGTATGTATGTATGTATGTGTGTATATATATGTATATATATACATATATGTATATATATATGTATATATATATATATGTGTGTGTGTGTGTATATATATATGTGTTTATATATATGTGTGTGTATATATATGTGTGTGTGTGTGTGTGTATTGAAAAATCACATGCACACTTCGGGATGCATGCCAGGGTCGTACCACCCTGGTATGCAATTTTTTTTTGCCTTAGAATGCAACGTCGCCCAAATCGGGTGTGCCTTATATGGAAATGGGGATTCTTGGCCGCTGCGAGCTCAACGGTGAGATCCGTTTGAGCCACATATGCATCAAAATACCAGTGACTACCTCAAGATCTGTGTTGGGGCTGGTTGCAATTTTTTTTGCCACAGATTCCAACTTTGTCCAAAATGGACAAAATTTATATGGATCTAGGGGTTATTGGGCACTCTGAACCCAACAGTGAGGTCTATTTAAGGCCAAGATGACCAGAAAGAGAGGTTCCCCCCAGATCCAATAGAAAACCCTTTGAAATTGTAGATCTGACGAACATGACCGAATCTCTCAGGAAGAGGATAGGGGAAAGTAGATCTAATGCTCTGATACCATGTTGGAGTTGATGATTAAACAACCCACAACTCCCAAGAACACCTACATGAAAACACCTGTCACATAAAGTGAGAGAATCAAGAAGCTAGAGAGGCCTGAACACATGGATCCATGAAAGAGGAGACATTCTTGATGTGCAAAAACAAAAGTTGAACAAACCTAGGTTGCATGATAATAATTAATAAAAAAATTAATTATTGTATACCTAAAGTTTAGCTTAAGTAGTAAGAGATAATAAGTGACTTAATAATTAAATAAATATGATTTACTTAATAAATAAACACTTTATTACTCTAACAGTTTGTATATATTTAGATTATATTCATTGACATATTGGATGGATGAGTTTAGCACAGAGGACCTTTTAGGTTAGCAACCACTTATGTTAGTCATCATTCTTTTATTAGAAGTTGTTTTGTTTACTAAAGTTGATGTTTGATCAGAACATGGATGTACAAATAACTATCATCATTAATTAGTGAACATAGGACTGATGCACATAGTTTATAAAAAAATTAGATGAATACAAGTGTACATTGTTGCATAAATAGTTCATGTGTATGTTCCTCTAGGGGTCCTACAACATAAAAATAAATTATAATAAATACACTTCTGGAGTAGATTGTGTTATTATTTTTAGCATCAATATTTCAGATCACACTCCATGATCCATCATCGGGATGAAATAAAGCAAGGGATGCACCAAAAAATGAATGCTCAAATATTAGAAAATATGTATTTTAAAGTAAAGTTGAATTAATACTACAAAAATTTACATGTATTTTGTAATACCCTCTCCTGTGGTGATACTTGGACTTTGTGATTTGGACATTCTATTATGATGGTTAGAACTATACATTTGCATTTATGTTTTGTGGATGATGATATGTTTATCAGATGATTGATATGCTCTTTTATGGTTATCATTTATATGTTTATGAAATTAGAAAACCATCTATCTTTATATGTTTTATGGAGCTAACCCAAGGATTTGAATCTAACCATTATCATGATGTTTTATGTTTTATGGATATGTGTTGATGTGCTTTCATGACTCAGGACGAAGTCATAGTTACTCACTTAGTTGAGGTCCACATGATGTATCAATCCTGGTCATCTATTTACATATATATGATTTGTATGTATATCCATATGTATACATGTATCTCTTCTTGGTGATGCAGGATTGTAGGTACCAGGTATCATCTCCACCTGAACTTGGCTTCACAAGTCTGAGTGATCCCTCAAAATCCTCGATCGTTGTTGTTGTTATGGAGATATCACTAGGTTCCATCGGAAGGAACTCTACCTCTAATCCTTTTACCTTTAGGTGGGGAGTTCCTGAGTCAGTCCCTTGTGTCGATGATGTATTTATGTGTTCTCCCAATTTGTTGGCTTTGTGGACCCTGAAGATGGTTTCTTGCCTTTTTCATTCGTTGAGAATGAGGTTTTGAGTGTGGTAGCTCTAATTTTCTTCATGGTATGTTCAATTTTATTAGTAGATTCTTGGTGTGATTTTAATATGAATATGGTATTAATAATGTTTTTATAATGATAAGATGTCTATGGAAATATTAATAATAGATGTTTTAATGACAGTGGTAAATTCTAACTGATGTTAGTAGTTATCTAACATACATACATACATACATACATACATACATACATACATACATACATACATACATACATACATATATATATATATATATATATATATATATATATATATATATATATATATATATATATATATATATATATATATATATATATATATATATATATATATATATATATATATATATATATATAAACATGTATTATTGTTAATTGATTTTGTGAAAGAAATTATTATTATTAGATAATAATAAATCTATGTTATTTTCATTTTAATGGAAATGTGTTTGGTAAATTCCTTTACCATGGTTATTAGTAAATTATTCCTAAAAATAATATTATCTATTTTTGTCACTCTTAAATTTAGGAGACAAAGACTATAATCTTATTAAATAATATTTGTCTATCCCTTCACGGGAATGTTTTTACAAACTGTATTATTAACAAATAACTGGTGGATGGTTGCATCGGTTGGAATACTTGTGAAACTACTCCCCAATCTATATACAGAGAGATCTCCTATGTGAGAGGGGGTTGGATATGAAATTTGGATTCAAGAAGAAATATTGTATGGTTGAGCATTTTAGTTGTAGGAAACTATATTTTTGAGGAGAGAATTCATTATTCTCTAAGATTGGCATTTGGTTGTTCTAGGTAGAGGTGGGAGATTTCATCCAGAAGGATTTGGAGGAGTGCTGGAAGAGTTGGAGAGGATCGGAGCTTTCTTCATCAACCGAATCTCTGGAGGACTCCAGGTTGGAATTCATCCTAAGAGTTAACTCTCCTTTGTAATATGAAATGATGAAAGTATGATAGAATGTTGTTCTGCACATTGTCATTTATATAGGCTTTAGAATGTTGGAATTGTATATAAATATCATTGTGCTTGTGTTAGTGATTTGGATATTAGGAGTATGCTTAAGTGGAATTATTTCCTATATTGTATATATATATATATTTGCATTTGTAAGAGCCTGTAGACTCCTTAGTATTCTCCTCTTTATCTCCCTTCTTTCTAGAATATCCATGAGTGTTTCCAAAATTTAGAACCATTATTTCAACCCTACTTGTCCATCTCTATTTGTGCACTACCTTTCTTTGTCCCGATCTAGGAAAGATTTGTTGGATAGATAGGATGGGTTGATGGCCATTTCTAAAGGGCAATTGGGATATCTCTAATGGGTTGAGCCCAGATTAGGCAACCATGGTTCCCATAATGCCCAGTTTTACCCACAAGTTGGAGTTGATAGCCATTTTTGTAGTTTCTGGCAATCGGTCCAACCTAGACAGACTGGTTGTGTGCCAACTGAGATAGACCAGTTTTGTGTCAACCAAGATAGACTGGTTTTGTGTCAATTGAGAGAGACCGGTTATGTGTCGATCAAGATAGACCGGTTATGTGTCAACTGAGAGAGACCGATTCTATGTCAACCGAGATAGACCGGTGCTGTGTCAACTGAGGAAGACCGGTATCATTGTCAACTAAGGAAGATTGGTACTAGTGCCAACAGAGGAAAATAGGCTTTATACAAGTATAACATTTAAGTATAAGTTTGATACTTTAATTTCTTATACTTTATTTATACAAGTATAACATTTAAGTATAAGTTTCTTATACTTTAATTTATACTTGTATAAAGGAATTAGGTACCTTTCGGGATGATTGAGATAGGTCTCAGCTTCATAGGAGTTAAGATGCAACTTCTAATTTTGAGATTTCTTAAAATTCAGACTTAGTGAAATGGAATTTTATGTAAACTTTATACTTGTTCATTACTATTTGGTGGAAGTCATATGGTGCATTTAGATGCCTTAATAGGGTTAGGATGTGTTTAGGAAGTAGGATTAAGGTTAGGGATTATCTGGAGGTTCAGGACTAATCCAGGTCTTCCTAAACGCTTCGAAGTTCCCTAAACATCCCTAAAACTCTCCTATTCTTCTCTGTTCATTGATGTTAGTTCTCAAATGTGTTATGGCTGGTTTTACTTCATGTATTAAGTGTTTATGAGGTGTTATATTTCTTGTATGATGTACTTTTGATGTGTGGGTTAAGGGTAGAAAACCTAAGAACACCAAGTGAGTGGTTCTCAGGGCAGGGCCAGGGCCCTAAGTGGCTAGTACCAGGATAACCAACTGAAAAGTTATTTTAAAAAGTGATAATTTAATTAAAAATTATGGGAGTGGGTTCAAACACTAAAAAAAATTAATATGTGCCTCGCCCATGCCATTAGTGCTAGTTAAGGCTATGGATGGGAGTGGGAGAAGGTGCCTATGCGTAGGTATGATCGAATGGCACTTGTATGTATGAAAGGCATTCAGTTCCACATGTGCCTACTTGGGGCCCGGGGCCTAGAGTGGCCAGTACCAGGACAACCCAAGGGGTAAGGGCTATGTGATGCCACTCACTTAGGATGTTTCTTAAAGTTTCTACCAAGCCTTAGAACCTTTGGGGAAAAGATCCATACTTTGACTTTATTTTCATTTGCTATTTGGGAAAGGTTACCCAACCCTAGGTATGGCCTAGCTATTCCTTCTTTGTGGACCTTAGTCTTTATCTCGTAGCACAAGGGAGTGGGCCTTTTGGTATCCATGTGGTTGGGTGGTAAATCTTTTTATCAAGGTACCTTTTGCAGATGCAGTGCTTAAGGATTCATACTTGCGTAGTGCTCTTTTTGAAGAATGAAGACTTGTATTTATCTTTCATGATGTAAAATTATTGTTACCTCCCAAGAGGAGATGTTTGTAATGTAATCATTAATGTATTTCAAAATGATGTATTTGGAATCGGTAGACTTAGGAAAAAGGAAAAGGGAAAGCACAAACTTTATGTATATGATGTATGATGAAAAGAAAGGGATTTTGTAAGATTTCAAGTAAAGTAGTATTTTTCTCATTATTGATGAATAAAGGAAAATATAGTTAAACAAATGTAATATTTTCAATGCATCAAATGTTTATATGACTCTATTACATGGTATTAATGCTTTAAATGTTATATTGTTCTTAAAGGATACTTAGGAAGATAGATGGATTTAAATGACAAATTGAGATGAAAGAACTTTGTATTCCTTTAATAAAGAATCTACAAATGTTGTGATGTAGTTTGCTTAAGAAGTAAATCATGTTTCTAGTACACTAAATGGACTTAAATGAATTATGCATTAAATTTAAGGGAACCTTGGAGGAGTCTAAGTTAACTATGTTTTGTTTATATAACTCTTTTAAAAGTTTCAAAAATTTTCATAAATCATTACTTAGGTTTTCTTTTACAAAAAGAATCTTTTGTTGGAAACAATTGTCTGAAGAACATTGCTACTCAAATTATGTATTGTCTTTGATGTCACACAATGTCATAGTCCGCAACAATCAGTACCTACCGAGCTCAGTCGGTCTGCCTGGCATTAAAATTAGTGCTTACCGAGTTCACTCGGTTATCAAAGAAAAATCAGCATGTACCGAGTTCACTCAGTTATCAAAGAAAAATCAGTGTTTACCGAGTTCACTCGGTTGTCAAAGAAAAGTTAGCATCTACCAAGTTCAGTCGGTTATCGAAGAAAAAGGATTATCAGTGTTTACCGAGTTCCCTCGGTCTCCGAAAGATTGTAGAAAGTTATGGCCACCAAGCACTGTCGGCCCTTGAAGGATCTTTGCAAATAAAGTTTTCTTAATTCAGCCGACTGTTATACTAAGTAATGCTGATTTGACAAATCTAAAATCATATAAATAAAAGGTCAAATGTGAAAAATAAAATAAAAAATGGAAGAAGATATATAGAAGAAAGACAGGAAAGGTGTGTGTGAAATTGTGAAGGATGACCAGATATCCCTGAGGAGCAGCAGAGATATATTTGATCAAGAAGGATCACACTTATACAGAACAGAGATCTATAATCAGCAAGGCAGTTGCATTATTATACAGGTCATTTTCATTGTTACCTTTTTATCATTGTAACAGTGAATTCTAAATCTCTTAACCGAGTTGGTTTAACAACCATATTGTAAATCCTCTAACAAGGTGACAATTCCATTGAATTGTTCTCAAGACCTCTTACCAGGCCACTCCTAGTAGGGTGATTAAATCCTCTAACAAGATCACACCTAACAGTGTGTTTTGTAACCTTTTACCGGGTTGGCTTCTAACCGGGCATCACTTCAGAAAAGTGAAAATCAGTATCTAGATACATTGGTGGTTTTTCCCATATTGGGTTTCCACGTTAAATTCTGTGTCTCTTGTGTTCTTAATAGTTATCTTAATCATATACAAGTGATGAATATCTAAAACATAATTTTGCTAATACTTTCTGCATCTACCAAGTTATTGCAATCTATTTACCGAGTGTTAATCAGATAATATTCATTAAGATATCCTAAGGGATCTAGAAAGAAATAATTGTGAAGTTTTATATGGTTGACTGATTCACCCCCCCCCCCCCCTCTCAGTCACTTCATCCATATTCCATCAATTGGTATTAGAGCTATTGGTGCTTGCAGGAAGGGTTTCAAGGACCTAAGCTAAAGATCGGGATGTCTTACAAGAGAGAAATTCCAAAGCTCAACAGAGATAACTTTTCAGCATGGAAAGGTCTCATGAGACTTCATCTAGCTTCCATTGGTGATTTAGGATGCAAATACATTGATAAAGAATACACAGTTCCTACTGGCGCATTAACTGTTGAAGACATTGCAGAGAAAAAGAGTCATAACACCATGATGATAGACATTGCATTAGCTCTCAGCTATGAAGAATTTGATGATATTAAAGAATGCACTACTGCATATGAAATGTGGATCACACTGAAGAAAATATATGGTGGTGATGCAAATGTGAAAAGAGCCAAAGCAGAAAGCCTAAGAGGACAGTTTGACAAGATGAATATGAAAGAAGATGAAAACATTGCAAAATATGTTGAAAGGATCAAAGCAAGTGTTAGTGCAATTAGAGCTTCTGGAGGAACAATCTCTGATGAAACTATTATAAGCAAGGTACTTAGAACATTACTCCCTATCTATGCAATAAGAGTATCAACTATTCAAGAAAGAAGATGTGAAACAAACCACAATATAACTTTGGATGCTTTAGTTGGAAGATTGACAGCCTTTGAATTAGACAACTATGACAACTATGTTCCAAATTCCAAAAATATTGAGTCAGCATTTGAGGCCAAGGTTTCACTAAGGAAGAACAAGAAAATAAAAGAAGTTCAGTCAGAAAGTTAAGATGTATCAGAAGAAAGTTCTGATAGTGATCTTGAAATTGTAGAAGCATTACTTGCAAAGAAGTACTCTAAAGGGAAAGGTAAATATAAAGGTTAAACTCCTTTAATCTATTTTTCATGTGAAGAAATTGGACATATTGCAGCTAGGTGCCCAAACAAGCAAACCAAGGAAGAGAAGAGAGGTCACAAGTACTATGGCAAAAAGAATTTCAAATCATTCAAGGATAAAGGTAAGAAAACATGTTTTATGGCTAAAGATTCTGATGATAGTGAAGAAGAAATTGTCTTTATTGCTATAAAAGATGAATCTGATGATGATGAAGATAAGATGGCACTTATTTCTCATATAAGCAAAGATGATATATGGATAATAGACAATGGATGTTCACACCACATGACTGGTGACAAGACAAAATTTGAATACCTAGAAGACTGTGATAGTGGCAATGTAAGATTTGGAAACAATGAACCTTGTTGTATAAAAGGAAAAGGAAGAATCTCATTAACCAAAGAACTCATATGTGATAATGCTTATTGGGTTGAAGGACTAAAACATAATCTTCTAAGTGTAGCACAACTAATCAACACTGGTTTCAAGGTTGAATTCATGAATAGTCAAGCAAGATTGCTGGATGAAAAAGGAAAACTCATTGGATCAGGAAAACAAACAAAAGGTAACTTATTTTATCTTGATCTCAGTGAATATTCATGTTTTATTGCTCAAATTGAAGAAAGTTGGCTATGGCACAAAAGGTTATGTCATGTGAATTTTGATAACATGATGAAAATAAGCAAATTCAAGAAGGTAAGAGGAATTCCTACTTTGAAGAAACCTGATACTGGTCTATGTAAGAATTGTCAGATTGGCAAAATGAGTAAGACTAGTTTTAAGAGTAAGAACTATCAGTCTAAAGAGATTTTGGAAATTGTGCATACTGATTTATGTGGACCTATTGGAATAGAAAGCTATACTGGAGATAAATTCTTTATTCTTTTTGTTGATGATTATTCTAGAATGATGACTGTTATGTATTTAAGAGAAAAGTCAGAAGCATTTGAAAAGTTCAAATGGTACTTGGCAAGAGTGGAAAAGGAAACAGGGAAAAGATTGAAATGCTTAAGATCAGACAGAGGTGGTGAATTCATCTCCCATGAATTTAACAACTTTTGCATTGAAAGAGGAATCAAAAGACAGGTATCAGCTCCTAGAACTCCAGAGCAGAATGGAATAGCAGAAAGAAGAAACAGATCTATTATGGATTGTGCAAGGACTCTAATGATAGAAAAGAACATCGCCATAAAGTACTGGAAGGAAGCTATCAGCACTGCAGTTCATACCTTGAACTGAGTACAATTGAAGAAAGACACATTCAAAAATCCTTATGAGTTATGGTATGGCTATAAACCCAATGTAAGTTACATGAAAGTATTTGTTAGCAAGTGTCATATCTTAAAAGAATCCAAAAGAAATAAATTTGATGTGAAAAGTGATGAAGGAATATTCCTAGGATATTTTAGCAAAAGTAAGGCATACAAATGTCTGAACTTGTCTACTCACAAAGTCATAGAAAGTATATATGTAAAATTTGATGAGTTTGCAGAAAAGACTGAAGAAGAAAGCAAAAGGGAACTTGAGAACTACAGGATATTTGTTTACATTGAACCTGAAACATTGCCAGACACAACTATCAATGAGGAAACTATATCTACTGAGCCTAGCACAGTAACCGAGTCATAGGAAGAAGTTCAAACCGAGTCACAGGAAGAAGTTCAAACTGAGTCACAAGAAGAAATTCAAACCGAGTCTCAGCCTAAAGTTACCGAGCAAATATCTACTGAGCCAGAGCAACCTGAAGAAGAGATCCTAGAAGACAACAACATGAATCATTCAAAAAGCAAGGAACCTATACTAGCCAAATATGTTAGAAGGCATCATACACCAGATCAAATTATTGGAAACAAATTAGATGGTACTATGACAAGAAGTAAGCTAAAAGGTACATGTCTGCTTACTGATTTTGAACCTAGAAATATCAAAGATGCATTGAAAAATGAAAGTTGGATTGAAGCAATGAATGAAGAATTAGAACAAATACAAAAGAACAAAACATGGACTCTTGTACCTAGACCTAAAGATAAGAATGTAATTGGAACAAAATGGGTATTCAGGAATAAGCTGAATGAAGACGGTCAAGTATCTAGAAACAAAGCTAGATTGGTATGTAAAGGTTATTCTCAAGAAGAAGGTATAGATTATGGTGAAACTTTTTCTCCTGTTGCAAGATTAGAAGGTGTAAGAACTCTACTTGCTTATGCAGCACATAAAGGATTTAAGGTATATCAGATGGATATAAAATCTGCATTTCTCAATGGAATTCTTGATGAAGTCTACATTGAACAACCTGAAGGTTTTGTTGATCCAGATAAAAAGGACATGGTCTGCAAGTTACACAAAGCATTGTATGGTTTGAAACAAGCTCCTAGAGCATGGTATGAAAGACTCCATAACTATCTAATTCAGATTAATTTCAAAAGAGCCAATGATAACAGCAATCTGTATATTAAAGAAGGACCGGATGACAAAATTGTATTGGCAAAAATATTTGTAGATGATACTATATTTACAGGGAATGATGATTAGTGCAAAGAATTTTCAGAGAAAATGAACAAAGAATTTGAAATGTCTATGTTTGGTTTAATAAAATTCTTTGTTGGTCTTCAAATTCAGCAAAGCAAGAATGGTATATACATTACTCAATCTAAATACATTAAGGAAATACTTAAGAAGTTTGGTATGGAAGATTCAAAACTAGTTGGTACACCCATGTGTACTGGACTGAAACTTACCAAAAATGATGATTCAAAAGAAGTAGATCAGACCTTATACCGATCTATGATTGGAAAATTGCAGTATGTAGTACATACAAGACTTGATATTGCCTTAGCAGTCGGTATAGTAGCAAGATTCTTAGCAAAACCTAAGGAAAATCATATGATGGCAATCAAAAGAATCTTAAGGTACTTAAGAGGAACTGAAGAATATGGTTTGTGGTATAAATTTGGAGGCAATCTAGACTTAAAAGTGTTTGCTGATGCTGATTGGGCAGGGAACATTGATGACAGAAAAAGTACAAGTGGTGGAGCATTTTTTCTTGGAAAAAGACTGGTATCCTGGACCAGTAAAAAGCAAAATTGCACATCTCAATCCACAGCTGAAGCAGAATATGTTGCTGCTGTAGTAAATTGTTCAAATATTATTTGGTTTAAACAGTTATTACAAGGTATGAAGGTTGAAATCAAAGAACCAGTTGTTATATTTTGTGACAATACAAGTGCAATAAACATTTCGAAGAATCCAGTAATGCATTCCAAAACCAAGCACATTGCTATTAAATATCACTTTGTCAGAGAATTGGTGTAGGACAAGGAAATCAGATTAGAATATATTCATACAAAAGAGCAGATTGCAGACATTTTCACCAAACCATTACCCAAGGATGCATTTGTGTATCTAAGAGGTAAGTTAGGGGTCATTCCCCTATCCGAGGCTCACTAAATATAGTTTTAGTGATGCATCAACCAGAACATGATTGAAAATCAACATGTTGATGTAGCATATTCAAGGAATCATTGCATATGAATCAGTACTTGAGGTACATTAGTTTACACCGGTAATATGTGAATTGTCTTTAGCATGTGTTGTCAAAGAGGGAGTGTTTGCTATGTCTTTGCTATTACTTCAAGAAATTTTTCAATAGTCAGAAGGAAGAGTTTTCAAGAAAAAGGAAGTTTGCTAACAGAGGGAGATTTGAATCTGAACCGAGCTAATTCTTTCAAAATTTCTTATGCTATGACATATTGTGTTGCCATCAATGCCAAAGAGGGAGATTGTTGGAAACAATTGTCTGAAGAAAATTGCTACTCAAATTATGTATTGTCTTTGATGTCACACAATGTCATAGTCCGCAACAATCAGTACCTACCGAGCTCAGTTGGTCTGCCTGGCATTAAAATTAGTGCTTATCAAGTTCACTCGGTTATCAAAGAAAAATCAGCATGTACCGAGTTCACTCGGTTATCAAAGAAAAATCAGTGTTTACCGAGTTCACTCGGTTGTCAAAGAAAAGTTAGCATCTACCGAGTTCAGTCGGTTATCGAAGAAAAAGGATTATCAGTGTTTACCGAGTTCCCTCGGTCTCCGAAAGATTGTAGAAAGTTATGGTCACCGAGCACTGTCGGCCCTTGAAGGATCTTTGCAAATAAAGTTTTCTTAATTCAGCCGACTATTATACTAAGTAATGCTGATTTGACAAATCTAAAATCATATAAATAAAATGTCAAATGTGAAAATTAAAAAAAAAATGGAAGAAGATATATAGAAGAAAGAGAGGAAAGGTGTGTGCGAAATTGTGAAGGATGACCAGATATCCTTGAGGAGCAGTAGAGATATATTTGATCAGGAAGGATCACACTTATACAAAATAGAGATCTGTAATCAGCAAGGCAGTTGCATTATTATACAGGTCATTTTCATTGTTACCTTTTTATCATTGTAACAATGAATTCTAAATCTCTTAACTGAGTTGGTTTAACAACCATATTGTAAATCCTCTAACAAGGTGACAATTCCATTGAATTGTTCTCAAGACCTCTTACCAAGCCACTCCTAGCAGGGTGATTAAATCCTCTAACAAGGTCACACCTAGAAGTGTGTTTTGTAACCTTTTACTGAGTTGGCTTCTAACCAGGCATCACTTCAAAAAAGTGAAAATCAGTATCTAGATACATTGGTGGTTTTTCCCATATTGGGTTTCCACGTTAAATTTTGTGTCTTGTGTGTTTTTAATAGTTATCTTAATCATATACAAGTGATGAATATCTAAAAGATAATTTTGCTAATACTTTCTGCATCTACCAAGTTACTGCAATCTATTTACCAAGTGTTAATCAGATAATATTCATTAAGATATCCTAAGGGATTTGGAAAGAAATAATTGTGAAGTGTTATATGGTTGACTGATTCACCCCCCCCTCTCAGTCACTTCATCCATATTCCATCATCTTTGTTCTCTTCCTCGGTTCCCTTGTGGGGCATGACATATTTTATTTAGTCTAATGTACTCACCAAATAATACAACTTTGATTAGCCAAAAGTCAAGTAAAATGAACAAGTTGTAAATGTCATCCATGTCATCAAGTTGTACTTCACATCTGAATACCAAAGTTTAATTTTACCTATGTATATAACAAGAATATATATGTTAAAGGGACAAAGACAATTATCATTTAAATCAAATTTAAATCTACGACCAAAAACTTAAATAAAATAATTATAGACTCACCAAGTATTACAACTTTGATTAGCCAAAACTTGTAAAATGCACAAGTTGTATGTTGTCATCTATGTCATCAAGTTGTACTTGACATATAAATACCCAAAAAATTACCTAAAAATAACAAGAATATATATGTTAAAAGGACTACAACAAAAAATTATCAAAATCAAATTGAATTCTAGGACCAAAAATTTAAATAAAAAAAGTGTACTCACCTAGTATTACAACTTTGATTAGCCAAAAGTTGTAAAATGCACAAGTTTAGTATCATCGATGTTGTCAAGTTGTACTTGACACCTAAATTCCAAAATAATTAGCTACATATAATAAGAAAGAATACATCTACATATAGAACTACATATAGAAAAAAGATAATTAACAAAAACTTACATGTATAAATTTGATTCAGCCTAATGTACCATCTGCATCCTCTCTCTTCTGGAATGCATCTATGATTGCATCATGTTCTTCTATTGAGATTGTCCATAATATTTTGTTAGTAGGTCTCCCCTTTTATCTTTCTAATTTGATATTTGTTTCCACCACCAAATGGGAATAATGTATAATCTTCTTTTCTAATTGGTAGTCTTCAAAAGCTGGTAAATAATTCCTTTCTTGTTAGGTATTTGCATAGCCATGTACTAAATACTATAACAATGGACCCAATTGGATACTAAAAACCATAATCTTCTACTCAATGACATATGAAATCTTTCTTAAGTTCTACACATTGAGCTAGCCAATACTCAGTCTTCTCTTCATTATCCTAAGGTGCAACAACAACATGTACACATGTCCTGCAAAACAAAATTAAGTACATGTTCACAAAACTTGTTAGATTTTTAATTCAAATAAAATCATAAATAATATGACATACATAAATAATATAATTTAAATTTTTACAAGAAATTGAATTAAATGTGGGAACTATGGGGCTACACAACCTCTAATATACGTCGCATTGGGTAATCTAGAATATATGAGTGGGGGAGATAATGTTAGGGGTGGAGGCATTAATATTAATGGGGGTGGGGGTTTACCAAAAAAAGAAATATATAGTCTTATATGGATTCTAATTGATATAATTATCCTTCTATTGGCAATTATGATAGGAGTATTAGTTATTGTATGGATCGAAAGAAAAATATCTGAGATAAGGCAAGAATCACCTTAGCCACAACAATAGAATAGAGGGCTTGATACCAATCTGTTTCCTTTGGATCACATAGCCTACTATTGACTATAGTTAAGTCAAATATAGGGTAGGGGGGCTCCATAAAATGGATCTAACAATGCTAAGCTAGCTAATAGATAATGATGTTTCTAAAGAATAAAGCATGGGCAACCGAGGGCCTTTACACCCCCTCATCAAGCTGAAGACTAGGTTATATGAGGTTTTGAACATGATCATAATCTTCTAATGCAAATGCATAATCTAGGTCTTCATTTGTTGTATCATCTTGATCTTGTGTCTCACTAGAAGTTAAGTATTTCTATTTCCATTCTTTAACCCATTCAATATCACTTGCAACAAAAAATTGACAACAACATGGAAGCTCCCTAGTCCATATAGTCCAAGTGTTAGAATTAAAACTCTTAAAAAAATGCCACTTAGCTGACCCGATGATTGCATCACAATCATATCTTGGAAGGATAGTATTCTCTTCAACTAGCCAAAAGAAACATTTCATGATATAGTTCTGACTTAATCCCATAAACAAACTTATATTACACCATTCCAAAATTGCATACACATCTTTAAATTTGGCTTTTCCTCAAATTTGAGTTTCTCTTTGCAAAGGGTTCTCTTAACACATGCACTAGCACCATCATGTTCACCTTTCCCATGTCCAGCCTCAAAAAACTCCACATATGTTAATGCCTTATCATCCAATTGTTTTTTGTACAATTCAATTTGATTCTTGTCCAAAAGGTTTTTTGGATGTGGATCATGTATTTTCAAGCCAACTCTTAATTTGAGAACATCTCTGGCATTAGGTGATACTCTTGTATTATCACGCCAAAAAAAATTAATCAAATTTTTTACTTCACTAGTAAGTTTCATGTTAGACCTCGAGAGTCTATCACTAAAACTCCACAAATGGTTTGTCGGATTTCTTTTCAAGTTAACTCTTCTCTTTATATCTCTTTCCAATGTTTTATGATGAATATTAAGATATCCACTTATTTTAGTCATCATTATTTTATCAAAAGTTGTTTTGTTTACTAAAGCTATTGTTATTTCTCATCACACCACATTCCTATCTTTAGAAAGTTTTTTCTTTCCGATTGTATCAAAGATGCTAGCAACACTCGATACAACTTGTTTTAAAGACTCATCCTTGTTCTTGAGCTTGACATAAATGCCTAACCTCTTCATCACTTTTCACATTTTAGTCATTTTAATTAGTTGTAACAGTAGTTGACATTGAAACCCAATTTTTTTATTATAAAGATATTGTCTAAACAATCCACTCACATGTGTCCTAATCTGTCTCCATGAAACCAAACCATGAAGATTGTCTAGCACATCACTTTTAAATTGAAAATGTTCATTCATTTTATTATCATTCAATGGGGTTTATTTCTCAATTGGTGTTTCTATGTCTACATCCACACTATTGATTCCAATTGGCATTTAATTTTTCATTTCATTTGGTGTTTGATTTTTAATTTCAATTGGTTTGACTTTTAATTTCAATTTATTTATCATTATGATTATCAATAAAAATATTTGGTGTTTGATGTCCAATTTTTGTTACTCTATTTTCAGGAAGAAAATTTAAATCATTTAAATAGTAAGTTGCTTGTATAAAATCACCAATTTCCTTATCAGAATAAACATGTGGCTGTGAAGACATACCTGTATGTAAAACTAGATTAGAAGATGCCCCTAAATTTGCTTCTATTGTATTTTCTTCTTTGACCTTTGCATCCATAATGGCATCCTTAATGTTCTTCTCTTCTAAAATGATTGTTGAACTCGATGCTGCAACATTATTCAGTTCTTGAATTCTTTCTCTTCTTTCTTGTTGTCATTTTGCCTCCTTATCCCTATTTGATGCAACCTCCTTAGCTATTAGAACCTTCCTTTGCCTCTTTCTACATTGCTTTGATCCCATGTTTGTACAAAATATTGAATTCAAATTCCTTTGCTCATGTCAAATCTATAAGAACACAAAAATATGAATTTTTTAATCAAAACATTCTTCTGGTGTTGTGATTAGTCAAACAATGATTAAAAAATATTATAATCATTGGAATTTATCTTGTGGGCCTATTTTTCTAGGAAATAGATCTTTTAAAAATGGGTTCCCATTATTTAAATGAAACAGGCACCCACTTTTAAAATGGCCGCCTGTTTCTTAAAAATGGGTGTCTGTTTCCTACTCAATGGTCTAAACCAAAATGAGTTCTCATTTTTTGGATTTTAAACTAAGGGTGCCTATTTCATAAAACATGGAGTGGAAAATGTACCTATGCTTTGGTTTTCAATTTGGGATAGGTTTGGTGGGACCAAGCCTATGCTTGGGCCTAAAATAATGGCTAAGGCATTGAAATCCTAGGTTTTTGCCTTGCCATAATTTTTTGAAGGCCTTCCCAAATGAATTTTTTGACGAAATGAAAACTCATTATAGTTCTTAGTAAACGGATTCTGAAAATGTAAATTTTGTAGTGATATGATTAATTTTACTATTTTTTTCATTATTTATAAATCAAAAGTGGTGTGTAAACTTAAAAGAGTGAGGTTCACTAAACTTTTAATAACTTTTTTTTAATTTGATGTTTTAAAAAAAGTTATATATATATGACATCAATCTACATAGAATTTCCTTGAAGACATATTTTGTTTTTTGAAAAAATGTGAGATTTCCGTCAATTTATGCGTAATGCCCCCTCCAGGGGACCCATAAGGAACATGTCTAAAGTACAAAGAAAAGAAAATAAATCTTTTTTTAACATTACGAAGAACTATTTTGATAATCATGAATATGAACATGTCCTTAAAGGTTCCCTTATTGATTGTTACTAATATTAAAACCATTGATACAATTAACTAACTTATGATTTCATTTTATTACCTACTTTACATACCATTTAACTTTTAGAAAAGAGGTATAAATAAATAACATATTACTTCTTTCATAAAATTAAATACATTTATCCTTTCATCTTTCATTTCTTTTCTAATTTTCTCCTAATCCCCAAATCTTCTATCCTTCCGAATACTAATAACCAACCATATGGTTCGAGTATTTTCTTTATGGGAAGAAACTTCTCCAACTACTATAGTTGGTTTAAAAATTAAAATAATTCTCGTAAGCCTTAATTAAATGTTTTATTTTTTTATTAACTTATTTTACTTCCCAAGACCATAATTATGTTAAAGGTGAAAATAATTGCCAAGTAACTCACATAGCCTAATGGAAACTAACTAGCCTGACTCCTAGAAGGTCTCGGGTTCAAAACCCCTAGGCAAGCTAGTTTTACTAATTAAGTGATTTATTACTCTTATTTATTTTATTTTTATTTTATAATTATATTATTTATTCTCCAATCATAAAAATACATTCATACAGACAAAAACATATTTCTATATATATTTATATACACGTAGGTATATATATGTGCACCCATATATACTTACATATATATAATAAACTAAACCACATCATCTAATACATCCAAATTATATTTATCTAAAATATTGAAAAGCATAATACTTAACATACATAAATATAATCACTAATAGCGAGTGGAGGAGGAGGAGAAAGGAGAGCAAATGGAGGAAATTCAAATCTTCCACTGGGTGGGAAACCAGCAGCAGGGGGATCTCAGGCAACTATAGTGGCAGGTGAGAAGAATACCAAGGGGGGTGATAAAGATGTTGAAGGGGACAAAGACCCAGATCAAAATTGTTCCCGAGAAGGTGAAAAAAAAGGGCTTTTTGAATCATGTCATGGGCAGGAATATTGCTTCTGGAAGTGCTCAGATATTTCCCATGCCAAAGGATCAGAGAAAGGACAATGGTGAAGCAGAGGAGGGCTCCATAAAAGAGAAAAAGTGGGACAATACCATAGCTAGATCCCACAATCGAGAAGAAGAACCAAAAGCTGAAAATGTTGTCGGTAAGTCTCCTGCTGAAGTGATTGATGGTCAAACTTTTTTTGAAAATGCTATTAAAGGTAGCTGGACTTCTCCATTTGGTGTGAAACCTACTGGAAAATCTTCCTTTCCATTAGTTGATAACATGTCTGATCCTGAGAAAGGTTTATTTAGTATTTCCCTTCTTGATTCTTTGGTTGATCATACCGTTGCTTCTATGAAAAATATGCTAGTAGGAAAATTCATGGGTTTAAGACCTAACATATATGTTGTAAGGGTGTTTATAGCTAGAAAATGGAAGCTCAAGGGTCAAGTTGATATAGCAGCCTTGCCAAAGGGCTTTTTCACCTTTGTTTTCTCAAGCTCTGAAGACCTCTCTGATGTTTTGTGTGGAGGTCCTTGGATGATCGACAAATCATATTTGGCTCTTCAAAAATGGGGAGCTCGACTTGATCTAAATGCAGATATGTTTGAAGTGGCCCTGGTGTGGGTGCAATTTTAGGGTCTTCCCTTGGAATACTGGCATGAAGATGTCTTCTCAGGGTTGGCCAGTTTATTTGAGGAGCTTTTGTCTATTGGCCCGATGACTGCTGCTAGGACAAGACTCATGTACGCTAGAGTCTGTGTCAATATTAATCAAAAGGCAAACCTCCCAAAAGTTATCATGATCAAATCTAAGCTAGGAAAACATATTCAAATGGTGGAGTTCGAATCCCTTCCCTTTGCCTACTTCACATGTAAAAATTTTGGGCATTAGGCAAAATAGTGCCCTTTAAATCCTAAGGAAAAGATAAAAAAGAAAGAGCCAAGAGTTGAATGGAGGGAAAAAATGGAACTATTCCATCTCAACCCAATCCTTCTAAGCCTTTAGAGGGAAAAAAGACCCTAGAAGTCTCAAAAGAGGATCCTTCTCAAGCTCAGGAGCAGGAGAGCCCAAACCAAGCTTTGGAACAAGAAGATAAGGTGGAAAATGCTGCATCTTTTGATATTACTAGCTCTTTAAAAGGGGAGAAGGAAATCTAGCCCCAAGATGTTCCTCAGGAAGGTTGTAAAGAGTTGGAATCTTCAAGCCCAACAAAATAAGTGCAAGAAGAGAATGGAAATTCCCCTCTCATCTTGATGAAAGGAGGTATTGAGATGGGTAAATCGGACTTAGATCCACCTACTAGTGAGTAGGTGATGTCCCTTGCTACTTGGAATTATAGCAAGAGTTGGTCAAAAGTTAGTGAGGAGGAGATCCATAAGGAGCGACTAGAAGAAGTCTCTCCCATCTTTGAAATGCAGGAGTCACCATGGTCTAAGGTGATTAATAATAAGAAAATCAAAAGCCTGAACCTAAAAGCCTCAGAATCAGGAAAAAAGTCTGAAAACACCCCCTTGGGAGGAGTCCAGACTAGAAGGAAGAAAGCTGATGTCGGCTCTCCCCAAGGGGGAAGAGGTAGAACCTCTCATAAAATAAAAAGGGAGCAAAAAGAAAAATAGAATATAGCGGATGGTAAACAATCTACTATCCTATAAATCTGCTCCCCAACCCTCTAAATGAAGATAATGTCATGGAATATAAGAGGTCTCAATAGTCCTCATAAACAAGACATCCTAAGAAACATTGTTATAGATATCAAACCTAAAATTATGCTTATTCAAGAAACAAAGATGGCCAGAGATAAAGTTGAAAAGATCCACCCTTTTAAGAATGGCAATAGCATTGGCAGTGACTCTAATGGAACTTCTGGTGGGGTTGTCATCTTTTGGGATAACTCTACTATTAACTGTACGAAGCTCCTTATTGATAAGAATATTATCCTTGTCCAAGTCAAACACCTTAAAGCTGATTGCTCTTGAAATATGATAAATATCTACGCTCCTAATACTAAAAATGGCAAATTGATATTTTGGAAAAGACTTAAAGAAATCAGAAACATTTTCCAAGAGACTAGTTGGATGGCTATGGGAGATTTCAATACTCCTCTGCAGGCTGATGATAAAATGGGTGGGGTCCCATCTCAATTTGATAGCAGATTGGATCTTATGGAGTATATCAATGATAAATATTTCATTGATATGGAGCTGGAAGGTATCTCCTAAAACTGGTTGAATAGAAGAACTGGAGCTGATCTCATCCAGGTGAAACTTGATAGAACCCTTTTATCTCTTGATTTTCTTTCTAAGTTTTCCTGCTCTTTATCTTCCCCCATTAGGATAGGGTCTGATCACTTCCCTATTATCTTTAATGCTAATAATTTGAATGGTAAAAAGAATATCCCTTTCCTCTTTGAGAAGATGTGGCTGGCCCATCGTAGCTTGAAGGATTGTATCTTAAAATGGTGGAACTACAATCAGGAAGGTAGCACTATGTATAGAATAGCTAAAAAGTTGAGTAATGTTAAAAGAAATGTTAGAACTTGGAAAAAGGAAGTCTTTGGAGAGATTTTCAAGGCTTAAATTAGAAAATAGGAAGAAATCAAGGTCATTCAAGAGATTATTCAGAAAGAGGGTCTCTTTGAGGATCATAGAAAAGTTGAGAACTTGCTGGTGGCTGATTACCACAACATTATATCTAAAGAGGAATCTTTTTGGAGGCAAAGATCTAGAGCCCTTTGGCTAAAATATGGGGACAAAAATACTAGATTCTTTCATATGACTACTATGAAACACAAAGCTATAAACAAAATATCCTCTCTTGCTTCAAAAGACAAAACTCTGGCTAAGGTAGAAGACATAAGAGAGGAAATGCTTTGGTTTTTCTCCCTCGTTCTCACTAAAGAGGATAGCCTTGATTTGTAGAGTCAACAAGAAATCCCTACTGCTATCCCCTTTATTATTGATAGAGGCACAAACTCCAGACTCAAAGCTATTCCCAAAGATAAGGAAATTAGAGATGCTATTTTTTCCTTTGAAGGGGATAAATCACCAGGTCCTGATGGCTTCCCCCTTTTCTTCTTCCAACAGTTTTGGGAGATCAATGGTCAAGATGTTTAGAATGTTGTTAAAGAATCATTTGGTACTAAAGCTCTTCTTAGAGAACTCAATGCCACTTTCTTGGTTCTCATTCCCAAAAATCCTGGAGCCAACATGGTTGACTCTTTCAAACCTATCAGCCTTTGTAATGGGATTTATAAGATTATTGCCAAAGTCATGACTACTAGATTGCTTGCCTTGCTACCTTCTATCCTTTCACCTCAGCAAAATGTGTTTGTGTCAAGGAGACAAGTCCTAGACTACATTATGGTGGCCCATGAGAACATTCACTCCCTTGAAGCTGGGAAGAAATAGGGATTCCTTATGAAACTAGATTTAGCTAAAGCCTATGACAAGGTTGATTGGAAATTTCTTTAGAAAGTTTTAAGTAGTTTTGGTTTTGACTCGGGGGTCCTCAAAATCATTGATCAGCTAGTTACCATTGTCTCCTCCTCTACCATAGTTAATGGGGGGTCCTCAAATTTTTTCAAATTCTCCAGGGGTCTAAGGAAAGGAGACCCCATTTCCCCTATATTGTTTTCTATTATGGCTGAGGGATTGGGTAGATATATTTCTAAAATTTTTAATGAAGGAAGCATCACCAGTCTCCAACCTTCTTTGGTTAGATCCTTCTATTCTCATGAGAAATTTTTTGATGACACTCTTTTGATGGGATAGGCTACTGTCAAAGAAGCCAAGAATCTTAAAAAAGCCCTATCTATCTATACCTTGGCCATGGGTCAACTTATTAATTGGAACAAGAGCTTCATGTTTTTATCAATACCCCCCTTGAGAGATAGGCTAAGATCTCGAAAATTCTGAGTTGTAGCATTGGTACTCTCCCTTCCTCTTATTTGGGTCTTCCCCTCTGCTCCAAACCCCCTGATAGCTTTTGGAATCTTATTGTTGATAGATTCAATAATTAATTGGTAGGTTGGAAAGGTGCCCTTCTCAGTAATTCAGGCAAGCTTTAGCTATTAAAGTCCACTCTGCAAAATCAACCTGTGTATGCCTTGAGTCTTTTTAAGATTCCTCACAAGTTTTTTGTGGTGCTAGAAACTATAAAAAAAAGGTTCTTATGGACTGGGGTTGAAGATAAAAAAAGACTAAGTTTGGTGGCTTGGGATAAGGTTTGAAAACCTAAGAAAAAAGGTGGTCTGGGTCTGAGACCTATCAATCTTGTCAATAAAGCCCTCCTGGCTAAGCAAGTTTGGAGAGTCTATGGGGATAGAAAGCAATGGAACAAAATTATTAGAAGCAAATACCTCTTTGACTCTAACAATCTTGAGGACCTCATAAACAATGATGTCAGGGTGAATGGTTCTTACATATGGAATAGCCTCTACTCTTCTATTGACTTCATAAGAGAAGGGATAAGGTGGAATCTAGGAGATGGGATTAAAATTGACTTTTGGGATGACCCTTGGATCCAAGAAGAACCTTTATCTAAGAAGCAAGAGTGGAAGGATATCATTACTCAAGATAAAGCTACTTTTGGTATCAAAGTCTCTGACTATTGGAATAATAATACCTAGAAGGACCTTGCTAGCTTTGATAGTAGTCTGTCCCCTCTAATGATTGAGTTGCAGTCTTGGTTCAAAAAGGAAAACTAATCTAATAAAATTATTTGGAATCCTTCCTTAAATGGTGAATTCTCGGTGGCCTCTGCCTGCTCCCACTTCTTCTCCAAGGAAGTTAAGTCTCAGTGTGCTTCAGTCTGGTATAAACTCACCCCAAAGATTAACTTTTTTTATTGGATTCTTATCCAAAATAAGCCCCTAACTCTTGATAATTTAGAAAAAAGAGGTTTCTCTTTTGTTAAAAGATGCTTTATTTATATGGAACAAGCTGAATCCTATGATCACATCATGCTCCACTATAGTTTTACTCAGAGGGTTTGGAATTTTGTTTTTCAAAAATGGAATTTGTGTTGGCTATTTCCTAACTCTTGGCAGGACTTTGTGACTCAATGGCGATGCCCTTTTGACAATGATCTTGCTAGAGAATTCTGGAACCTTATCCCTCCCCATCTTTGTTGGTGTATTTGGAAAGAAAGAAATAACATAATTTTGAGGGAGAAATATGCTAAACCTGACATCATCTGCAACAATCTTCTCAAAGCCCTTGAGGAAAATTTCATCAATGCTATTACCAACAGCAAGAGAAAGCTCAGGGAAAGACTCTCTGATGTTGATTGGATAAACTGGAAGTTTCCTCTTCCCAACAATAAGCTTGTCTCTCCTAGAGAAAGCTCAGTCTGGATTGCTCCTCCTATTGGATGGGCCAAAGCTAATTTTGATGGTGCCTCCAAAGGCAACCCGGGTGTTTTGGGGGGAGGTGGTATCATTAGAGATAGTAATGGTAACTGTCATGCTAGAGTATTTCACTCTTGAAGGGAGGTTCTATAGGGTTTAGAACTACCATTTTCTCCTAGCTAACCATTTTAGACATGACAAAAGGATTTCCTTCTGTGTTCGCTCAACCAAAGAATTTATGAATTTAGGGTGAAGAATTTCCTAATTCTGCATGTTGGGCTCATTCTCCTTATAGCTAATTATGCGAGAGACCATATTCATAATCCTATCCCCACCTAGGTCAAGGAAAGGAAGAATTTGAGCTCCTCTTCTAGGAAGAAGAAATGAAAAAAAACCCTCCCTTCCCCTAAGCCTAATCCTCTTGGGCTCGAGGATGACTCAGAGAAAAATGCCCCTGATATTGCTAAGAATAATGTGACTCCCCCTATGAGTCCTATCATTATGAAGCCTATTTTTATGGAGCCTATTTCCATGGTCCTGCCTAATAATTCAACTAAGGATGGTGATAATCCCCATGAGGGTCCAAATGAAGAGTCTAATTCCACTACCGTGATCCATGAGGAGGAAGATATGGTGAATCCTAATGTCATTATCAAAAACATCATTGATATTTTTGAGGGTTATTTTGGGGTAGAGTAGGATAACCTTAATAGCAGGGAGAAGTCTACCCTTGCTTTGGATATTGGCAAAGCTGAGGGTAAAGGAAATACTATGCATGAAGCTGAGGATGAGGGAAACAATCAAAAAGATGATGGTATCAATGCTGCTGTGGATAATAACGTTGAGGATTTAGGAAAAGATAGCTTTAGGGCTATGGAGGAGGAGAATCTGGACTCCCACAATTCCCCCATATCTGGTAAGGAGTATTAGAAGGATGGCACCGAGAGAAGCTCTGACAACAAAAGGTTCCATCCTCTTTAGGATGACCTTAGAGAGATGGATAAGCAAGCCAAGAGATCCATTATGATGACCCCCCTTCAAATTGATGCATCTATTCTTTAATTTGACCAGATCATTTTGCACCCACTTGTCCAAATTAAAGAACAGATGCATCAATTTGGAGACTAAGAACATAATGCTTGAGGAAATCATTGATAATCTCAGGAAGGAGACTAGTTCCAATGCTAAAGCTAGTGATTCTGATTATAGTACTGAGTTGGATGAAAAAATCAAAAAAGTTGTTGAGATAGCCATGGTTCCCATTCAAGAGAAGATAAGCAAGAACGAGGCTATGCTGAAGAATTTACTTAGTATGGAAAATTTAGGAATGAAGTCTACTCTGAAGAACCTGTGCACTTTAAGCAAAGTTATGGAGGGGAAAAAAGAGGTCCCTTTGATCAAGAACATTGATCTAAATGTTCCCAGTCACCAGATGGGACTAGGTACCAGAACTAGGTCCAACACAAAAAAGAAACTTAAGGTTGAAGATTAGGACATCATGAGGCTAAAAGATAATATCAAGACTATGCAGGATCAGCTGACTCTGAGGGTTTCTTGAAGACTCTATCTTGATCTTGGTGCTGGTGGTCTTTTTCTCATTTTTGCTTCCAACTCTTTTTGCTTTTTGCTGCTTAGGCATTATTGAATATCTGGGATTTGTCCCTTTGTAGTCTGCTCCTTTTTAGGGTAGCTAGTTTTTCTTTTGGTTTTCCATGCCTATCTCTATATTTATATGTTAAAGGGTTTCAAGGCCCCTTCAAAACCTATTTTTACTGTAATAAAAAACATACATAAAGAAACAATGAAAATATACTCTAAAACATACATCACAAAATCAACAAAATAAAGATACTGCCCAAACTACCAATAAGATGATTTCCTAAATAGAAACCTAAGTCAATAAGGGATCCTTGAGAGTATCTTGGTCATATCTCCACACAACAACATTTGAGGATTTGAAGGCATGCTCAGACCTATGTAGCCAGGTGAAGTTGATGTGTGGGACCTACATCCTACATCATCAAGTCAAGAGAAATATATACACCAATACATACATACATACATACATACATACATACATACATACATACATACATACATACATACATACATACATACATACATACATACATACATACATACATACATACATACATACATACATATATATATATATATATATATATATATATATATATATATATATATATATATATAGACAAACACACACAAACAATAGAAAACAAGGAGGGAGAGTGTGACATTGTGTGGATCTCATGTAGAAGTAACTACGTCTGCCTCTCCTCATCCCACAAGCACATCAGACAATATCGATATCAAAGAATAATAAGATTAGTCTGGTTAGGTCCAAAATAATCATAAATCCATAATGTAAAAAAAGAAATGAGTCATCCTCATAAATAATATAATCAATTATATGAACACATGTCATGCTAATATTGTAATTCATTTATTACTTTCATAAATAGTTTTATTATCCAAACATATACTCAAAATGTCTCATCATCTAATCAACATAAATAAAATGTAAATCCATAATACTCAATGTAATAATCCTTTGAATCCAAAATATCAAGGTACTAGTGTGGGCATTACATCCTCTCCCCCTAGAATAAGGGTTGCTCCTGAAAGCCTACAAATAAATATGGGTATGTAGCTCTGAGTCTACTAGCATCCTCGCATGTGGTTGAGATCTCATCATTAGGGTCTCATAGGACCCTTACCTACTCTATGATGTGACTTGTGAGGGTCAAAGTCCACTGATGGAGAATATGTAATGGATCCAAACCCATTTTCCCATCCTCTACCTATAAAGTGTTCCAATCCAATACGTGAGTCAAATATGGAATACACTCTCTAAGAATAGATACATGAAACACATCATGGATACGTGGGAGGCTAGAATGTAGGATGAGTCGGTAAGCAATTGGTCCTATCCTCTCTAGGATCTCAAATGGACCCACAAAACTAGGTGCCAACTTAGAACCTTTTCCATAATGGATAGGGATCTTACATGGGTAGACCCTAAAAAATACCTTGTCTCCAACAAAAAATTATTCATCAAATATATGAGCATCTGCATACTTTTTTTGCCTATCTTGAGCTATCACAAGGTTCTCTCTAATTCTTTGCACCTGTTGTTCCATATCCTACAATATTTCTAGTCCAAGGAATACTCTATCCTCTAAGAGATCCCAAATCATTTGTGTATGACAAGGATGACCATAAAGGGCCTAGAAAGGTGACATATGAATAGAACTGTGATAGCCATTTTTGTATGCAAACTCCACTAGGTACAACATTATTGGATTACAGGGGGGGTGAATCAATAATGCCTAATTTCAAATACCTAAAAATATTTTCTCTGATTAACTCGATTATAGCTCAGTTCAACACACTTTGCTATTTTTACCAATAATATTAAATAAAATTTAACAATCATTAAATCATTCACATAATTCATGCATCACATGTAACACCAGTATTTAACATGGAAACCTAGTTTTGGGAAAAACCACTGTGGGAATTGTCACCCACTAAGAAAATAATCTTCTAAAGTACGCCCGGTTAAGAGCCAATCTAGATAAAGATTACAATATTAACTATTAGGTGTGACTCAGTCAATGGATTTACCTCATATCTGTTAGGATCTTCACCCTATTTAGAGTGGCTTGGTTAAAGGGCTTCAAACACTCTTTAGAATGTTACCTTTTTCAAGGATTTTACAATAAGACTGTTAAGTCCACTTTTCTAAGAGATTTATCTATGACAAATGCTAGTAAGAAATAGTAAATGATTTGACCTATAAATATGCAACTATCTTTGCATAGCTAGATCCTTTGTGCGCTCTTCTATCTTCACTTCAATTCTTCACTTTCCATTGGCTTCAATAATTCATCAGATCTTGCTTTCTGACTAAGAATCTCTATGTTGCTTCTTCACTACTTTATTTAGTGACTCTTTAACTCTTCAATTTTCCATCCATTTGTTCATACAAATCTATCCTTTATATAGACAATTTTTTTCCTCTTAATCTCCTTTATTACATTTTTCTTTGATCAATCTTAACTGTTCAATTCATTAAACATTGATTCTTGATCTCGGTTAAAAGTTTTCTTTTCACCTAGGAACTTAAACTTTCTTGAAACTTGTTCCATCACTTTTAATCATTTAGATCTAATCCTTAAATATTCACCTTGAATTTTCCTTTCCATAGATCTGTGTAACTAACTTTCCTTGTCATCATGATCATCCAACTCATCATAGCTAATCATTAAATGTCATTCCAATCCTTATATTTAATTACTATTCCTTTCTTGATGGCTCATCCTAAATTTTAGTTAACTTAACTCAGTGCCTAAAACTTTCTTGCTCGGTGTCTTGAGTCCCTTTTCCTTTATCGAAACATACTTCCTTTTACCTTTTACCTTTACCGAGTGACTTTTCTTGCTCGTTAGCCAAAACTCTTTTTCTTACCGACTTGACAAATTTTTATTACCATACTTTATTGACTTGATATAACCATATGTTGGGTAGAAAACAATTATATTAGCATAGTGTGTGTGAACTTTGTACCTAGCTATAAACAAAACACTTCAGTAAAACATTAGAAGTTAGCAAAAACTGAAATCTCCAAGTAATTGAAAGTATGCTAACCAGGTGATGTACTGCCTTCTAGTAGGTGCGAGTATGATGTTCTCAGATTGGAATCGAGATCAGTGACAATGCAACACCTAAACGAAGGAGTTGAATGTAAAGAATGAAAACTATATGAATGCAGATTTAATCTATATTTTTGTATTTTGTATGCAATAAGAATGTGAAACTGTATGAATCTAAGCTAGAATTTATGAAATTGAGTTTGAATGCAGATTTAATCTAAGAAATACTATGAATGAATATAAAAATCTATGATATGAAACTATAAATGTTCAAAACAATAAATAAAAATCTCTTAATAGCCTTGATTCGCAAAAGATTGATTCTTCAGTCACAAATTCGCTAGAGTGAGGATGCAATTTTGAGGTGTTCATTGCCAGCTAAAAATTATACAGACCTTTGTGAAGAGTTGAGCCTTGGTTTTATAGAAATCCAGGGCTTGAGGATGCATTGAGAAAAGCCATAAATCACTCTTGATAAACTCAGGTTGATTTTTGAGTTAACAAGAAATTAAGAATATTTAATTCATAAAATCATGCAAAAGTAGTTTTTATCTCAAAATAAAGCTTTAGTTCTCTTTTTCAACTCATCATCAGATGTTGAGTTTTAGAAAGTTTACAAATTGAAATTAGCAATTGTTTTAAAGTTGACTGCTTTTGTGATTGTGCATGATTTAATATGAATTAATTTAATAAATAAAGTGATTTATTTTCCACTTAACTAATTTTGAATTAAAAGAATTGATTTATGGGTTAATCAATTATTAAATCAAACTTTATTCTAATTAAATCATTAAATTTGACAACTTTGATTTTAAATCAATTAAATAAATATCCAATTGATTGTTTGTAGGAATTTTGATTTATTGTCAAAATAAAAATAATATTAGTCAGGAATAAATGCAATTAAATCTAATTAAATAATTAAGAGGCAGAATTAAATTAATCAATTAAATATTCAAAATATTCAATTAATCAACTTTAGGATAAATATGATTTATCACCAAATAATATTTAATTAAAAATAATTAGATAAATTAGGAATATTGCTAGGAATATTCCTTGATGCAGAATTTAGGATAATCAATTAAATTCGATAATTTGCAGATGTGCCTTAGGTTAGGACTTTTGTATCAATTTCATTGGATGTGTTGATATAGGAGGTTAATGAACCTATAGCCCACTTTTGGGGTATTACATTTTGCCCTTCTTTGAATTACTGTGCAAAGCACAGTGGTTCAAAGAATAGTCTGTGTATGATAAAGATGTATGAAACTGATTTTATTTGAAAGATTAACTGATTCTGAGATAGAAACCGATTAAAAGATTGGAAAAAGATGTCGACCCAATTCGAGGATGACCAGGAATCAAGATCTGAGATTTATTTGAAAGATGAACCAATTTTGAGATAGAAACTAATTGAAAGATTGGAAAAAGAGATACTGACCCAGGCCCAAGATGACCAGGAATCAAGATGATGCTAGCTATATCAACAATGAACCGATGATTATGAAAAAGTGCCAAAATGCCTAATTCTGAACCTTATGATTTTGAAGAAGTGAGTGACCGATTCTAGACCTGAATGTCCTTGTATGAATCATATTGGTATCACATCCTAAACCCATCAGTTATGAAGAACCAAGGAAATGACGCTAATGAACTGATAGTTACAAAAAGCTAATGCAGTTTACAAGATAGATTTAGGATACCAGATTGCAATAGATTTTCCCCAAGCGATGAAGAATTTAGATGAATCAGCAACTAGACGTGGTTGTTGTCTTGATTACTAAGAGAAAGATTGATTGAAAAATTTAGAGTTATAGACTTTGAATGATGTGCAATACTATGCCCCCTTCGGGATTAAAATTGAAATTTGACAAGAAAAATCAGTGTTATAGTTTAGAAGCATGTTAATTGATTTGAGAAGTGGTTATACACATTTGAGAATGTGTTCTACATCATTTTAGAGGTCTAGAAGACCAAGTTTGACTAGGTTAAACCATGAGTTGACCATAGTTGACCAAGTTGAAATTTTGATAGTTTGATGTAAGATAATCAATTAAGTTGAATTCTAGATTTCTGTGATGATTGAAGGTTGATTGTTCAAGCAGTTGACAATATAAACAATCTCATATTTTGATTTTGATCCTGAAAAAGGATTCTACTTGCTATTTTGTTGGATGGACCTTCGTGTAAGATTCAACTCTTGTAGTCATGTTTAGCATTTTTTTGGTTTTGAAGAATCATTTGAATGCCAAGCAATTTGTGAGATCATGCAAAGTGCAAAATGAAATGCAGAATGAAATGCAAACCTAGGACCTAGGACCTACTCACTGATCATGTGTCGATTTGTTATCATCATTGAACTTTATAGGTAACTAAATAAATCAATACAATGTCCACTAGCTAGGAAACTATAGGCATATGAATATCAATTTGTATGTGCAAGAATCAATACAATGTCCACTGGTCATATAACCATGAACATATGAATATTGATTTTGTTTTTGGAATGTCGGATTAGATATAAGCACCAAGCCACAAACACCAAGATGACCTAAATATCATGTCTATTTTGATATTGAAATTTTTATAAGCATCAGAATATAGATGTCATGATGACCAGAATACGCCTTGCATTCAAACACATCAAATAGTCAAGAGATCATTCTAAATCCAGTGTGAATTACCTATAGTGACCCTTTACCGTTCACATCCTTAGGAAAGATCACATTTCACTATAGGATAAAGAACTCACTCAAAAAGAGAATAGTTAGATCAAACTTCCTTGAATTTTCTAGGTATCAATGGTCGAGGTACGCATGGCCATCCAATTTGAGATAGAGGCTCTTACAGACAAACACCATTTCAATCCATAATTTCCAAAGTTGTTAGATTTTCACATACAAGAAGAAAAAAAAGAAAAGATTATGCCCCCAGTCATCACTCTCTAAATCCTATAAAGGACATCATCGAAGAGATCAAAATGACACAATATGCAAAAATCTCAATGTGAATCAGTAAGCATACAAGGAGATAAAAGCATGAAGCACAGATTGTTTTCATTTGTGCTTGATTGCATTGTTGTAGATGTAAAATCCTTTCTAGAGAGGAGACTGACTGACTGACTCAGATGAATCTTCAAAGGACTCTAACTAGATATGACTTGTCTAAGATGTACTGGAGGCCATAGGATATGACATTGATTTCGCCCAAGTGTTAAGCATTGATAGGATACAGACGCTTGAGCTGATTGGTGTACAAACTGACTTTATTGAAACAAGGATATATACAGACTAAAGTAGACTGAAAGCTGGGAAAGACCAAGATTGCACTGATAGATGGAGCATTTTGAACAAGTGGCACCCATTTGCCAAGTTTTCACCATCTTGGCAGAGATTCTATTTTTGCTACCAAGGCACTTGTTTCTAGGTTTTCACCAAGGCACTTTTTCTTTTTCTCATTTTTTTGTATTTTTCATTTTTCCAATTTTTTTGCTATTTTTGCTATTTTTTTATTTTTTTGTGAATCATCAAGGTGCTCATTGCTAGGTTTTCACCAAGATGTTCATTTTTTTAGGACTTTTTCAGATTTTAAATATTTTTTTAGGACATTTTACCATACACTGAATGCCTTAGGCATAGAATTTCTTCAGATGGAGAACATTGATTTGTTCTCAAAGCTATTCTCCTTTAGTTGTTGAGAGTTGATAGGCTCCAAAGCTAAAAGTAGTAGTGATAACAAAGGAACCCAGCCATTTGGGTTCAAACTTCCCCTTGCGTTCTCTATGTGATTGATTTTTAGGATTCTCTCTCAAGACTAGATCGCCAACCTGAAATTCTCTGTGTCTAATTTTCTTGTTGTAACCTCTAGACATTCTCTTCTGATACACTCTAAGATGATCATACACTACTTGTTTGTGCTCATCTAGTAGTTCAAGTTCTTGCAACCTAGACACTCTGTAGTCATCATCAGTTACTAGACCATGCATTGTAATTCTTAGTGATGGAATTTCAACCTCAATAGGCAGTATCGCTTTAGACCCATTAACTAAAGCTAAAGGTGTAGCCCTAGTGGGTGTTCTGATACTTGTTCTATAGGTCCAAAGAGCTAGATTGATCATGAGATGCTAGTCTCTTCCTATTTTATTAACTATTCAGTGCAAGATTCACAATAGATTCTTTTTAGAAGCCTCTGCTTGTCCATTCCCTTGAGGATAGTAGATGGATGACCAATGTTGTGTAATCTTGAATTTGGCACATAAATCATCCAAGTCTTTATTCTTAAATTTTCCATCATTATCTATGACTATAGAATGTGGAATACCATACTGGCATATGATGTAGTTCAAGATGAACATAAATATTTGTTTTCTTAGCATTCTCGATGTGATTGATTTTTAGGATTCTCTCTCAAGACTAGATCACCAACCTAAAATTCTCTGTGTCTGACTTTCTTGTTGTAGTCTCTAGAAATTCTCTTCTGATATACTCTGAGATGATCATATGCTACTTGTCTACACTCATCTAGTAGTTCAAGTTCTTGCAACCTAGACACTCTAGTCATCATCAATTACTAGACCATGCATTCTGATTCTTAGTGATGGGATTTCAACCTCAATAGGTAGTACTAATTAGTATGTACAAATGATGCCCCTGCATAGAATGTGCATCAAATTCCCAAGAAAGATCACATCATGTAGTCCCAATGTCTAGCAAGGTGGAGAACAAGAGGGATTAGCAAGCTAGTGGAAGAGATGGAAGACAAGAGAATGAAGAAGAATGAAGGAAATAAATCCTCAAGGGAAAACTCCTCAAGGGTACCCAAGCTAGGGAAAAATTTTCATGTAAAGCACATTTGGACAAGCAATGAAAGGCCAGCATAGGATAAGTCACAAAAGCATAATGCCAAAGAAGGAAAGGATGTAGTCCAAAGGAGTAGACATGTCAAGAGGTTTCAAAACATCGCATTCTACTCTTTTTTTATTAGATCAAGACCAAAGGGGAAAAGGATAGAGAAAGGCTAGAATGAATGGAGGAAAATAAATATGAAGGCTAAACAAGAAGGGAATGAAAGCAAGATAGCTCACAAGATAGCCAAATGTTCGTGTATAGATCAACATTGTCAAGATCAAAGAGAGAAGATGGAATGGATGAAATATGTAGAAGAACTACACATGATGCCTGATTGCCAAGTTTTCATCATGGTAATTATCCAAGGTGCCACAAGGGAGTGGTTTTCACAATAGGATAAATTTATGTCTCTTTACTTTTGCTACCAAGGCACTTGTTTCCAAGTTTTCAACCAGGCACATTTTCAATTTTTCATTTTTACTTTTTTTTTTTAATTTTTAATTTTTAATTTTTAATTTTTTGGAAGAAGGCAAGCTTTTTAGATAATGCTCCTTGAAAGGATAAACAATGATATGCCAAGGATTCAAAATGATATACTCAAATATGCTGATAGGGAAAGGAAGATGGAAGAGAAAAATGGAGGATAAGGTTTTATGTAAAGCAAGTGAGGTTGGAAGATAGGAGGAATAGGCAAGTGAGGAAAAAGGATAGAAGCTAGAAGGATAATGAATGGAAGGATTGTGAAAGGGTAGATGGAAAGGAAGGCAAGATCAACATCAAAACACACCTTGAAGGGTGGCGAGAGGATGGAGGAAATGTGAATGAATATGGTGAATGGATAGCATAGGTTGTGGTTTAGGCGCATGGAATGGAAGAATGTTTTTGGAAGAAGATGAAGTGAAAGTCTTTGGAAGCTTGAATGTCAACTTCACTTGTTGCTCAACATCAAAAAATTTCAAGAGAGAATTTGGAATCCATATAGTCATAGGCTTTTCATTTCTTTTTGATGATCTAGAGAGAATATCTTTAATGATGGATTTTGGAACCCATACTTGTCTTGTAGTTTTTTTCTTAGATATCTCTTTTGACTTTATGCCTCTATGTCGATTAGAGGAGACATGGTGATCTTCTTTTTTTTATGGATTCTCGTATTGCTTATTTTTCTTGTATTGAACATTCAAGTTACTTAAAAAGAACTTGGGACTTGTGGAAGAAGAAGGAGGATATGACTGGTTTAAATTGGTGGGTGGATGAAAAGGATTCAAGGGTATGCATCTATGTTGATCTTGAGGAAAGATAAGAGATGGAGGGATGTAGGGACCCAAGATGGATGGTGAATTAGGAGATTTAGGAGGGGAAAGTGAAGGGACATAAGGACCCAAGATAGAAGGTAGACGTGAAGCCCTTGGTAGTGGTGGAAGAGGTTCAAGGATGGAAGTGGAAGATGCAAAAGGATAATCAACAAGTTCATCAACATTTATACGACAACCAAGGACATCAACATCTTTAGAGCGAGCATTAGGATTTTCAATAGAATCATGGACATCTAGAATATGAGAAATTTTTTTGATAGGATTCTTCAAAGCTTGCAAAGACTTGGGAAGAGTAGAAAGTGGAAACGAACATGGAGTGGTAGAATAAGAAGATGGAAGACTTTGATCTTGACAAGGATCTTTGGATAGAATAAGCGCATAATTTTTCTGTTGATTTTCAATAGGCTTAACATTGGAAGTAACAACACCATTTTTACCAACCTTAATGGAAGTATCATCTCTGGAATGCACAAGTGTAGTAAGGTTATTTTGATTGTCAATAAGCTCAACAGTGTAAGTAGTAGCGTGATATTGCTTAGGAGAAGACTTAAGATAGGGTGGAATGAATGAAAAAGGGTGTGCAGGATCAAAAGAACCATGGAATGGATAAGAGACATCATGAAAAGGATTGGATGACATGGAGGTTTCTTGATCTTGATCTTTCTTTATATTCTTTTCTTTATCATTTTTGGAGTCCTCTTGACATGGAGCCACTTCTAAGGACAAGGGGTCATGCTGCAATTGTATGGAAGACTTTGGAAGAGATGGGAAAGGACTAGATGGAGTAGGCATTATAGTGTATAAAGGCTTAGGTTCTTTAGGTTTAGCATTATTGAAAGTATTTGCAGCAAAGTGAAGGTTAGCTTGAGTTTCTTTAAGAGGTAGCCCTTGAGGATAACTATAGGAAACCACATGAAAAGTATTAGGACCTTTGGTGGCTGAAGGACTTGTGAAAGATTTGATAGGTTTGGCAGCTTTAGGAAATGTATGGGTATTGGAGGAAGTAGGGGATGGAAGGGAACCATCACAAGACAAAGGTTCAACATTAACATGATCTTTCTTGAGAGTGTAATCTTTATTTTCAGCATGAGATTTCTTAGAGGAGACATCCTTATAGTATTGATGTTTATAATCAGTGTGGTAAGCTTTCTCTTCTTCAAGTGAAATAGATGGATCATCTAGGTATTGTGCACAAAAATCATCAGAGTCTATTTCAAAATTAGAATCATATGGATCACCATCATGATCTTTCCAATGTGACGTCCCATTTCTAGTAAGCACGAGCACATGACGAGGAGGACTCTTAGGAACAGAGGTGTCATAGGTATCATTATATTGTCTATTATCATAGTCATCATAGTCTTCAAAGATGGGTGTGTCACTCTCCGTGGAAGAGGTATCATAAGGGTTATCACATTGCTCAACATGGTATGTCTTGAGACAAGGAGTAAGACTCTTGGGAGAAGTAGAAGAGGAATGAGATCATGGAGAAGAGGAAGGTGAAGACCTAGCAGAGGAAGAAGACTCAAATGATGAGGAATGATGAGAAGACTTAGAATATGAAATATGTATGGAAGAAGAAGGTTTTGACATGACCATACGTATGATCCTAGAAAAGGCATCTGATTTAATCAATTTTTCTTTTATTTCTATTATAAACTTATCACTCATGGGATTTTTGGAGGAATAATACTCTTCAAAGTGAGCAATGAGTTTGAGATCATCCCTTTTCAAGAGAGGTTCCATAACAAGATAGTTGAAATGCATAGTTCTAGAAGAGGATGAATCAAGCACAGAAGTGACAGAAGAGATGAATAGAAGAAAGCAGAGTAGATAATAAGAGGAAAAGAATCAAAAAGATGTGAAGAGTTTTAGGAAGAAGAGGAAGAGCGTGAAGGAATAGGAGAAAGGATGGAAATGGGAGACTAGGAAGACATGAGAGATGTGGAAGAAAGAAGACCAAGAGTCATTTTGTGCAACTTGATACCATTTAAGTTCATTTGGATGTTGAGTAACATGTCATAGCACCTGAGATTTGACCCAGACCGACCAAGGATGACTAGAAATGACAAGAATTAGTTTGCTATTTTGACAAAATTTGGGAATAGGCTATAAAAATTGGATTTCTGACAAATTTGACCAATCTCTGACAACTTTGATTTTGGCTTTGATACGAGTTTTGAAATTTTAGGATGACTTTTGACACCTGGAAGGATTTTTGCTTCAGATTTGCAATTTTTTAGTTTTTCAGTATCAGTTTGTTTGCAAATTTTTTTTTCCAGTTTTTGAAGATCTGTGTAAAAGTTTGTCTCAAACAACGAAGTAGATATCAAGCATGCAGAATAGAAAGCAAGGGAAGCAAGAAATTGTCTGAAAACAATGAACAAGGGCAAAAGCAACCTTGCGCATGAACAACCAATAGTGACTTATTTTGCTAATCCCTAGAAATACTACTTGTGTATGTTCCAAAAAGTTTTTCAATAATGTACATATTCCTAGAAAATGAAAAATTTGGTCTCACTAGGGTTTGTAGTAATGGTCTAACTCTGCAAATTTTGTGATCTCAAGAGGGAAAACTCCAATCTAGGTGCACCAGGGTTTTGACACAGTCTGAGAATTTAATCAATCAGGAGCTGCTAGGGAGATATGATAGCCCTACAAGAGACCACACCTGTGAAGATTTCCTTCACAAGGATATTTATATTATGGTTGTTGCTACCATAGAAAAAATGGCTATTACCACTTGAGGTTCCATCCATGTGGTTGACCCAATTAAGGGAATGTCCACTATGGGTAACCCTCTCTAAAGGTGACTCACAAAAGATACCATGGGGGACTAGATCATATTCAAGGATCTAGGTTTCTGGTACTATCCAAAAAGGAAGTAGAGCATAATCCCCTAACCTCTTCACTTCACCAAGACAAAGTAGATAGATTAATCCAACATGTTAAGACCAAAATTATCTCACAAAAATCTATGATGTTAACTGCTTATGATCTATCAACCTCTCCGAAGAGAGAATGTTTCAATCAAAAGTTGAAGATGCACAAATCTAGTAGAACGCAAGACAATCTTAGTAACCTCCCTACCTACAAGGGGATTTGTCATCAAGAAGAGCTTCACATGCATGAATAAGAAAAAGAATCCCACTCTCTCAAGATCATTCACAAATAGTGTTCATAGGGCCTAATTACTATGTGTAACAGATATGCAAAAAGCAAATATATGTTCATTTTAGAGCACAAAACTGAAGTGTGAATTATGAAAGTTGTAAAGGCACTTAAGCTTGACACAAGAGAGCTTATTTTATGTCCCAAAAAGAAATGTTATCAGATGTAATAGAATACCTAAGTTCCTCACAACACGCTTAGTAGATTTTACCTGTTTTAACAATTTTTGAGCATTTGTCTTCTATCTTTTGTACCCATAGGATGTACCTGCACCTGCAAACCACTATTATGAAAAAATTACCTATTCTTGTACATGAAACCCAATATTATAAAAATCCATAAAAAAAATAAATGCAACTTGTCAACCCCACGTGGTAGAAAATCAGGTTAGTCAAAGATAATATGTCATTTGATAATCGAAAAACTTGTTGTCATAAAAAATTAGATTCTGACCAGTCTGTACTAAATCAATAATAAATTTTTCAAATCAAAATGAAATTAATCAAAACCAATGGAAAATGAAAGCTAACTCAAATACCTTTCCATAAATATAAATTTTGAATCTATATCATGTCATATGTGCATATACCAATAAAAACATCAGTCGAATTTCATAAAATCAGGTTCACACCAGTCTTCACTAAAATGATCATAAATTTTGAAAATCAAAACAAAAATAGTCCAAACTAATGGAAAATGAAAGATAACTTAAATAAATTTCTAGAAATATAAATTTTGGATCTGTATCATGTCATATGTGCATGTACTAATAAAAACATCATTCAAATTTCATAAAATCAATTTTAGACAAGTCTTCACTAAAATGATCATAACTTTTTCAAATCAAAACAAAATTAATCCAAACCAATGGAAAATGAAATCTAAAAAAAATACCTTTCCATAAATATAAATTTAGAATCTGTATCATGTCATATGTGCATGTACCAATAAAAACATCAGTCAGATTTTATAAAATCAGGTTCAGACTAGTTTTCACTAAAATGATCATAACTTTTGAAAATAAAAATAAAATTAATCAAAACCAATGAAAAATGAAATCTAACTCAAATACCTTTCTAGAAATATAAATTTCAGATCTGTATCATGTCATATGTGCATGTACTAATAAAAACATTAGTCAGATTTCTAGAAAAATAGCCTAAAAATTTATCACAAAACTCACAAAAATTAACCTTGTGGTCGTGGGTTGAAGAAAAATGATAAAAATTTGATAGAATAGAGTGGAAACCCATTTCAGGGCCCCATGGTGGGTGCCAGAGATGTGTGTGTGAATTTTGTACCTAGCTATAGACACAACACTTCAGTAAAACATTAGAGGTTAGCAAAAATCAAAATCTGCAAGTAATTGAAACTATGCTAACCAGGGGATTTACTGCCTTCTAGTAGGTGCAAGTATGATGTTCTCATATTGGAATCAAGATCAATGAAAATGCAACACCTAAATGAAGGATTTGAATGTAAAGAATGAAAACTATATGAATGCAGATTTAATCTATATTTTTGTATTTTGTATGCAATAAGAATGTGAAACTGTATGAATCTAAGCTAGAATTTATGAAATTGAGTTTGAATGTAGATTTAATCTAAGAAATGCTATGAATGAATATAAAAATCTATGATATGAAACTATAAATGCTCAAAACAATAAATGAAAATCTCACAATAGCCTTGATTCGCAAAAGATTGATTCTTTAGTCACAAATTTATCAGAGTGAGGATGCAATTTCGAGGTGTTGATTGCCAGCTAAAAATTGTACAGACCTTTGTGAAGAGCTGAGCCTTGGTTTTATAGAAATCCAGGGCTTGAGGATGCATTGAGAAAAGCCATAAATCACTCTTGATAAACTCAGGTTGATTTTTGAGTTAATGAGAAATTAAGAATATTTAATTCATAAAATCATGCAAAAGTAGTTTTTATCTCAAAATAGAGCTTTAGTTCTCTTTTTCAACTCATCATCAAATGTTGAGTTTTAGAACGTTTACAAATTGAAATTAGCAATTATTTTAAAGTTGACTGCTTTTGTGATTGTGCATGATTTAATATGCATTAATTTAATAAATAAAGTGATTTATTTTCCACTTAACTAATTTTGAATTAAAAGAATTGATTTATGGGTTAATCAATTATTAAATCAAACTTTATTCCAATTAAATCATTAAATTTGACAACTTTGATTTTAAATCAATTAAATAAATATCCAATTGATTATTTGTAGGAATTTTGATTTATTGTCAAAATAAAAATAATATTAGTCAGGAATAAATGCAATTAATGAAAAGACAATAACTGATCTAACCTTTCTACTATCTTGTAATCCTCTAATCTTGGTCGGTCTTCATCATCATCACTATCCATTAAACATTTTCCAATCATTACTATCAGTTATAGTAACAATATCCCTCTTTGGGATTGATGGAAAGACATTAACAATCTTTAGTGTCCAATTGATGATGGTAACACTTCATTGTCTCTTATACTCCCTATGACTCCTCTATTCATATTCTCCCTCTTTCACTATTCCTCTTTTCCATCAGTCTATCTTCTTTATTGTTCGTCTTTGAAAACTTCTTTTTTGGATCCTCATCTTTCTCTATGCAACATCTATGTGTCAACAATATTCTCCTTTTGACAACTTCATTATTAGTTTCATCTCCCTTTTTGATATGTTTATCATCAATTCCACTCATCTCCCTCTTTGAAAACAATGCCAAAGACACATACTCCTGAAAAAATTTCTTGGGCAGTAACTTATACCTCAAGTATAGATTTCTCATTGCAATCATAAACTTATTTTCTTCATAACTTCAGGCTTCACCTAAAGAGTGAACACTAGCATCAACTCACAAAATAGGTATTCAGTTGAATAATTGAATGGATACAGCATGCATCATGCCTTAGTGAATATTGGATAGGGGAAGAACCCCTAGCATACCTCAAAGATACTCAAAAGCATCCTTCAATAGTGGTTTGGTAAATATATCTTCTATATGTTCTTTATAATTCACATACGCCAATATCACATGCTTATCTTGCACTTTCTCTCTTAAGTAGTGATACTTAATAGATATATGTTTTGTCTTTGGATACATCACAAAATTATTTGACATATTAATAGAACTGGTATTATAACAATAAATTGTAACTAGATAAGCAATCTCTTCTTGCATACCTTCAAGTAATTGTTTGATCCACACAATATTAGAATAATTCATAGCTGCAGCTATTGGAGTTGATGAAAAACAACCCACAGCTCCCAAGAACACCTGCATGCAAACACCTGTCATAGACAAAGAGAGAGAAGCAAACAGCTATGGAGACTTGAACATATGGATCCGCGAGAGAGGAGAAATCCTTGATGTGCAAAAACAAAAGTTGCAAATCAAATAATGAATTGTCAGAAAAGGTTACAAAGTGTTATGAGATCAATCCTTATAAAAGGAGATCAAAAAACCTAAAAAGCTAAAACCCTAGGTTGAATAATAATAATTGATAAAGTAATTAATTATTATATGCCTAAAGTTTAGCTTAAGTAGAAAGAGGTAATAAGTGACTTAATAAATAAATCAATATGATTCAATTAATAAGCAAACACTTTATTACTCTAACACCCACCCTTAAGATAAACTTTTGGAGAAGCTAAAAACCTAGAAAGAACAACTAAAATAAAATGGGTCCCGGCAACAAAAGGCCTGATTAGGTACCCAAGTACAAAAAAGAGTCTCTATAAAGCGAAGAAATAGAAAAAACCACATGGGAAAAACTCAACTCCAAAAAGAGATAAAGACTAGTCTGAAGGATTGAAGAAGCGTCCAAAACTAAGAATGTTCTAGAAAATAGGAACAAAGATGAACATGTACAACATCACTGAAGCATGAAACTGAAAACTCTATCAAGAAAAAACTGATGATCTGAAGATCCCCCATAAAAATATGACTAGGTAGAGAAGACTATAATTTGCATGAGTGCCCTCAAATAACACTACTCGAATCAGGAGGAAAACAAAGGAAAACACCTGAACTTGAAGATATAGATAGCATAAATGTTGGAAACTGAATTGAAACAATTGTTGTATTGTCATTGATGTCAAAACTTCATTGGTAAGACTATTTCTACTTAGGAAAGTACTATATCTATTTGAGTGTTGCTAAGGGGCTAAGCAAGGTTAGTAACAATAGCACCTAGGGAAAGGTTGAGTTATCTTGATACTAAAAAGAATACTTGACTATGTTCCACTATGATGAGATAATGTATTGTTTATCTTAGTAAGACTGAAGACTAAACTGGTAGGCTTAACTGAGCTAAGAATGGAAAAATCATGTTTAAGCTAAGTGATGTTAGTGTCGACCGAGTTAGTATATGTCGAGAAAAATTATAGTGTCGACCGAGCATCAGTAAATTGCCGAGGAAGACAGTGCAAGCCGAGGAAACATTTTTAGTATTGACTGAGTGTTCTACATGAAGACCGAGTGAATAATCATAGTATTGACCAAGCATCAACAATTTTATATTTGGAGAGAATTTAATTTTGGGGTCGACATTGTTGAATTCTTGGATTATGTAAAATGTGTTGACTTTATTTATTGATTGTTTGGAAACATTAAATACTTTGTAAAATGTTTTATTGTAAATCTTTAAGAGATTTGAGATGATTCTAGAAAAGGAGCTGAAGAACATAAAGCAGGTAGATTCAATGAATCTGACCTAACCCTAAGATCTACGATTGAGATTGAGTGGCAAAAGATGAGTTAACCTAATTGAGGAAAATATAAGGGAACCTAAACATTGTGATATGTATGCACATGGTGAATAGAGAATGCTAGAAGAGAAAAGTTTTATTGACTGAATAAGCAAAAAAGGCTGAAGGAGAATGGTGGTGATTGCTTAAAGAAAAGTTCTGAGCAGACCAGAGATGGAAATGGCAAAGTTTCAAAGTCAGTAAACCAACATTAGTGTACGGAATCAGATTTGATATTTGCAAAGTGGGTTGTATGTTTTTCAGATAATACTGCTGCTACTTTCTAACCATTGTAATAGTCAAAATCCTTTTAACAGAGGTTGACCTAACAGTCATATGTTAAATCCTTTGAACAAGGTTGCATTATAATGGAGTGCATGTAAGTCCTATGACTAGGCTCACTTTTAATAGGGTGATTGAAATCCTTTAACTAGGTCACATTTGATAGTGTGTACTGTAACCTTTGACAATGTTGGCTTTTTACCGAGCTCACTTCAGAAGAGTGAAAATAATAGTAGCATGTTACAAAGTGGTTTTTCCCAAATTGAGTTTCCACTATAAATCTTGGTGTTTATGCTTGTGTGAATGTTTAGATCTGAATATTACTATGTTTTACAAATTAAGTTACAGCTAGGTAGTGGATTGCATTGTTAGATGTTTCTATTATTGAATTAGTGATGACCAAGTTTGTTTTGGTTTTGGATCTGATTTAAGGATAAGTTTATGAGATTGTTTTATACATCAAGACCTGAGAAAAACTGATTCACCCCCCCCCCCCCTCTCTGTTGTTCTAAATCATATTAACAATTGGTATCAGAGCTAAGTTGCTTATTATTAGTTTTCACAGATATCAAGTTTAAAGGGGCTTGAAGTAAATGATCAAGATGTATAAGAAGGAGGTACCGTAGCTGAACAAAGAAAATTTTCTTGCATGGCAAAGCTTGATGAAGCTGCATCTGGCTAGTATTGGTGACTCTGCAAAATAGTACGTTGAGAATAGTTATGTCTCACCTATTGCACCTTTGACTATCGAAGAAATGAGAGCTAAGAAAGAACATAATCAGGCAATGCTGGAAATTGTATCTGCCCTAAGCTATCCAGAATTTGAGGACATTAAGGATTGCACAACTACAAAGGATATGTGGGACACTCTTGGAAGGATCTATGGTGGTGACTTGAATGTGTTGAAAGCAAAGGCCGAGCATCTTAGAGGTAAGTTTGATGAAATGAGAATGCAAGAAGGTGAAAACATTGCACAATATTGTAGTAGAATAATAGAAGTTGTGAATGCTATTAGAGGAGCTAATGGGACTATTGATGATGAAACTATAATTGGGAAAGTATTAAGAACCCTGCGTCTTATATATGCTATTAAGATCTTAGTTATTCAAGAATCTAGATGTAACTCTGCTAATGTGCTTACTTTGGAAAGTTTGGTTGGTAAGCTGACTGATTTTGAACTCTCTAATTATGACAATTTCACTATTGGAAGCATTGGAAATGTTGAATCTTCTTTTAAGTCATAGCTAGTTCTGAATAAGCCAAAGAAAGAAAAAGAAAGATGCATCAGTGAAAGTGAAAGTGAAAGTGATAGTGAAAGTGATAGTGACACTTCTGATGAAGACCTAGAAGATCTAGAAGCTCTTATGGCTAGAAGACTGAGAAGGGGAAAAGGAAAGTATAAAGGTAAACTCCCTATTATATGTTTTTCATGTAATAAAGTTGGTCATATAGCTACTAGATGTCCTGACAGGAAGGATAAAGATGATGAAAGGAAAAGCAAACACAAAGATAGAAAAGATGATAGAAGCTACCGATGGAACAAAGACTACAAGGGAAAAGGTAAGAAATCTTGTTACATTGCTAAAAAAGAGACTGACACTGATAGTGATGATTTTGAAATTGAGGTAGTTTATGTGGCAATGAAAGATGAATTTGATGAGGATGAGAAAATTGCATTGATATCCTATGTGAACAAGAATGATAAATAGATTATTGATAGTGGTTGTTCACGTCACATGACTGGTGACAAAAATAAGTTTGAGACCTTACATCATTATAGAGGTAAAAGTGTAAAATTTGGTAATGATGCACAATGTCCTGTTAGAGGAAAAGGTTTGATTAAACTAACTGATAAGATATCTTGTGAAAATGCATATTGGGTTGAAGGTCTTAATTAAAATTTGTTAAGTGTTGCTTAGCTTAACAAAACTGGTTACTGAGTGGAATTTCATCACAAGCAAGCTAAAATATTTAATGCTACTAGAGAACTGATTGGAAGTGGAGATCAGACTAGAGGTAATTTTTTCTCTCTTGCCCTATCTGAAGAGACATGTTTGATTGCACAACTTGATGATATTTGGTTATGGCATAAAACACTGTCATGTTAACTTTGACAATCTGGTAGAGATAAGTAAGAAGAAAAAGGTAAGAGGTCTACTTAGATTGAAGAAACCTAAGAATGTGATGTGCAAGGAATGCTAGATAGGAAAAATGACAAAGTCAAGTTTCAAGAGCAAATCCTTTACTTCTAAAAACATTTTAGATTTGGTTCATACTGACCTTTGTGGACCTATGGGTGTACAAAGTTACTGTGGTGCTAGATACTTTATCTTATTTGTTGATGATCATACTAGGATGATGCATGTGATGTTTCTCAAAGAAAAATCTGAAGCTTTTCAATATTTTAAGTGGTATTTGGCTAAGGTTGAAAAGGAGATAGGTAGGAACCTAAAATTTCTTAAATCTGACCGAGGTGGAGAATTTACATCAAATGAATTTAATCTATTTTGCAATGATAAAGGAATTAAAAGATAAATGTCTACACCTAGAACACCTCCACAGAATGGTATAGTAGAAAGAAGAAACAGATCTATCTTGGATTGTGCAAGGACATTGATGATTGAAAAGAATGTGGCACAAAAATATTGGAAAGAAGCTATAAGCACTGTTGTCTACACTCTTAATCGGATACAGATCAAGAAAGGTACAAATCTGACACCTTATGAATTATGGCATGGACATGCACCAAGTGTTAAATACTTTAGAATCCTTAGAAGTAAGTGCTATATATTAAAAGACACTAGGAATGGAAATTTTGATGCTAAGAGTGATGAAGGCATATTCCTAGGGTACTCCACAAAAATTAAAGCTTATAAGTGTTTGAACTCTAACACTAACAAAATTGTGGAAAGTGTGAATGCCAAAATTGATGAGCATGCAGAAAGAAATGAAGCCGACAGTAAAAGAGAACCAGAAGATTATAGATCTTTTGTGTACATTGAAGAAGAAGAAGAGGCAAGTAATAGACTTGCACCTGATACCGAGTCTTGGGTAAGCAATGTCGAGCGATAGACAAAAGTTGCTGAGCATCAGGAAAATAGTGTCAAGAGAGAACAAGAACATGTCGAGCTACAAGAAAATGTTGTTGAGTATCAGGAAGAGGTTCTCGAGCATTGTGAAGTTGAATCTGAAAATCTTGTTTAGGAACATGATGAAATAGAGGAGAGAATAGCAGAACCTATTTTGGAAAAATATGTGAGAAGACATCATAAGCCTAAACAGATAATTGGAGACAAAGATACTAGAATCCAGACCAGAAGTAAGACTAAGGATCCAACATGCCTACTATGTGAATTTGAACCAAAGACAACTAGAGAAGCATTGGAGAATGAAGACTGGATACAATCAATGAATGAAGAAATTGACCAGATTGAGAAGAATGATACTTGGACTCTGGTGTCAAGACCTGAAAACAAGAATGTTATAGGAACAAAGTGGGTATTTCAGAATAAGATGAATGAAAATGGTGAAATCACTAGGAACAAAGCTAGGCTGGTATGCAAAGGCTACGCACAAGAAGAAGGAATAGATTATGGGGAGACATTTGCCCCTATAGCTAGATTGGAACGAGTAAGAACTTTGCTTGCATATGCTGCTTATAAAAATTTCAAGGTATATCAAATGGATGTCAAGTCTGCATTTTTGAATGGTATACTAGAAGAAGAAGTTTACATAGAACAACCAAAAGGTTTTATTGATCCAAATAGAAGACACATGGTGTGCAAATTGAACAAAGCATTATATGGATTGAAGGAGGCACCTAGAGCATGGTATGAGAGGTTGCACAACTACTTGATATAGATTGAATTTTCAAGAACAAATGACACAAGCAATTTGTACATGAAGGATGAAGAAGGTAAAGGTATCCTGTTGGCAAAAAATTTTGTTGATGACATTATTTTTGGTGGACAAGATGCATTATGTAAAAGTTTCTCAAATGAAATGCAAACTAAGTTTGAAATGAGTATGTTTGGTGAGATCAAATTCTTTGTTGGTTTACAAGTATATCAGAAGAAGAATGAAATTTTCATTACACAGTCTAAGTATGTTAATGAAATACTGAAAACTTTTGGGATGGAAGATGCTAAACCAATGGGAATTCCTATGGTTACTGGACAAAATTTATCTAAGAATGATGATGCTGCAGAAGTGAATCAGACTCTGAACAGATCTATGATTGGAAAATTGCAGTATGTTGTACACAATAGACTAGATATTGCATTAGATGTTGGGATTGTGGCAAGATTCTCTACCAATCCTAAGGAAACACATATGATGGCCATGAAAAGAATTATGAGATACTTGAAAGGAACTGCTGACTATGGTCTATATTATAAGAAGGATGACAAATTTGAACTCTGAGTTTATATAGATGTTGATTGGGCAGGAAATGTAGATGACATAAAGAGTAAAAGTGGTGGAGCTTTCTTTCTTGGACAGAGATTAGTCTCCTAGACAAGAAAGAAACAAAATTGCATTTCCCAATCTACTGTCGAGGCCGAGTATGTTGCTACTGCAGTAAACTATTCGAACTTGGTATGGATAAAACAATTGTTGATAAGCATGAAAGAAGAAATCACTGAACCTATTGTTATTTTCTGTGACAACACAAGTGCTATCAATATTTCTAAGAATCCAGTGATGCACACTAAGACCAAACACATTGTAATCAAGTATCACTACTTGAGAGAATTAGTACAAGACAAAGAAGTCTGAATGGAATATGTGAGTACAAAAGAACAACTAGCAGACATATTCACTAAAGCTTTACCCAAAGAAGCTCATGAGTATTTAAGAAGTCAATTAAGGGTTCTTCCCCTAACTGAGGCTGCCTAGACAAGCTACGAGCACAGCATTAAATGTGCTACAATAGAACATTTGACAAATTGATGCAGGAGATTGTCACACTTTAGGGCTGGCCTAGAGTTGTGAAGAGAAGCAAAGACAAGGAATCAGTCATAAGCAAGATGATAGAGGGAGAAACACTGTGCTGCATAGATATTATCTACATCTAATGGATGTAAGTTTTAGTTGCTGATTTGGAATTTGTGTCAAAGAGGGAGAATGTACTGATATGATAACACATGATACTAAAAACTAAGCATTGATGATCTGATGGAACTAAAAGAAAAGGGGATGATGAACTAAAATGAAGAATCAAGATAGAGGAAGATCTGAATACTTCTGATGGTCATAGGAGTGAGGCTTACAGGATTCTAAATCAGAATGAAGCTAAGCATATTATAAATAAGTTTTTGATGGATAAATAAGATTTTGGATTGGTTGGTAATCCATGTGTTATTCAAGTGATATCATATGGCGTTGCCATCAATGCCAAAGAGGGAGATTGTTGGGAACTGAAATGAAACAATTATTGTATTTTCATTGATGTCAAACCTTCATTGGTAAGACTATTGCTACTTAGGAAAGTGCTATATCTATTTGAGTGTTGCTAAGGGGCTAAGCAAGGTTGGTAACAATAGTACCTAGGGAAAGCTTGAGTTATCTTGATACTACAAAGTGTACTTGACTATGTTGCACTATGATGAGATAATGTGTTGTTTATCTTAGTAACACTGAAGACTAAACTGGTAGGCTTAACCGAGCTAAGAATGGAAAAATCATGTTTAAGCTGAGTGATGTTAGTGTCGACCGAGTTAGTATATGCCGAGAAAAATTATAGTGTCAACCGAGCATCAGTAAATTGCCGAGGAAGACAGTGCAAGCCGAGGAAATAGTTTTAGTATTGACCGGGCATTCTACATGAAGACCGAGTGAACAATCACAATATTGACCGAGCATCAACAATTTTATATTTGAAGAGAATTTAATTTTGGAGCCGACATTGTTGAATTCTTGGATTATGTAAAACGTGTTGACTTTATTTATTGATTGTTTGGAAGCATTAAATGCTTTGTAAAATGTTTTATTGTAAATCTTTAAGAGATTTGAGATGATTCTAGAAAAGGAGCTGAAGAACATAAAGTGGGTAGATTCAATGAACTTGACCTAACCCTAAGATCTACAATTGAGATTGAGTGGAAAAAGATGAGTTAACCTAATTGAGGAAAATATAAGCGAACCTAAACATTGTGATATTATGCACATGGTGAATAGAGAATGCTGGAAGAGAAAAGTTTTATTGACTAAATAAGCAGAAAAGGCTGAAGGAGAATGGTGGTGATTGCTTGAAGAAAAGTTTTGAGAAGATCAAAGATGGAAATGGAAAAGTTTCAAAGTTAGTAAACCAGCATTAGTGTATGGAATTAGATCTGATATTTGCAAAGTGAGTTGTATGTTTTTCAGATAATACTGCTGCTACTTTCTAACCATTGTAACAATCAAAATCCTTTTAACAAAGGTTGACCTAACAATCATATGTTAAATCCTTTGAACAAGGTTGCATTCTAATGGAGTGTATGCAAGTCCTATGACTAGGCTCACTTTTAACAGGGTGATTGAAATCCTTTAACCAGGTCACATTTGATAGTGTGTATTGTAACCTTTGATAGGGTTGGATTTTTACCGAGCTCACTTCAGAAGAGTGAAAATAATAGTAGCATGTTACAAAGTGGTTTTCCCAAATTGGGTTTCACTATAAATCTTGGTGTTTATGCTTGTGTGAATGTTTAGATATGAACATTACTATGTTTTACAAATTAAGTTACAGCTAGCTAGTGGACTGCATTGTTGGATGTTTCTATTATTGAATTAGTGATGACCGAGTTTGTTTTGGTTTTGGATCTAATTTAAGGATAAGTTTATGAGATTGTTTTATACATTAGGACCTGAGAACAACTGATTCACCCCCCCCCCCCCTCTTTGTTGTTCTAAATCATATTAACAATAAACACAAAAAGTATGAAGAGTTGATCAATCAAAGATGGAAGAGTGCATCCAAAAATAGGAAAGAAAAGAGTGTCCATATGGTAAATGATCCATCTCACCAGAATGCATAGGTACCTAGCCACTGCATCCACCTAGTACATAGAATCAAATACTGAATACATAGCTCACACTATCAAACCAAGGAAGTAGTAGAACCAACAGTAGAAACCCCCCCATACTTCTAACAAGGGAGTAATGATAGGTACACTAAAAAGATTGTCCAATATGAACTGCATGATGAAGAAGAATTTGAAATATCAAATGTGTAGAGAGAGTACAAACACATATAGAGATACCTAAGGCTAATGTCATTGGAGGAACACTCACATAATAAAAGTATATGGAAAACAAAGGAAAACATCAAACCCCCCTAGCACTTTCTAATGTAATGCAAATACATAGAGCACAAACATGTGCAAGATCTCATACATGTAATAGAATGGTACTTTATCTCAGTGCGTGTGCATAAAAGAATTCTACAAAAGTGAAGTATACATTGCTCAACATAGAGTGAAGGATAATAAAATAAAAGAATAGCCTAAGACAAGTCATCCCTCAAAGGGAAGAGATCCCATGACCTATAACATCTAAGATATTCACTAGACTACAAAAATGCAAGAATCTGAATAAAATAAACTTGGAGAAGAATCTGGAAAAATGATTCATAGCACTAGAAAGCTCTTAGAACAAGCTTTCCAACAAGATATCATTTTTCTAAAATGTACTTTGGATGCACAAGATAGAGCTCCCAGAGTGCAAAACTAAACATCTGGCTTTGAAAGTGAAAAAAATATCAAAAATAAAAATCTAAAATCAAACCTATAGATCTAGAAAGATCTTGGAATCATCTTTCCAACGATATCTCATTTTCCAAATTTTGACACTGTATGCTCAAGATATGAGCAAAAAACCAACAGCTACACTGGAGGGCCCAAAGAAGTTGTCTGGAAGGATTTGAAGATGGGTGACATCAACAAAAGGACAAAATTACACATGAAACCATCAGATATGATATAATATTAGAAAGAGCTTTCTAGAAATATCTCGTTTGCTGAAAATAGAGCCTAGATGCAAGAGAAATGGATCCTAGACTGTAGGAGGTCTGAAAGGGAGAGAGCCCAGAAAACATGACTTTGACAACAAAAAATAGTATCAAAATGGAAAAATCATGAAACCATATCAAAAGAAATGGATCGGGCTTAAAACCAATTTTTTGACAGTATATCACACACTCGATTTTGATCCCAAATACTCAAGATATTCATAAAAATGCACAGGTAGCTCCAAAAAGCCAAAAAAATGTGCAAACCTCTGGTGACATCAACAAACTCTGAGCCTAAATTTGACGTCCAAATGGCCGTCAAGGCTCAAAAATGCCTGGGGCTTAACAAAATAGGCCCTTGGTCATGTGGGTGACCAAAGGGCTCAAAGTCCAACACTTGGGCCAGGGGCCTAATCGATGATGTGACTAAGGGCTATGCATATGGGGGCTTTAAGTGGGTGGTCAGGTAGACTGCGTGATTGGTGGTTAGCTAACCGCGGTGACCATGTGACTAGCGGTTACCACCGGTAGTCACACTGGGGACCATGTAGTTAGCAGGTGGCCACGTGGTGGCCCTTGGGTGGCCACTCAATGACCCTATGTTTGTGTTGACTTTTTTTTATTTTTCCAAAATTCGTACTGTCTCAGGATGCATGTTAAGACGTACCACCTGGGATGCAAATTTTTTTTCTTCCGAGGCCAACTTGTCCAAAATCAAAAAAATTTATATAGATTTTGGGTATCTCAGACCTTTCATACACAATCGTGAGGTCCTTTTGGGCCATAAGTGCTCCAAAAAATAGTGATCACCTCAGGATCCGTGTCGGGGCCGATTGCAAAAAAAATTTCTCATAGATTTCAACTTTGTCCAAATTAGACAAATTTTATATGAATCTTGGGGTTCTTGGATGCTATGAATGCAATCGTGAGGTCTGTTTGAAGCCAAGATGACCATAAAAATAGATCCCCCCAGATCTGATAGGAAACCCTCTGAAAATGTAGATATGACAAACATAGCTAATTCTCTCTAGAAGAGGACAGGGGCAAGCAGATTTGAAGCTCTAATACTATATTGGAGTTGATGAAAAACAAACAACAACTCACAAGAACACCTGCATGCAAACACCTATCACAGAAAGAGAGAGAAGAAAATAGCTATGTAGACCTAAATGTATGGATCCACGAGAGAGGAGAAATCCTTGATGTGCAAAAACATAAGTTACAAATCAAATAATGAATTGTCAGAAAAGGTTACATACTATTATGAGATCAATCATTATAAAAGGATATCAGAAAACCTAAAAAGGTAAAACCCTAGGTTGCATAATAATAATTAATAAAGTAATTAATTATTATATACCTAAAGTTTAGCTTAAGTAGAAAGAGGTAATAAGTGACTTAATAATTAAATTAATATGATTCAGTTAATTAGAAAACACTTTATTACTCTAATAGCAATAACATAATCAGCTTTGGGAGTAGATTGTGAAATACAACTTTGTTTCTTGCTTAACCATGTCACTAACCTTTCTCCTAAAAAGAAAGCTCTACCACTAATGTTTTTTCTATCATCAATATTTCTAGGCCAATCAGCATCAATATACACCTTAAGATCAAAATCTCCTTCTTTTGTGTATAACAAACTAAAATCTTTAGTCCCTTTTAGATATCTAAATATTCTCTTCACTACACACATATGTGTCTCCTTTGGGTTAGCAGAAAACCTTGCAACTATACCAACTAATGTGAAATATCTGGTGGGCTGTGAACAACATACTATAGTTTACCAATTATGGATCGGTAAACATCTCATTTACTTCCTTTGTGTCATCTTCCTTTGACAATTTGCAACCAATAGCCATTAGTATTCCAACTAGTTTAGATTATTCCATATTGAATGTCTTTATGATCATCTCCTCGATATACTTAGATTGTGTTATGTAGATCCAATCCTTTACTTGTTGAATTTGAAGTCCAATAAAGAATTTAATCTCTCTAATCATAGACATATCAAATTCCTTTCTCATCTCCTCAATAAATGATTTAGACACTATCTCATTTCCACTAAATATAATGTCATCAACAAATATCTCAACAATCAAGATCTTATCAGTACTATCACATTTAAAATATAAATTTTTGTTATCACTTATTCTTTGAAATCCTATCTTGATTAAGTAAGAGAGTAATCTTTCATACCATGCTTGGGGTTCTTGCTTCAATCCATATAGTGCCTTTTGTAACTTTCAGAACATATCCTTGTTAGAATTCTAAACAAATCCTTCAAGTTTCTTAATGTACACCTCTTCTTCAAGAATTCCATTTAAAAATCAATACTTAACATCCATTTGATAAAATTCGAATCCTTTATAAGAAACATATACAAGTTGTTAGGAATAATAGTCCACAATACAACTGAGAGGGGGGGTGAATAAGTTGTATGATAGATTATTAAAAATTAAACTTTGAATAGAAACAATATCAAATCCAATCAACAAAATGAAAGCCAACATAACAACACAATATTTTGGTGTCAGGGAAACCCTGTTAAAGGTAAAAACCCCGATAGGAATTAGCACCCACTAATGATGTACTAAGAGTATAGTATCCTTGTTAGAAGATCTAGCCCTGTTAGGATCTTATTGAAACATTACAGTACACGGTCCTTGTTAGAGAACATACCCTATTAGGATTCAAGAAAAAGGGGTGGGCTCACTGCCCAAAGAATGTTAAATCCACCTTCAGAAATCACTATTTGCAACCGAAGTGTATATAAGGAAATAAAAAATCCTTGTGAGCTATCTCAGAACAACTATCTTTGCTTGATTAGTTCCATTGAAGTACATACAATTCTCTACTCTACATCTAGTAGGTACAATCTCACATCTTTCATAATCCTCTTTTACACCACATACATCTCATCCATATCTTTTCCAAAGAAAAGATCTTACATATATACCCTATTACATTCTACATGATCAGGTCGATCGATTAGGATTTCCTAATATATAAATAATTACATAAACCCTTGCTAAGATACATAATATCTAAAACAAGTATACAATAATTACATTAAAACAATTAAGGAATGATATCCTTAATTTACATTCACCAAACAAAATGCATGCTACATGTTCTGAAGTCGGCTCCCAAATGAGTCTTCTCCAAATCATACGCCACAACTAACATCATCCTACTTTCTATAACTTGCGTAGACCAAAAAACATTCTTTAGTACCTTTTCTAACATCCTTAAAGGTCACATACAATGAATCCATACCTTCTGTAAGATATACTAGAAACACAGAGACTAACTTTGCCAACTTTCACTGTCACAGTCCAGGAACCAGTCTTCATGAAAACATATGTAGCTCTTCCAATATGAAACATTACATGATGCAATCTTGGATTTAAGATCACAACATCTTCATGTACTCTCATCTAACTTCAAACATCTCGAAACATCCGTACAGTATCCGTATACTATAGTAACTAGCCCATTCTCTTCAAAGAAACATATGTTGACATTAGTGACAAAACACTAATGACAACAATAGTATCTCCAATATCACTCAAGATAGTGATTAAAAATTTAAATGTATCAACCATTTCCCCAATGCATTATAAATATTCAACAATCTCCCCCTTTGGCATTGATGTCAACATATGGGAAAATCTATTAACCGTAAGTTTTATCAATCCAAAGTTTTGTAACCAAACAATAATCTCATAGAACACCTCCATACAATCTCCCCATACAGTAGGGATTTTCTCATAGAAACAGTCCCCCTTTGACAACAATGGAAAAGGGTGTCATAAGTCATTAACTGTTCTTCAACGATCACTCCCCCTGAGGAGTAGATCCCTACATCAAGTCTAGAATATGATAAGGCTCTGAAAATCTCTGGACGGATGCATCTCTGCATCATTTAATTATGACTAGGAGGGACCTAAACCCTAAGAATACCTCTGAGATATTCAAAGGTATCTTTTGGAAATAGTTTTGTAAAGATGTCTGCAATATGTTTCTTTATACTAATATGCTCCAACTTTATTTCCTTCCCTGCCACCTTGTCTCTCAAGAAGTGATACTTGATAGAAATATGTTTAGTTTTAGAATGCATCACTAGATTCTTTGACATATTCACTGTATTGGTGTTATCACAATGGATAAGCACATGCTCATCAAAATTTATTCAAATGTCTTTTAGCATTTGTTTCATCCAAAAAATTTGAGTGTAGTTAATAGCAGAAACAACATACTTTGATTCCACAATAGATTTAGCTATACAATCTTGCTTCTTACTTAGCCATGAAACCAACTTTTTCCCAAGGAAAAATGCACCACCACTAGTACTCTTTCTATCATCAATATTTCCTTCCCAATCTACATCAGTATAAGCATGAAGTTCAAAGCTATCATTTCTATCATACCATAAGCCATAGTCTATTATTCCTTTCAAATATCTAAATATCCTATTTACAATAGATAGGTGTGTCTCTTTAGGTTCTACCTAATATCTAGCCACAATTCCAACATTAGCAATATCTAGTCTGGCGTGATTCATATATTCTAATCCACCAACCATTGATCTATACTTGGTCTAAAAACACACTTAGTCTCATGATTACTTGATAGTTTATTACCAATCACCATGGGTGTACCAACTGGTTTACAATCTTCCATTCCAAACTTCTTTAACATTTCTTTAAGATACTTAGTCTGAGAAATAAAAATGTCATTCTTGTTCTAAATGATTTGTAGTCCTAGAAAGAATTTCATTTCACCTATCATGGACATCTCAAATTCATTTTCCATCTCTTTAGAAAACTTCTTACACAATTCATCATTGCCTCCAAAGATAATATCATCAACAAAAACTTCTATTATCAAAACTCCATCTTCACTAGTTCTCAAATATAAATTACTGTTAGCATTACCTTTTCTGAATCCAAGGCAAAGTAAGTATTTGTCTAACCTTACATACCAAGCCCTTGGAGCTTTCTTTAGTCCATATAGTGCCTTCTTCAACTTGCATACCATGTTGCCATCTTTGGATAGAGGAAATCCATCAGGTTGTCCTATATACACTTCTTCTTCAATATCCCCATTTAAGAATGCAGATTTCACATCCATCTGATATACCTTGAAGTCTTTATGTGCAACATAAGCCAAGAATAATCTCACAGCCTCTATTCTAGAAATAGGATAAAATGCCTCTTCAAAATCTATGCCTTCTTGTTGTGAGTAACCTTTACATACCAATCTTTCTTTGTTTCTTACAACAACTTATTCTTCATTCATTTTGTTTCTGAAAACCCATTTAGTTCCTATTACATTTTTGTCTTTAGGTCTAGCAACCAATTCCAAAGTGTTATTTTTATTTATCTTATCTAATTCTTCCTTCATAGCATTTATCCAAGATTCATCTCTACAAGCTTCATTTGTAGTCTTAGGTTCAACTTGAGAAATCAAACAAATTTATTCTCTAGCCTTTGATCTAGTCATTACTCCTTGATTAGAGTTACCAATAATTTTATTTTTAGGATTATTGTTCTTTACATACCTCAGAGTCTTAGGAATCTTATTAGCCTCATCATCACAAGTCTCATTTTCGCATTCAACCTCAACAAGTTCTTCTTCTTCTGTAGCAATAGCCTCTTTGATCTCTATATTCTGATTACATTCATACATTCTCTCTTGTATCTGAAACATTTCATCAATCTTCACATTGTTACTTTCAATCATCTTCCTTAATCTTAGATTGAAACATTTGTAAGCCTTTCTCTTAGTAGAATAACAAAGCAAAATTCCTTCATCACTTCTAGCATTAATATTCCCCATCTCATCATCTCTCTTGATATAGCACTTACTACTAAATATTCTGAAATACTTTACAATAGGAGTATAATCAAACCATAATTCATAAGGAGTCTTACTTGTACCTTCTCTAATTTGAACTATGTTCAATGTGTACACCATTGTCCCAACAACCTCTCTCCAATGCATATGAGATACATTTCCTTCAAGAAACATTGTCCTAGTAGCATTAAGTATATTCCCTTTTCTTCGCTCTGTTATCCCATTCTATTGTGGAGTCTTAGGAGTAGATGTATGTCTTTGTATTCCATGTTGTTCATAGTATGAATTGAATCAGTCTAAAGAAAACTCTCCACCTCTGTTTGATCTCAAAAATTTTATCTTTAAACATGATTCATTCTCTACTTTTTCCTTGAATATCTTGAATTTATAAAATTCTTCTAATTTCTCTTTCAAGTAAGTCACCCACATCATTCTAGAAAAGTCATCAACAAAAAGTATAAAATACCTTTCACCATAGTATGATCGTGTCCTTGTAGGTCCAAAAAGGTTTGTATGTACCAGATCCAACTTTCCTTTTGATGTATCTATTTTTCTTGTGTAACTACTTCTAGTCCATTTTCCCATAATACATTCTCTGCATACACTGTTAGATGGTTTTACAATCTTCGGTAGATCTCGTACTGCATTAGCCAAACTTTCCTTCACAATATTATCAAAGTTAACATGAAAAAACCTTATGTGCCATAACCAACTGTCATCTACCTTTGCAAAAAAACAAGAGGCTCCAAATGTATTTAATTCAAATACATTACCTGTAGATTTAGTACCAGTTGCAATCAACTTTCCTACCTTACTTCTGATAAAACATTTACCATGATTGAATTGTAACTGAAACTCTTTGTCCATTAACTATCCAACACTCAACAAGTTATGCTTAAATCCATCAACAAGTAGTACATTATCAGTATTATTTTTTCTATCCAGAGTAATAGATCCTACTCCTATGATAGGTTTAGGAAGATTGTCTCTGAATCTTACAACACCACCATCATACTTCACTAAATTAACAAAGTTATTTTTTTCTCCAGTCATGTGATGTGAACAACTATTGTCTATAATCTATTCAAATTTCTTATCAACATGTGATACTAAATATTTTTCCTCATATATTGGTTCATCTTTAATAGAAACAAACCAATCTCCTCATAATCTAAGTCATCATCATCATAAATACCTTCACTAGCATAATAACATTCCTTACCCTTTGAATACTTAGACTTCAAAAATTTAGGCTTGTACTTAGGAACTCTTGTAGGACATCTAGATACAAAATTACCTACCTTATTGCATGAAAAACATTTCAAAGGTAACTTTCCTTCTAATTTACCCTTACCTCTCTTTTCTCTTCTAGCAATCAGTACAACAAGTTCATCCATCTTTCTTTCCTCTACTTGTATCTGTTCCCATTCCTTAGCATATTCACCAAGCTCTTCTTTTAGATTCTCACTGCTAGTGCTCGGAAGTGTAGATATTATCCTCTTATGTGCAAATGCTTTGAATATAGATTCAAATTTAGGTACAAAATCTCCCATTTCAATAGCTTCAAAGGTAGTTATCTTTGAAATCAACATCTCATTGCTAAAGTTCAGAATCAAAGGTATAATTTCTTGTATAGATATAGCCTTAGTCTTTTAAATAGGTGTTAATAATCTAAGGATCTTCGCAATGACTTCTTCTTCATCATAAGTTCCTCCATAGTTTTTTATTCCAACCATAATCTCTACAAGCCTTTGAACATAAGCCCTAATAATTTCATCATCCTTCATTTGTAGCTTCTCCATTTTTGTTTTTTAGTTCTGTAACTTCTCTTTCTTGGTGTACTTTTCTCCTTCATACAGTGCTTCTAATATTTTCCAAATCTAGTGTGCCGAATCCAAGTCTTTAACTTTAGTAAATTCTCCTCCAGAGAGTGCACTAATTAGTGCCTCCCTCGCGACCTTGTTGTATGAGAATACATTTTTTTCATCATCAATAGCCGATGAAAAATCATTCTCAGTCTTCATAGCTACCTTATTCTTTGTAATCAACTAGTATTCGATGCCCAAACATAAAAAATGAGTTCGCATCTTGTTCTTCCAACTATCAAAGTTTCATGATCACATTTTAGACTATCCTTCCTATAGAACTCCATCTCCAAGATCACCTCAAGTTGTTAAGCTTTCTCTCTAAGGACCAATAGCTCTGATACCATTTTTTAGGAATAAAAGTCCACAATGCAACTGAGAGGGGGGGGTTGAATCAGTTGTATGATAGATTATTAAAATTTAAACTTTGAATAACAACAATATCAAATCCAATGAACACAATGCATGCCAACACAACAACACAATATATTAATGGTGTTAGGGAAACCTTGTTATAGGTAAAAACCCTGGTGGGAATTAGCACCCACAAATGATGTACTGAGAGTATAACATCATTGTTAGAAGATCTTGCCCTGTTAGGAGCTTATTGAAACATTATAGTACATGGACCTTGTTAGAGGACATACCTTGTTAGGAGTCAAGAAAAAGGGTGGGCTCACTACCTAGGATCACTGCCCAAAAAAGGTTAAATCCACCTTCAGAACTCACTATTCACAACACAAGTGTATATGAGGGAATGCGCAATCCTTGTGAACTGTATAGCATCAGCTGTCTTTGCTTGATTAGTTCCAATGAAGTAAATATATTTCTCTACTCTACATCTAGTAGGTACAAGCTCGTAGCTTTCAAAATCCTCTTTTACATCACATACATCTCATGCATATCTTTTCCAAAGAAAAGATCTTACATATATACCGTATTACATTCTACATGATCAGGTCGACTGATTAGGCTTTCCTAATATACAAAAAATTACATAAACCCTTGCTAAGATACACATAGTATCTAAAATAAGTATACAATGATTGCATTACAACAATTAAGGAGTGACATCCTTAATTTACATTTGCCAAACAAATTGCCCGCTACATCTTCTGAAGTCGGCTCCCAAATGTGTATCCTCTAGATCAAATGCCATAGCTAATGTCATCCTACTTTTCATGACTTATGAAGAGCAAGGAACATTCTTCAATACCTTTTCTGATATCCCTCAAGCTTGCATACACTGAATCCATACCTTCTGTAAGATATACCAAAAAACATGGAGACTAACTCTGTCAACTTTCACTATCATAGTCCAAGAATCAGTCTTCACTGAAACATTTGTAACTCAGTCTTCATAGAAATACATGTTGACATCAGTGACAAAATACTACTGCTGAGGACTATAAAATGCATCGTGCTAGCTTGAAACATCAATACTATAAGGATCTCTCCTCTAAGAACTCTCTGGCTGAAAATAAAGATTATCTTCTCAAGCAAGATCATGTTAATGTTGAACCTTTGTCTTGTGATGGTTCCCTTCCATCCCCTACTTCCTCCAATACTTGTACATTTTCTAAAGCTTTTGAGTCTTTCAAATCTTTCACAGAACCTTCATCCGACACAAGCCCTGATACTTTTCATGCAGTTCCCTATAGTTATCCTCCAGGGCTACCTCTTAAAGAAACTCAAGCTAACCTTCACTTGGCTACAAATACTTTCAATAATGATAAACCTAAAGGGCCTAAGCCTTCATATGCTATAATCCCTACTTTAGCTAGTCCTCCACCATCTGTGCAACAGTCTTCCATACAATCCCAACATGCTTCCTTGTCCTTAGAAGTGGCTCCATGTCAAGAGGACTCTAAAAATGATGAAGAAAAGAACATAAAGAAATATCAAGATCAAGAACCCTCCATGTCATCCACTCCTTTTTCCAATGTCTCTTATCCGCTTCATGGTTCTTTTGATCCTGCACACTCTTTTTCATGCATTCCACCATGTCTTAAGTCTTCTCCTAAGCAAGATCAAGCTACTACTTACACTGTTGAGCTTATTGACAATCAAAATAACCTTACTACACTTGCACTTTCCAAAGATGATACTTCCATTAAGGTTGGTAAAAATAGTGTTGTTACTTCCAATGTTAAGCCTATTGAAAATCAAGAGAAAAATTATGCGCTTGTGCTATCCAAAGATCCTTGTCAAGATCAAAGTCTTCCATCTTCTTGTTCTACCACTCCATGTTCATTTCCACTTTCTACTCTTCCTAAGTGTTCGCAAGCTTTGAAAAATCCTATCAAAGAAGGTGCTCATATTCAAGATGTACTTGATTCTATTGAAAATTATAATGCTCACTCTAAAGACGCCGATATCCTTGGTTGTCATATAGATGCTGATGAACTTATTGATTATCCTTTTGTGTCTTCCACTTCCATCCTTGGAACTCTTCCACCACTGCAAAGGGCTTCACCCCTTCCTTCCAGCTTGGTTCCTTATGTCCCTTCACTTTCCCCTCCTAACTCTCCTAATTCACCATCCATCTTAGGTCCCTACGTCCCTCCATCTCCTATCTTTCCTCAAGATCAACATAGATGCATACCCTTGAATCCTTTTTATCCACCCACCCATCTAAACCAGTCATATCCTCCTTCTTCCACAAGTCCCAAGTCTTTTGGAAGTAACTTGAATGTTCAATACAAGAAAAAGAAGCAATACAAGAATCCATCAAAAAAAGAAGATCACTATGTCTCCTCTAATAGACATGGAAACATAAAGTCAAAAGAGATATCTAAGAAAAAAAATACAAGACAAGTATGGGTTCCAAAATCCATCATTGAAGATATTCTCTCTAGATCATCAAAAGGAAATAAAAAGCCTATGGCTATATGGATTCCAAAGTCTCTCTTGAAAGAGTCTGGTGTTGAACAAAAAGTCAAGTTGACATTCAAGCTTCCAAAGACTTCCACTTCATCTCCCTCCAAAAATATTCTTTCATTCCATGCGCCTGAACCGCAACCTTTACTATCCATTCGCCATATTCCTTCACATATTCCTTCATTCATGTTTCCTCCACCCTCTCACCACCCTTCAAGGTGTGTGTTGACATTGATCTTGCCTTCCTTTCCACCTACCCTTTCACAATCCTTCCATGCATTATCCTTCTACCTTCTATCATTTTTCCTCATTTTCCTATTCCTCCTATCTTCCAACCTCACTTGCTTTACATAAAACCTTATCCTCCATTTTCTCTTCCATCTCCCTTTCGCTATCAGCATCTTTGAGTGTATCATCTTGAATCCTTGGCATATCATGATTTTATCCTTTCAAGGAGCATTATCTAAAAAGCTTGCCTTCTTCCAAAAAGAGAAATGAAAAATAAAAATTAAAAAATTAAAAATGTGCCTTGGTGAAAACCTGGAAACAGGTACGTTGGTAGCAAAAGTAAAGAAATAAATTCATCCTATGGTGAAAACCACTCCCTTGTGGCACCTTGGATAAGTACCATGATGAAAACCTGGCAATCAGACATCATGCGTAGTTCTTCTACATATTTCATCCATTCCATCTTCTGTCTTTGATCTTGACAATGTTGATCTATACATGAACATTTGGCTATTTTGTGAGTTGTCTGATGATGATCTTGCTTTCATTCCTTCCATGTTTAGCCTTCATATCCATCTTCCTCCATTCATTTTATCCTATCACTATCCATTTCCCCTTTGGTCTTGATCTAATAAAAAAAGAAAGAAAGAGTAAAACACGGTGCTATGAAGCCTCTTGACATGTCTACTCCTTTGGACTGCATCCTTTCCTACTTTGGCATTACACTTTTGTGACTTATCCTATGCGGGCCTTTCATTGCTTGTCCAAATGTGCTTTACATGACAATTTTTTCCTAGCTTGAGTATTCTTGAGGAGATTTCCCTTGAGGATTTCTTCCCTTCATTATCCTTTATTCTCTTATCTTCCATCTCTTCCACTAGCTTGCCAATCCCTCTTGTTCTCCACCTTGCTAGACATTGAGACTGCACGATATGATCTTACTTGGGAGTTGGAAATGGAAAAAGATGCTATCAAGTATACCAAGTATCAGAATCAGTATCAGAACAAGTATCAGAACTAGTATCAAAATAAGTATCAGTACAAGTATCAGAACCAGTATCAGAACAAGTATCAGAACCAGTATCAGAACCAGTATCAGAACTAGTATCAGAACCAGTCTCAGAACAAGTATCAAAATAAGTATCAGAACAAATATCAGATCACGTATCAGAACTCCCACTGGGGCTACACCTTTCACTTTAGTTTATGGGTCTAAAGCAATACTACCTATTGAGGTTGAAATCCCATCACTCAGAATCAGAATGCATGGACTTGTCACCGACGATGACTACAGAGTGTCTAGGTTACAAGAACTAGAACTACTAGATGAGCACAGACAAGTAGCATATGATCATCTTAGAGTATATCAGAAGAGAATGTCTAAAGGCTACAACAAGAAAGTCAAACATAGAGAATTTTAGGTTGGTGATCTAGTCTTGAGAGAAAATCCTAAAAATCAATCCCATCGAGAATGCAAGGGGAAGTTCGAACCCAACTGGCTAGGTCCCTTTGTCATCATTACTAATTTTGGCTCTAGTGCCTATCAAATCTCAACGACTGAAGGTGAACAGCTTCGAGAACCAATCAACGTTCTCCATCTGAAGAAATTCTATGCCTAAGGCATTCAGTCTATGGTTAAATGTCCTAAAAAAATTATAAAAATCAGAAAAAGTCCTAAAAAAATGAACATCTTGGTGAAAACCTAGCAATAGGTGCCTTGATGATTCGCAAAAAAATAAAAAAATATAAAATTAAAAAAAAAAAATTTAAAAATGAAAAATACAAAAAAAAAAAAAAAAAAAAGTGCCTTGGTGAAAACCTGGAAACAGGCACTTTGGTAGCAAAAATAGAATCTCTGCCAAGATGGTGAAAACCCAGCAAATGGGTGCCACTTGTTCCAAATGCTCCATCTATCAGTGCAATCTTGGTCTTTCCTAGCTTTCAGTCTTGCTTTAGTTTGTACATATCTCCCAGTTTGTTCCTGCATTTCCAGTTTTCAATAAGTCAGTCGGTACACCAATCAGCTCAAGCATCTGTATCCTATCAATGTTTAACACTTGGGGGCAATCAATGTCATATCTTATGGTCTCCCATGTATCTTAGATAGATCATATCTAGTCAGAGTCCTTTGAAGCTTCATGTGAGTCAGTCAGTTAGTCTTATCTCCAAAAAGGATTTTGCATCTACAACAACGCAATCAAACATCAAAACTCAAACTGAAAATGATCTATGCTTTTTACATGCTTTTATCTCCTTGTATGCTTACTGATTCGCATTGAGATTTTTGCATATTGTGTCCCTTTGAGCTCTTCGATGATGTCCTTTATAGGATTTAGAGAGTGATGACTGGGGGCATAATATTTTCTTTGTCTTCTACTTGTATGTGAAAATCTAACAACTCTGGAAATTTTGGATTGAAATGGTGTCCGACTGTAAGAGCCTCTATCTCGAATTGGATGGCCATGCGTACCTCAACCATTGATACCCAAAAAATTCAAAGAAGTTTGATCTAACTATTGTCTTTTTGAGTAAGTTCTTTCTCCTACTATGAAATGCAATCTTGCCTAAGGATGTGAACGATAAAGGGTCACTACGGGTAATTGTATTTAGAATGATCTCTTGACTATTTGATGTGTTTGCAATGCAAGGAGTATTCCGGTCATCACAATGTTTATATGGTTATACAAATTGCTATATCAAAATGGACATGATATTCAGGTCATCCTGGTGTTTGTGCCTTGGTGCTTATATCTAATCTGACATTCCAAAAACAAAATCAATATTCATATATCCATGGTTTTTGACTAGTGGGTGTTGTATTGATTCTTGCGCATACAAATCGATATTCATATGTCTATGGTTTCATAGCTGGTGGGCATTGTATTGATTTATCCGGTTACCTAAAAGTTCAATGATGATAAAAAATTGACATATGATCAGTGACTAGGTCCTAGGTCTTAGGTTGCATTTCATTTTGCATGTCTCTTTGCCTTTTGCATGTTTGCATGATCTCACAATGATTAAATGAACTTCAATGCTTAAACGATTCTTCAAATCGCATCTTCAAATCTAACAAGAGCTGAATCTCACACGAAGGTTCCTCTAATGAAATAGCAAGTAGAATCCTTTTTCAGGATCAAAATTCAAATCTGAGATCATTCATATTATTAACTACTTGCATATTCAACCTTCTATCATCACAGAAATCCAGTATTCAACTTAACTGATTATCTAACATCAAACTATCAAAATTTCAACTTGGTCAACTATGGTCAACTCATGGTTTCACCTAGTCTAACTTGGTCTTTTGGGACCTTCTAATGTTGCAGAATGCATTCTTGGATGTGTTTAACCACTTCTCAAATCAATTAACATGCTTCTAAACTATCAACGCTGACTTTTCTTGTCAGATTTCAATTTTAATCCCGAAGGGGGCATGGTATTGCATATCATTCAAAGTCTGTAATCAAATTTGAAATCATATCTTTTTTTATCTATCAATTTCTTTCATCAGTAATCAAGACAAACAATCATGTCTAGTTGCTGATTCATCAAAAGTCCTCATCGCTCGGGGCAAATCTATCATCACCTGGGGCATATCAGATTCATTAAGATCCATATCAATTTGGTATTCTCCTAATCTTGTAAACTGTATCAATTTTTGCAACCATTGGATCATAGTGTTCTTTCCTTGGTTCTTCAGCAACTAAAGGATTCAGATGTGATACCTACTAGTTCTGCTAAGACAATCGAGTCTAGAACCGGTCACTCACTTCTTAGCAATCCTAAGGTTTGGAATCAGGCGTTTTGACACTTTTTCACAATCATAGGTTCATTTGCTATTATAGTGAACATTATCTTTGGTCACTCAGGACCTATTATCTCCATATCAAATCAATATCAATCAGCTTCTATCTCATATCAATTATCAATTTCAAACATCAGTTTCATATCTTTATCAAACACAGACTATCTTTGAACCACTGCGCTTCGCACAGTAATTCAAAGAGGGGAAAAATGTAATACCCCAAAAATGGGCTATAAGTTCATTAATCTTCTATATCTACAAATCGAACGAAATCAACATCGAAGTCCTAATCTAAGGCACATCTAAACATCATCGAATCCTAATTGATTATCTTAAATTCTGCATCTGGAGAATATTCCGAGCAATATTCCTAATTATCATAATTATCTTTAATTTTATAATTATTTGGCAATAAATCACATTTATCCTAAAATTTGATTAATTAAATATTTTGCATATTTAATTAATTAGATTTAATATTTGTCACTTAATTGTTTAATTAAATTTAATTCTATCTATTATTAATTATATTATTTAATTTTGACAATAAATCAAAATTCTTATGAATAATTGATTAAATTCTTATTTAATTAATTAAAGCATGTTGTCATTATTTAATAATATAATTTTTAATAAAAGTTTGGTAAAATAGTTAATTAACCCATAAATTAATTATTTTATTTCAAAAAGCAGTTAAGTTGAGAATAAATCAGTTTATTTATTTATTAAATCATAATTATCCATGTGCACATTCAAGGACCAGTTAAACTCAAAATTGGAAAATCAATGCAAGTTGTTAGCTTTTTGAAACTCAACATCTTTTTGAGTTTTAAAGTGGATCTAAACTTCTAATTCGAGTTGAACTGTGCTTTTGCATGATTTTTGTGACTTAATTATCTATTATTTAAAAATAACTCAAAAATCAACCTGAGTTTATTTGAGTGATTTATGGCTTTTTCCATGCACCTCCAAAGCCCTGGATTTCTATAAAATCAAGGCTCAGCTCTTCATAATTCATCCACAAATTTGCACAATCACGCTGGAGAATTGGAATTGGGAAAATCAAAGCTCTTGCGAATCGACACCTTTGTGAGATCAATATTGTTTTTACATTCATTTAGATTCATTTTCATATCATTGTTAGCTTACTTTGCATATTCATAGATCAATTTCATTCTAGCATAATTTCATATCAGTTTTCATCATATTATTGCATAGAAAATCCAAAAAAAATAGATTAATTGCATTCAATTCATATCTAGATCAATTGCATTCAAATCCTTCATTTAGGTGTCGTCTAGGTCACTGATCTCGATAACAATCTGAGAACATTAATCTCACACCTACTAGAAGGCAGTAAATCACTTGGTTAAATTAGATTTCAATTTTGCATGATTTTGATTTTAGCTAACCTCTAATGTTTTACCGAAGTGTTGTGTCTATAGATCAAGTACAATTTTCACACACACAAGTGAATCCTTGACTAATCTAGGCTCAAGTTCAGAAATCAAATATGTGTTATCCTTCAACTTACTTCTTGTCATGACTCCTGAGTTCTTATCTCCAATGATCTTTCTCTGTGAGTGATTTCTTCTCACATATTTTTCTAATATAGGCTTGGTAGACTGTTCATCAATGTTTTCATCTCTCGGTGGAGGCTCATTTTTCTCTTTAGTTTCTTCTTGTTGCAGCTCGGTCAAATCAACTGAATTACCTTCCTATACATAAACAAATCTTTTGTAATCCTCAGGTTCCTTTTTTCTATATTCTTCATTCCTTTCTGCAAATTCATCAATCCTCACATTTGCACTTTCAAAAATTTTGTTAGTAGCCTTGATCAATTATTTATAGGCTTTTCTCTTTGATGAATAAACATAGAATATACCTTCATCTCCTTTAGATTCAAACTTTCTATTTCTATCATCTTTCAAAATGTAACACCTACTTCCAAAAAATTTACAGTAACTTACACTCGGTGTATGCTCATACTAGAGTTCATAAGGGGTCTTGTTTATTCCCTTCTTCAACTATACTCGGTTGAGTGGGTAGACATCAGTTCTTATGGATTCTCTCCAGAATGTTTGTGAAACTTATTTGTCAATCAACAGTGTTCTAGCACAATCAACTATAGATCTATTCCTTCTTGCAACTATACCATTTTGTTGTGGAGTCCATGGTGTAGATACCTATCTTTTGATTCCATTTTCATTGCAGAAGACAATAAATTCATCAAAGATAAATTCATCTCCTCTATCTGATCTTAGACATTTCAGTTGTTTTCTTGTTTCCTTTTCAAGTCTAGCTTTATACCACTTGAACATTTGGAATTTATCATACTTTTCTTTTAGAAACATAATAGACATCATTCTTGAATAATCATCAACAAACAAAATAAAATACCATTCTCCATAATAGATTTGAACTCTCATAGGACCACAAAGGTCAGTATGAACTAATTCCAAAATATCATTGGTAGAGTAAAATTTTCTTGAGAAACTTGATTTGATCATCTTACCAATCTGACATTCCTTACACATCACTTTATCAAGGTCTCTTAATTTAAGTAGACCTCTGACTCTATTATTTTGCTCACTTTAATTATGTCAAAATTTACATGACAGTGTCTTTTATTACATAGCCATACATCTTCAACTTTAACAAACATGAAACTCTTTGTAGCAGTATCAAGATAAAATAGATTACCTTTAGATTGTGCACCAATTCCAATCAAATCTCCACCATCACCATAAATCTTTAATTTTCTATTTTTAAATTCCATTCGGTGGCTAGTGTTGTTCAGTTGTGAAACACTCAAGTTATATCTTCATCTTAGATCTCCATCAGTAGTACAAAGAAAAGAAACTATTTTTTTTTTAACATTACAAATAACTATTTTGATAATCAAGAATATGAACATGTCCTTAAAGGTTCCCTTATTGATTGTTACTAATATTAAAACCAATGATACAATTAAATAACTTATGATTTCATTTTCTTACCTACTTTACATACCATTAATCTTTTAGAAAAGAGGTAGAAATAAATAACATATTACTTCTTTCATAAAATTAAATACTTTTATCCTTTCATCTTTCATTTCTTTTACAATTTTATCCTAATC